>BCGN01000005.1:1339847-1462914 GCA_001599295.1 Sporopachydermia quercuum
TATTCTAAGCAAAAATACTCGTAGAAAGAGAATGAATATTAACAAACTAAGTCAATTCAATGTGTTTAGTTCCATACAAGGAACAAACATCATCTAACATTTCTATCGAACGTGCCCTTGACTTCACCAACCGACGCTCAACCAATGTTCGCTTAGAATGAACCCTTGTCAGTAAATAGTTCCTTGGATCTACATTTTACTGAACTTTTATGGCGAAGTTCCTACCTCATTCTTATTCTGATTTCTCGCTCCCTAGAGAGAAATCTATATGTTCTCTTGGAAATTATTCATTACTTCTCTGGTAAGTAAAGTTTCCCATGCTGTATCCTTTCAGTAACTCAATAACCTTTTTACTATTACTTCTTGTCGGTTTCTTCCTGAATATTGTATCAACTCAACTTTATCCTCAGAACATAAATTTCTCCGGCGGTTATTGGATTCACTTTAGCACTGTCTGGACTGGAGCGAAGGTTACAAGTACTTCAAATCCCGTGATTTCAGCTATTTTGTCTCTAATCCCTTCGCTAGCTACCAGCCAAATGATAATTCTCGTGTTCATTTATATTGATTAATTCCCTATATAGAAACTATATTATACTGTCAACACATTCACACACTTGTTCGATTACTAAGTGTTTGTCCCCGAATTTTCCGCTAATGTAAGTACACATGTATACGGATTAAACCAGTTCCCTCATCAGGAATTAAACTTCCAAAAACCATTCTGTTCTCTTTTGGCGTTTGCTACTAGTTACTCCATTAAGCCAAAAAAGTTTCCCTTCATTGGCATAATTTCTCGCTGACTTAAATTGTGAAAAATTCATCATTGATTCTCAAGATTGAACAGTAAGAAGCAGGAGTGAAGAAGACTGAACCTTCGGTTTTCAATTRTTGCATTGTTGCATCGTTGGTGGTAGAAATAATAGCAAAGCAATTATTAATATTTCAGGCAGAAATATCAGTATTCCTTTGTACACTTGGGAAGTTATTGATAGTGGAAACTGGCATTCATTTGATTGTTTTCATTGTTGGGGGTGGATCAGGTAGGTGATCGTAATCATAAGCTGATTGATTAAGATACCTGTCAGTGAAGTGTTGAATACGTTCATTTCATTGGAAAAGATAGATTGATAAGCCAGACGACTGATTTCAGTTGAGATAATAAATAATAGAAGATATTAGATCAAAATAAAATGGCAATCAGCGAAATAATTCAAGTTSAGATTCCTTCATTGGATAACATATTTGGCATCAAATTATGGCCATTATTCAATGTTGTATTTGGTAAAATATTTGGAGTCAAAGCTGATGATTTCCAATATGTAGGTGGAGTCACACCGGTTTCAACATTTTTCGAATCAGTACAAATCATTGGATTGTATTATATTGTTATTTTCGGCGGGGCTTATTTGATGAAAACATTGAGAGTTCCTCCTATCAAATTGAACTTTTTATTTCAAATCCACAATATTACACTAACAAGTGTTTCATTGCTTTTAATGCTATTATTGTTGGAACAAGTTGTACCGATTATCGTTCGTCACGGTTTATTTTATGCAATTTGCGATGGTGGTGCCTACACTGATAAAATCGTTGCTATTTATTATGTCAACTATTTGGTGAAGTACATTGAGTTGATTGATACTGTTTTCCTCGTTTTAAGAAAGAAGCAGTTGACATTTCTTCATACTTTCCATCATGGAGCCACTGCCTTATTGTGTTTCATACAGTTAGGTGGTCACAGTACTGTTCAATGGGTCCCTATTGGATTAAACCTATGGGTTCATATTATTATGTACTTCTATTACTTTTTGGCTGCATGCGGTAAGAAAGTATGGTGGAAGAAGTTTGTTACAACTTTTCAAATCATTCAATTTGTTATTGATTTATGCTTTGTTTATTTTGCTTCCTACACCCATTTCAGTTATGTATACTGGCCAATGTTGCCTGATTTTGGTGATTGCTATGGCACTGAGTGGGCTGCCATATTTGGCGTTGCTTTATTGACTTCTTACTTGTTCTTGTTCATTGCGTTCTATATCAAAATCTACAAGAAACCAGTTGCTAAAGGTAAGAAACCTGTCAAGTCAGCGAACGGTGTCTCGGAACCTTCCGCCAAAACTTCAGGTGTGTCTACTGAAGTTCCTGTGAGATCTAGAAGAATATAGAATGACAGGTTGAAAGATTACGCTTATACTGTACGCAGTTTGAAGTTTTCGCTCCTTAAGAAAAGTAAAACAAAGCATTCTGGTTTCTCGGTGATTTTGTTTACTCTAAAGATAAATGAAAATATCAGAAACTTGATTCAACTACTCTACTATCATAAAAGAGGATAATAAATAATTAATAATAACTCAATRGGAAGTGAATGGTGGGGAAAGAACATACTATTAAATACTATAGAATACCCTTACAAGTAATGATTAGATTCATATTAKACATTATTAAATGCACTGATAAGTTGAGCTTGATAGCTTTGACAGTAATGACATCTGTTAATCGTATTGCATTTTCACGAGATTATCAGCAAGTCCAGTTTCATGATCATCTGTTGGCGTTCAATCTAAGGATTGTCCTMACAAYTTTCACTTCTCGCGTCAAGCTGACGTTCAACGATTTATGCTTCCTCGGTGCATCTGTCGCATAATTATGCATGCTGTTGCATATAAATGTATAGTAAACTTTAKTTGACATCTAGTAATGAAGGCACATGGCTCAAGCTAGTGTAGATCTCGAAAAGAATAGAGAACAAAAAAGAGGAATCAATTCAGTGTGAAATTGAGAACAGAGAGAAATAAACAGTGTGCTGTTTTTATTAAATGTCCCACATTTAGATGAGTTACTTGGCGATTGGACTCATTAATTGAATAGTTCAAAAGCTCATTCTTTACTTCACGAACTGAGAATGCCTTGTGAKAGAATTGAYTAGAAGGAAGTAGAAGAACAGCAGAAAAACACATTGAGGAGAACAAAATAGCTGCCACCGTCCTTTTTTAAAGCCGGGAAGGTCGGGCCAGGGAAAACCATAGACAAGTTCCACTTCCGTATAGCTGGACCTGTTCCGAGCATGAACAGATTCGGAAGAACTCACAGACTGCGGGAATTAAACTAGTTTGTAATAATATTGGAAAAATTCAATATACAGTAAGTACGGAATATAGAGTTGAACTCTTAGTTTATACCGAATACTTAGTTTCATAAAAGTTAAACCTCCATTATACAGACGTTTGTGCTGAAATGTCCATCTTCCCTTTCCTTAATCCATGTTGTTAGGGAACAAATTTGCGACTCTCCTTTCAAAGAAGTAAGGTAATGTGAATCGAGAAAAGCTGTTATCATATTCATCCTTCTCGAATTTACTCTATACTAACTTACGATCATTTAAATTTGAAATATATTCCACTCTTTGTATAATAACCAATCTTTCTTTTTGAGATATCTTTTCTTTTGTTTCGGACAAGTTACTCAGTGAAATAGCCAAGTTATCTGAAGCCAATATGAATTTTGACTAACATGATCGTTAGTAAGATTCACTTGTTTGATGATCAATCATAAAAACAAGAATGATTTCAATAACCTAGTTAGTAAATATTACCGAACAAAATAAGACATATACTCAAGTACTCAGACAGAACCTAATTAGTACWACACCGTAAATTCAAAAAATAGTTATGCTTCAGTGCAGGACCTTCAGGTGATATAACACATTAGGGGGGTACCGTTATGAGGCTAAACAAGTTCGTTTAGCTTTCAYTACAGATAATTGAATGGAAGTAGGATTTCCAGACACAAAAGTCARCTATTTTAGTATTATGAAAGGGAAGTAAATCATTGCAGAATAACATCCAGCTTCTCGGACTTAACCAGCTGAAAAGAAGATGAGTTGTGAATTGGAATCTCAAATCTAAGATATAGCATAACTTTCTTGGGGATTGAAATGAGACCAAATATTCTATCTCAGCCATATACTTTTTTGAGGGACTCATATCTTTCTCCCCAGTTCGATCAATAATTGTTCAGTTGCCTATGTATATAATGATAGAAATGAATCTCTCCAGTGTGACAGTGAACGGTTATACATCTAGAGCACATGAATTATATACGCCGTGTGCCGATATTACTTAAACGTTATATTAAAGTTTCGCTGAATGCTTGTTTATTTTAAAGTTGAACAATCTTAAAAAATATGTACGCAACCTATACTCARTTCAATTCAATCCGTTTATCAGTCAGTTACGGCTTCTAATAAGTTGAGTTATCCTACAAATATCTCAACTATAAGATAACTGTTTTTACTTCTATTACTAAACATATGCTATTTATGATTGACTTATTTTTATAATCTCCATAACCAAAACCCGGATACTATACATCGCTGAATATGAACGTTTATATAATTGCTTATAAAAAGTAAAATGAATTGAAAAGAAAAGAAAAGAAAAGAAAAGAACRACATGATCCATCATTAATAAATAGCGACTGCTATTTCAAGGGATGCAGAAATTATGTGATAGTTCAATATCRAGAGAACATGAAAAACTGAACTTCGGTAGCAAATTTGTTGATTCCCATTGATTCCTGCAAATGTCCCATAATTAAAACGTAATCATATGCCCTTCTAATGAACAGAGTTAGAATTTTCATCATGAACCATATTTGGACATTTACTAGGTTCAACATGATTATTGATCCATGAATCAACATTCTCAAACCACATATTACAAGCTTTACAAGTACCAGAAACATGTGCTCTATCCTTCTTACGAGTACCTAGAGGATAATTGAAATGCAAAGCTTTCAAATGATTCTTATAAGTATCACATCTCGAGAAAAACCCATTAGAATGACAAACAGTAGTAGGTATACTCACATTTCGACTACCTCCGTTTTCAGAATTTTGTTCATTTGCTTCGTCAATCTTAGTCTTACTAGGAAGAAAGAAAAACGGACATTTATAAGCTCCTCCATTTTCTCCTGTATCTTTCCAATGTGATTTGACATGCCTAAATAGATCATTTGGTCTTGCAAAACCTCTATGACATATATGACATGTATGAGGTCTCGATGATGGTAATAGATGWGTTGATTTATGAGTTGCTAAATTCGAGAAAAACAAATGGCATTCAGGGCATTGTTTCTTCTTTCTTGGTTTTGAATTTGATTTCCCTGGTTTTTCTATCCGATGGCTAGGATCATGATTGAAGCTGCCATTTAGATTTGAGTGGTGCTGATCTTCCAAACCATGACTCATCATTCGTTGATTAGGATAGTATAGGATATTACCATCAGTCGAGCCAGGTAAAGTGTTGACAGTGGATAAAAGATTGGAGTTCATTCTATTGTAGTTCTGAGGGAACTGATGTTGTTGCGCAAATCCTGATTGCAAAGAAGAATAACCTGGTAAAGACGGAATAGGTGGTTGTCCAGGGTTATGAACTTTCTGAGGCCTTCCACTTGATAGTGTATAAGCATTGAGATTATTGATCAATTTGGCATCTGAATCAAATGTATTATTTGAAACTGCATTTGGAGCTGGCGATGATCTTATATTTGAAAGCACTGATGACGAATTGGTTGTGTTACTATCCAGAGTAGTATGAAGTCCCATTGGTGTATGAATATGAGGATGATAAACTGGTGGTGTGTTGACCAATGAATTTGAATTGGCTCCTGGAGTATTTGATAAGCTTGTTGAGCTACTTGAACCGCTATTTGTCTTCGGTTGCTGAAATCCGTTGATCATATTGTTTACTGTGGAAAGATCGGGTGAGAAGAATTTCGAGTTTGACAGCGTAGAGTATTGGTAGTTATATGCCAAGTTTGGAGTATTAGAAGTGTTCGATATCGGTGACCTCACAGGGCCAGGGAAACTTGCATTCAATCCTAACTGTGAAGAAGCATAATTTGATGATGGGTATGAATGTTGATCGTCTGTCGAAGATATTGAAGGTATTGATATAACACTCGATGATGAAGGTATATTTGCCCCGTTTCCTGTTGATTGGTATCTGCTATTTGAATTCGATAAAGCTTGTAGCTGCTGTGAGTATAAATACTGATTCATCATTACTTGATGGTTTGCGGAATTATTCACATTCATACTGACTGCTTGATATTAAGGATATTAATAATAATTGGAATCACTTCTAGAGAATGATTCTCACTCATATTAAAAGAATCCAATTGTRATTGAGATTGATGTTGATGTTGAGGTTGGGATGAGTGTGGGTGTGAGTGTGAGTAATATCAGATAATTAAAATTGACTCTGGTTGCGATTTCTGTCACTCACATTTACTGGACCTTGAGARGATTGTTCATACGAATTTTTCTTTATTCATACTATGTTTCCATTTCACTCAATTCAATACTGTAGATATGAATGTTAATGAAGAAGAGTGTATTTGCAATGATTCAAGAAATTGGAATTTCTATAAAGATTCTTAATATTGTTTATTGTACAAATATGTTGCTTTTTCTTATAGGCTTAGAAACCTGTTATAATGAATCTTTCATTGCTCTTGTTGTCGTTGGCTAAAAGACGGTTGCTAATCAATGAGTTGTAAAACTAACTAAACCCCAGATTCAGAAAAAGTAAAAAATCACTGACAAAAAACTTAACTGAAAGATTATCCACTTTTAGATTGAGAGTWCATGACAGTGATATATATATATAAATATAAAGATTAATAATAATTTATGAAATAACATCGGTACTAATTAATTGAGTTCATCTCTTAAGTACGAAGATGTTATTCTTTAGAAATAAGGTTTAAGCTTTAGTGAATCATGATCAGAGTTGAAGCTAGTGAGCTTAGAATTAAGTTTTACTGTATACTTCTTTTCAAGAATCCACTAGCAAACTGAACACTTCTACCTAATGTAGGTAGATTCAAGGACTAACTTCAAAATGAGATTGAATGAATAGCAGCACTTRCACTCACTAGAGAATTGAATTGAGTCGGTAACTGTTTAGATACGATAAATAACCAATAAGCTAGAATTATACGCATCTGACTGAGTAATGAATAAGAATACCTGACCTTTCTTTCAAGTGGAAAAATAAGCAGATAACCAACATATGATAAGAATCAACRACACATATTCGAATAGATCTTGAGGAATTGTGAAGGAATTTTTGAAATATGACAGCAATATCAATATGTTGAGTAATATTGTGGCAGTTATTTGACRTTCAAGTTATGGGACGAACGTAAATACATTGTATGTTATTTCACTCTAGCGCCTACATTTACTAGGTATGAGATACGCATGTGTAAAGAGTTTCGACTGTTCACAACCTAAAATTAATATKCCTTCACTTTTCTCTAAGCATTTTCTCTGATCTAACTCAAATTCAATTAGCTGTACGATATTACACACATAAACATATTGCTTTCTAACCTAAACTAGAGAATTATTATCTCTGATCATGAGGCTATATAATAGTTCTGCACTTGGCTTAAGTAATTTTTAAGGCTTTCGCTAGTAATGGGGWATRTTATTTTTCTAACTGGCAGGTCCTCCATCACTCAATCAATCCATCGAGCATTTATCATTTTTTCATCCTTAATTGTAAACAATAAACCGGATATCTTTTTCTTCAAAGTTTTGACAACATTAGCATACAACTTGTTATTCAATCTATAGCATCATCTTTCAATCACAGCAGTRGATAGATAAATATCGTATCATCCGACACGGTTCTCGGCCATAAGTGGAAAGCTCGGAACAAAGTCGATCTGGGAAAGTGAGCTGCTCAGTGATCTATTGTGCGTATACTGAAGCACGTACGTTCAAAGTTCTTCTGTACTGACGTAAGGATCCGTCTTTTCTTTTTTTTTTGATCTCTTCGGAAGGAGGACAAATACTTAATCAAGAACGGTTTTTTTTCGGCATTTGCCTGGGGAAATCAATAGAGATCTGGCTCGCTGCTCATAATATGACAGATAGAACTAGTGTTAATTGATAACATGCTCAATTATAGTATTGTATAGGCATTGGATAGTTTCATACTAGTAAAAARAACAAAATTTCCATTTCATTAATGGGAAACAAACTATCATTCAATAAAGAAAGATACAAGGCAAAAAAAAAGCTGATGTTGAAAGTTTCTGGAAAAGAAACATCTTCCCAGATGAATATTTTGCTATAGCCATTTTGTCCTATAATACTTAGATGAGTTCTTGTGATTGAAAAATATCTGATGTTGAAGGGAAGCATCCTCCTCTCTTGTACCTGACACAGCTTACTTTAAGTACATACTAATAGGGTGCGGCATTATTTGAGTTTATATTAATAACATAAATCCTTGYTAACAAGAAAATGATACGTACTGGAAGCTTATAAAGTATCGTTTTAATTTTTAAAAGAAAGAGATGATAAAAGTCCTGTCTGACATAATGAAATTATTTCCGCTCACGACATTGTTCACACTCAGATTTCTTTTTAACATTTATTGAGTTTCATTCAATAATATACAGTTATAAGCTGGAAATTAATGAACGCTGTTCACGTCGTTCAGATGAGATGTCCGAGGGCCTTCTGTAAAGTTCTTTGTCTTTCTCACAGGTTACCAACAATGGAAAACCTTACCTATTTACAGGCAGACAGACATTTATCTCAATTCTGAATTCATCAATAGAATCACAGTACTTCCGTATAAAAAAGTATACAAGTTATCAGGCAATTCCGTTAACTTAGTATTACACAATTCTCAATTTCGAGGATAAAAAGGAGCTTCTATTTCGTTTTATGGAAGATTCTAAACAAGTAGTAAGGTGCTCGTATTTCTCCGTTTCCACGCGGCAATCGCACTCCGGTTGCGTACAGGATAACCAAAAATGCAGTAAAACATCTGTCAAAAACTGGATTGAAGATCCAATTGTTTAATCACGTCACATCCCTCATGAGCAAGGGGTTTGATTAAGGTGTTTGAAATCTAATTCTTATCATCCTCATTCTTAATATTTACCTTCGTTGCTTGTCAATTGGAAGAACTATTTCCACCTAATGGGTATCTTCTTTCAATATCTATTCTAATAATGTAACTGAACTTTATAAATAACTTAAATCAACTTCGAAGATTCTTCTCCTTATCCTCGAGCCTGTTGTTCCGGATTAAGTTGTCTTCATCCCCAAGATGTATCTACTCTTCGGCAGGAACACTTCATTTCATTATGAATCACTAACTAATTAATAAATGACAGCTCAATTTCGTAACTCTTCTTGGCATTCCGAAGTAATTCAAGATTTGGAAATAAGGTTTCGGGATGTTTCTCACCAAAAACAAAAATGCCTGACAATCAGTATTTAGAAGGCGTTCAGCTTTCCGGCAAGACTGCAATCAGTAGAACAACAAACTGAGTGAGCAGAAGATGRTTGCCAGTTTCAACACTATTCTGGTGACACAAGAAAACTGAATATTAAATATTATGTTATCATGAATGCATAGTATTCGAATATTATCAGTAATCACTGATTTCTAAATGATTTCCGGTTTTCTAGAGGGCTTCTCATTGAAAAAAGACYCCTTCGTAGTATCTTGAATCTTTATCAATTGAATATAAACACTATAAATTTGAAGAAGATTTGAATTTGAAAATGCAGTTACGAGTACTCCCCGCAAGAATTTAATATGTTCTATTGACACGCTCAGACGTCCAGTTATAATATTCTCATATAATAATCCAAAACCTGCTGCATGAAAATCCACAAAACTACTATGCGAACAGGTATATTCGCATTTTACTTCTTAGCAAATGTAGCATTAAGTACAATTGATCAAATAAATGTACTACAATTGCAAGACCCTATCAGTTCTACTTCCTTATGGTATCAGTTTAACATACCCTACAAGCTCTACAGTCATAATAAGACTAGCAAATCAACAATTATGTATTCATTCGAAATACTTTTAGCCTAACAAATAATGTATGCCTCCAGAAAGTAGTCTCATAGTTCTATGAACAAAAAAAAAGGTGAACCTGAAGTTCGAAAAGCCCAAAGTTTTACATAAGTAAATATAGAAATTTCTTTATTTCCTAATATATGATAATTCTAACAAGCCATCTCCTTCAAGATGTAAATCAGACAAAAAGGACTTGGTTATCAATGCTGAAATACCAAGTACTTAACATGTTGCTTTGCAATATATATTGCATTGTATTTATTTAGTCTTTCCGGTACCGACCCCAATGTTATTGGTATTTCTAAACATCTTCACGCCATTGGCACCATCAACAAATTGACACATTCTTGCAGTCTTGTACAAACTGACAAACATGTTTTCATCACTATGTAAGTAGTGTTCACCCATAACCTCCTTAATGGCCTTGGTAGCTTGTCGACCATGATAGAAAGGAATTCTTGAAACATAGTGGTGAGCAACGTGAGTTTCAATAATATCATGGAAAATGTATTTTCCAACAAAACCAAATTCTCTGTCAATCGTAGAAGCAGCTCCACGAGCAAAATCCCACTGGTAACCATCGTAATGGGGTAAATTAGGACCGGTATGTTGCAAAAAAGTAATGAAAACTAACCAATGGTTAACAAATAACCAAGGAATAACGTAGTTAAGGAACATATTAGCCGTGCCAAATGTCTTGAATCCCCAGTAAACAGCGGCACCGTTTAATAACACACCAATATCAGATAGAACAATGGTCCAATAGTCTCTTTCTTCAAAAATAGGAGACCTAGGATTGAAATGGTTAACTTCCCATGACTTTCTCTCTGGGTATTTTTGACCAGTAACATTAGTCGTTAAGTACATTAACCAACCGCCAATTTGTTGTAAGAACAAATGGTACAAGGTAGAAATAGGAGTTTCTTCGGTGATCTCTTCAATGGACTTAGCTCCATGAGAAGCAATATGTCTCTCCTTGGACTTAGGAACAAAAACCATATCTCTTTGGAGGTGACCAGTAGCCTTATGATGTTTGCCATGAGAATATTTCCACGAAAAATAAGGAACAAATAAAGAAGAGTGTAGAACCCATCCAACTGTATCGTTCAACAAAGGATAATCGGAGAAAGCACCATGACCACATTCATGAGCTAAGACCCAAATACCAGTTCCTAATAAACCTTGGATGATAACATATCCTGTCCAAAGTGTAATTCTAACTACCAAGTATGGTACTTCAGGAATAAAAGTATTGGCCAAATAACCAAAAAGCCCAATCCAGAACAGATCACGAAAAACATAGTAAAGACCTAAAGACCATGATCTTTCATAGCATTTCGCTGGAATAGCTGAGAGGATATCCTTGATGGGGTAATCAGGAATCTTGAACTCGTTACCTTCGGTGTCGATAGCAACGAGGTTGCTTTGCCGCGTCTTAGTTTGAGTTGTAGTAGTAGACATTGCTGTTCTTTGTCGTTGTCGCTGTTGTTCTTTCTATTCTATATAATACTATCAATCTAACAGCAAGTTTCTGTAGATTATCTCTAAGGTTGTTTAAATCAAAGATACTCTATATCTATGGCCGTCTATAAGATAAATCAGATAAAAAACAAACGAAAATTGTCAAATCAAGGTAGATTGAATATATAAGAGGAAGCAAGAATACTTCTTTACCTCAACGAACGAAAAAAAATTAGAGCAGAATAATTGCAGGTCAACTGAAAGATTCTTCTATTCAAATTAATATCCTCCAATTTTACGTACCAATCAAGTTCAACATGACAGGGAAATGAGGAAAATGAGGAAAAAGGAGTGACAGGGAAATATCAACAAAAAGACAAGATCAGTAGAACTGAATAGCAGGTCTATCGTGAATCAAACAAAAAACACTTAATAATAAAAAGATCTCCCAAAATAAGAGTGTGCCTAGAGGTAGTATGATATTCTWTAGAAATTAATGAATAGGAAATGTTAACATTGAGAAGGGAAGAAAAATCAATGAACATAGTGACGAAAAAATTGACTATGGGAAAATGAATAATAAAAAGTTGAGCAGAAACTTAAATTAAGCTCTGAGCATATTTTAGCTGATAGTAGCCGAAAGTTTAGTTTTGTATTAAATTTTCGAATTTAGTTTCAAGAAGTAATTGATGTTTATTTGATTTGGCTTTTGGTGGCTTGGTGGTTGACTGAAGTTCATTGACTAACTGGAAAATAATGAGTCGGTGAATTGAAAGATTGAAACCATCTTTTCAAGAATGTGTAAAAGGATTTAATGTACTATGTCGATTGCCAAATGAAAAGGAAAGTCTTAAACCGGAATGATAGCCGAAATGATAGTGATTCTACTTGAACGTGGTAGGGAGGCTTACTGGTTAGTTGACTGATTTGCAACTGTTTCTCCATGTGTTTACAGAAAAATAACCTAACTCGAATATATATCATCCATATTAGTTCTTAGTAGAAAACAACCTGATAAATTTTTTTTTTTCATTTTCATACTATACTGGATTGTTGGTAAGTGATAATTGCAGAATGCCTTGGCTTGAGGCAAGTGCTAATAAACTTCAGAAGAGGTTTACTACTTTGATCTTGGTATGAATAGCCCACCTGCAGAATTAAGCACAGTTGTGAAAAAATTGCGTTACTTGCTTGGCTTACAGTGAACTATAGAAGCTATATGAGAAACAAATTAGATATGATATGATTCTTAGGCAAAAAATTCTTCTTAATGCGTAATGAGACTTTCAGGTTCTCTCAGTTTTATTTCACCTTAAACCATAGGACGATAAAAGTCCGTCTGTAGAAATAATTCACTTGAAATAGATTCCCTTTTTCAGTTTAGATGTTCTGTATCCTGGTATCGTTACATAAAAATTCCCCCATTTTTTGTTTGGTTTTGCTTTGAATTGGTCCTTTCATCTATAACACTTCCGCCAAATCAAAAACGAATTTGATGATGTGATGCAGTTTGAGATGAAGATGAAAGGTTTCAGGTTAAAGTTAATAAAAGCGTTGGGTTGTTGCTCAATTTCAAAGGATATTTTTGGGTAGGTTCGAACTTAAAGCTTAACTTAAAGTACCCTAACAGTAATCAACAAATAAGGAACCAAAAAAAAAAAAAGCAAGAGAAGTGGTGAAGAAATTGTAGAAGTTYAACAGATTTTACTGTGCGGAAGATTTGTAAGTACCATTCGCTGGGAATAGAAGGGACCAATTCTATGCCGAAATATCTCAGTTTCTCATGATCAAGCAATTGGAATTGTAGCTGAACTAATAGTGAGGAGTAAAGTAGAACTGAAATGGGTTTCACACAATGCTTATTTCTTAATTTGGACAGTTATGAATCTGGTGCTTTTTTTTACTAAATTTAGTGGGAATGTTATAGTAGGAAGCAGTTATTAGAAATTGAGCCCTCTAAACCTAAGAAATGATAGATTTATATAGCTCAGATTGGAACTGAAGTTGATACGTATAATTGATTCTAAGTATTGAATTGTATGGTGAATGTATCATATACTCTTAAGACGAATTTTTCTGAGTCGTGAATTTGGCGTTCGCATTTTGGTTTGGTTAATTGTTGGGTCACAAAATCAGTTTCTATGCATATACATGCGTGTCTTATGCATAATACAGTACTTCTATCATTAAGGTGCATATAGGTGCATATAGGTGCACATTCTGGAGTTGCACGCTTTCAGCCAAATCATCATTGACTTATACAATGAGTGGTCTACGAGTTACAAATAGGTTTCAGAAACTAGATTTAAGGAACTTGTTATTATAAAGGTTATTTTCAATCTTCACAAGCTTGGATTAATCCACAATGCTAGTTGTGTCCGCGGCTAAGCGTTCAGTGGAAGCCGTTATCAGTCTTTTCACGTCATTGGTTGCAAGAACCTCTGAAAAATGAGAAACTCTCATCTTATTTACCTTACCGTTGGTTGCAAACTAACAAGGTCCGAACATATCCATTATATATAGATCAAATATTGTGATGTTAATTTCTACCTTTTCTGCCATTCAGGGCATAGATGTGGCTTTCCCCAGATATGTAAAAATATTCGATTGGAAGCCGATCTACATGTAGCACCCGATGCGCCGAGTTTCGGAGATCAAAGTGTTTATACCACAAAAAAAAAAAAAAAAGTTTATCTTGACAAAGGTATCATTACAGAATCCGGGGATAAAATGTGTCAATTCTTGGAAAATGGAAGCCTAAAGTTCATTCTCTCTTGCCATTGAGTCTGTCCATGGATTACTCCTTGTATTTTCAATCAAACAGGCTATCTTGTCCTTCTGTCATTGAATCCCCTATTCATTTTTCCACTACCAGTTTTTTTTGTTGAATCTCGGAAGAATAAACCAGATAAACACTCGTACAAAACTATTCAAAAATTCAAATTTACTATCTCCCTACATAAGAGAATCTCATCAACAAAGTATTAGCAAATTTGGCTGGAACCTGTCAATTCCTAACTACCTTCCATATCCATCCTGAGTCTTCACTATTTTGACTGATTATCGGGTAAATGAAGTTACTACTCATCGACATGAATTTGGCGTTCTGGCTATAACTAGCTATATTTATGTTGAAATACATCAATTAAGCTCTTACTGACATTTGCACCAATTCCGTTAAGGCAATTATATATTTATAAGCTGTTTGCTTTTCATTCTTCCTTTTGCTTTASTATGTAAATGCTCCTAAGATCTTCTCCACTAATAAGAATTCCGTAACTTGTTCACTTGGAATAACTTGAAACACCGAGATTGATTCCCTTCGGTACACTCTTCAAACAATAATGAACTAAACAAGRAACTTTTCTATAGCAAATAAATTGTTCTTTCATTATTTTCATTCTGTTCAATGATTTGTTCCTTTTGTCCTTTGATAGAAAGAAAAAAGAAATTATGAAGAAATTGTCGGCCACGAAAGACAAACAAAATTTATGCAGGGCATATGCAGAAATAATATGTTATGCATAAGTATGCAATATATGTTCATTGATGAGAATGTATATAAATCCTGTATAAATTTACATTTAAAATGAGATTCCTGATTTTCCCTGAAAAATCGACTAATTCATGTTCCAAATTTGAGTGCTCTAATTTCCAACAGTTTCATTCTATTTCACCGCATCAATTTTTAGATAGCTACTTCTCCTCGCCTCTTCTGCTGTCCATATTAACATGCAGGAAGCTGCATTGTTTACAAATATCTCTTACGTACAAACCTAAACAAGATTCCCCACGTCTTTTTTTTGTACTTCATAATATTTTTCAAACAGCTCTCATACGATCCATCCCTCTCTTTATGTGTGACTGTCTATAAATAATAAACTACAGCAAGATCCAATCTTTTTTTTTTTCTCAAACATCTTCCAAAGGAACAGTTTTCCTTTCAAATCTTTACCCAAACTTACTGTAATGTATAAAATTAAAATCTGATCTCGCGTAGTTTATATTGCTTCCAACCGCCTATAACTTCGTCTCCAGCAAATCTTCTTAAAATTCCTAAGTACACATGCTTTTCGCGCTTATACGTAGTAGCTCCATCTGAAACTTTCTGAGTCCACTAACAGATTGCTTGCTTGCCATACATAATTTTTCTCCATTTTTCAGCAATTGATTACTTGTCTACTAGTAAGCTATTGATAACAAGCTTGTTCAGTTATCCTTGATGTTTATTAATACTTGTTGGAGTTCTGATTTATTTTAAAACAACCATTACATTCAGTAAACCTTCAATTACCTTTTGAACATAGCATAAAAATTGATCTCCACTTGTAACTAGCCCCATTTCATACAAGAGTTACCAGAAGATAGAATGTCAGAAACTGTTGTTGAGAAGAAGCCAGTGAACTTCTCCAACATCCTTTTGGGTGCTGGTTTGAACTTGTTTGAGTACGTGCATATTTTATTTGTGAGTTGATTCAAAGAAACCGGAACCTGTTTGTTGTGGCATTTACTAACTATTTTCAATAGAGTAACAAGTCTTGGACAGCCATTGGAAGTCACTAAGGTATGTTGATGAATAGCAAAAAAAAAAAGAGGCTATTTTCATGAAGATTGATTAATCTTCTATTAATTGCTTACGTTGCATATAGTATAATTGTATATTTTATTGTATTGACATGTTTTATTAACGTTAATAGACTACTATGGCAGCTAACAGAAGTTTCACTTTCCCACAAGCTATCAAAGAAGTTTGGTCTCGTGGTGGACCTTTGGGTTTCTACCAAGGTTTAATTCCTTGGGCTTGGATTGAAGCATCTACTAAAGGTGCAGTTTTGTTATTTGTCTCTGCTGAAGCTGAATACCATGCTAAAGCAACGTTAGGTCTATCAAATTTCCCCGCTGGTATTTTGGGTGGTATGACTGGTGGTATTGCTCAAGCCTATTTAACCATGGGTTTCTGTACGTGTATGAAAACTGTTGAAATTACAAGGTCAAAAGCTGCTTCTGCTCCTGGTGTTAAAGTTCCTGGTACTTTTGAGGTTTTCATGGATATTTACCGAAGAGAGGGTATTAGAGGTATCAATAAAGGGGTGAACGCTGTTGCTATTCGTCAATGTACCAACTGGGGTTCTAGATTCGGTTTTGCTAGACTTGCTGAGGAAGCTATTAGGAAGGTTTCGGGTAAGAAAGATGGAGAGAAACTAAGTGCTGTTGAAAAAATTGGATCCTCAATCATTGGTGGTGGTTTATCCGCATGGAATCAACCTATTGAAGTTATTAGAGTTGAATTACAATCTAAAACGAAGGATGCTAATAGACCAAAGAATTTGAACGTTGCCTCTGCATTCAAGTATATCTATGCTACAAATGGTATTAAAGGCCTATATAGGGGAGTCACCCCAAGAATAGGTTTGGGAGTTTGGCAAACTGTCTGTATGGTTGCTGTCGGCGATATGGCTAGAGAGTGGGTTGCAAGGCTTACTGGTGAGACTCCGGTTGGAAAAGGTCATTAATTTTATTTATTTAGAATCATTGACCATTGTTCAGGGATGTATAATATTCTGCTTATTTAATGGCAATAGTATGAATAATGTATGCTCGACTTGGTAAAAATGTAATACAAAGGATATATTATTTATTTTAATATACTAAAAAAAGAACACTAAAAGTGATAATTATAATAATAAAAATGAAGCTATTGATATCAACAAGAGAAGCAAAGCATTTGAACAAACTCATCAAAGTACGATAGTCATTAATATATATATATATATATATATATATATAGTTATTTATTATTGAATGGTTGTTCCCATGGACGTTATGTTATGTTGATGGAAACGATGCAAATTCATATATGGTTGATACTTTATCCTTTTATCTATTCAATTGTACCACTCCATCTATCATACCCATATAAACCAAAAAAGCATAGAAGGAACCCAATTGCTTGCATAAATGATAAAGAAGATGCATTCCATAGAATTGCAACTGCTATCACAACTATTCTTTTCAGTAGATTAGCAATAGAGTAAGAAACAGGTGAGATCATTCCAAGTATATGAAATGCAACTAAAGATTGAGCGAAATGTGTGAATCCATTCAAAAGAAAATACATATAAGGGAAATTCACTTCTTCTCTGAATAATCTCACTAAATCTGTTGTGAGAAATACAGGAAATGTCAAAGTGAATCCAATCATTGAGCAGTAAAGCAAGACTGTCATTTTATCGAGTTTATCATGCTCCTCTTTATCTTGTCTTGCTTCTTGTTGTTTATTCATAGGAATGTCCTTTTCTGTTTTGTATGTAAGAATCTTCTTAGCAAATATGTTCTGACTGACAAAAATGAATGCACCAATCAACGCATAGAACAACCCTTTCATACGAGTGACTGAGAGCGATTTATCCCCTGAACAAACGAAAATGACACCAAGTATTAGTGGGATTAATGTCAAGTATGTAGTTTGAGTATACTTGACTTTGAATAGGATTCTGGAGCAGAGAACAGTAAGCATTGGTGATAATGATTTGACCGTATGAACTGTAGCTACAGGGATAATTGATGTTGCCATATGAGATGTTGTATGGCCAACAAACTGGAAAGCTCCCATTGGAAATGTTTGTTTCAATACTGCACGTGTTGGATATACAAATTCTGTCTTATTGGTATAAAAGTTCTTCCTGGGGATAGAGCCTTCAGGAAAATATCCTCTAACATTGAGCTGATCGATCAATAATATGAAAGCTCCTGTGAAAAATGCACATAATAAAAATTGTACTTCTGTTACTGCCACAGGATATGGATAAGCATTGAGAATGGCTTTTGTCATGTTATTCGCAATAGCACTGCAAAAGTACCAAACAAAACATAGAGTCAAAACTTTATAATCTATCGGGGGAACTAGAGATCGAATATAAACCACATAAGGATTATTATTAGCACTGAACAACTCTTGTTTCTTGAACTTATCGTCAATATATTCTTCTTCAAAACCTGTTTGAAGATTCACCCTTGGACGATTACTTTTAAGACTGTGTTCTCTATTGTAAGTAAACCTCTTTGCTGCTTCAACAGTATCAGCGCCTGATGTTGAAATAGTGAATTTCACCGGCTCGTTTGCCTCAAGCTTTGTTTCCGTTATCGTAGAATACATTGTATATTTGTCGAGCCTATGTCCCTATTTTTTCCCTCCTCCTTTCGTTTTACAATCTACTATTATCTTTTCAACTTATAAATATGTTTGTTCCAATATCACTGAACAAATATTGCGCCAATGCCAAAAACGAATGTATAAGATAAAGTAGAAATATTTTCTATTCTCTTCTTTCTGTCCAAATTATCAACAATGAAACCAAAAAGACCCTTTCTTCCCTAATCCTACTAATCAACAAACACTTATCAAATATTGTTTGTCAAGTCTGTCAACTGCACATCAAACACGTAACACTCCTAATCAAAATGCTTTGAACCTATTAACAAAATTTTATTCTCGATACCTTCCTTTCTCTGCCAATTTATTTCAATCACCAGATTCACCACCAATAATTATCCCAATATATTCTTCTACCTAATCAAATGAAATCCTGTTGTTGATCTTCTTTAACCATAAGAGAAAGAGCTCAATCATCACATAATTCACACAGCCATCTTCTTTTTTTTTTTCCGTTAAGATTACAGAATATGTGTAATTTTTCCCATAATGAAGAACATTCCGATGCACAAACACACGAATTCTAGATTAATATTTAAAGTTGCGCATACCAAAAAATATTCGCACTAATAAGTGAAATTCAAACTAAAATGTTAAGCCAGCTGCCTAATTCAGCGAACTCAAGATAATGTGATGTTTAACTATTTAGGCAATTCCATGGGGTTGTTCGAGAGATCAAAAGGAATAGAGAGTAATTGGTAACTGTTTCATTGGGTCTATAGAAGATCCATTGATGATGAGATATGTAAAGAATACTAACGATTTATTATGGAATTAATATATATAAGATCATAGTTTACATTTGGAGACCCCAATTGGTTACTATTGTTTATTTTCATGAAAGTGTGAAGTAAACATTTCGAAAGTAAATGGTTTGAAAGTATATATTGGTAGTTAGGACGGAAGGATATCCTATAGACAGAACAACGAAAAGCTCTTCGAATTGGCCTTTTGGTCTTGATAGCAGGAATGAGTGAAAGAGCCAATAGATACAGGCAAGGTTAATTGAGTTAGCTCGAAGGCTAAACTCAAACAATAGCTCTGCTTCAATGTGGACCATTTCATGAAGAAAAAATGAAATTATGTTTAGGGCATTTGTGTTGAATATAATTTGATAGTTGATATTTGTTGGCAGAGAATTGAATATTGCTTGGTTATCAGACAACAGTAGGTCTTATTGATTATATACAAGCTCAATTTCTCGGACACTGTGGTAATTTTGAGTGCAAAGAGTACTCTTAAATCTCATGTTCCATATTAAAGTTGTGCCTATCCAAAGCTGCAATTAAAGTATATAATACATCATCAAATAAGTCTGTCAAATGATCATAAGAAACCTTGTTGTGACATTTGTTTCTTTTGCTCCTTCTCCTTTTTAATCAGCTTCTCGATCTTCTTATTACCTGGACCTTTACCATGGAATTGGTGTGATAAGTGCTTGAACGCATCTTTAGTTCCTAGAACATTTCCACGATCATCGCGATACTCAATCTTGATATCAGGGGTATAACTTTTAAACTTCTCATTAGCTCTTCTGATTAGCTCTCGATCTTCTTCGCTTAAATTAGCTGTCTTGTTCCTTCTAGCAAATCTACTCGATGGATCACTGTTTGTCCTTCCATCAGACGATTTAGCAGGTTCTGAATTCCTATAGCCAGTAACGTCAATACTGTTACCTTTGCCATTGTCATTACCATTGCTAGTATTATTATTGCCCAAGTTCTCTAAATAAGTCCGACGTTCCCATTCCCTTTGCTGTTTTCTAAATATTACTTTCTCTTCATTTGCATCTTCTACAATACCACGTGAACGCAATAGGTTCAATGTGGCACCTAATCCTTGTTGAATATCCTGTTTTTCATCAAGTATTTGATCTTCATCGCCTTCAGAGTCTGATGTACCATTTTCCTGTTTCACTGTGCTATTTTCTATATTTAAGTCTCGTTCTGGTTTTATATCACCATCGCCATGCTCTTCACCATTATTAACATTACCCAATTCTCCTTCTTGTTCTGTTTTTTTTATTGCATTATCAGCCTCATCATCAAATTCCATTTTCACCTTTAAAGGCTCCTCTTCTTTCACATTTACGTTCCCTATACCTTCATCTAAAATGTCACCTTCGTCCTGCGCATCCTCAGTTTTCACAACCTCATTACTTGCTATATTCTTACCGAAGGAACTTAGAAATTCCTCAGCTCCTCCTATAGCTAGATTTTCTTCTAATTCAACATTCTGTTGAATGTTTCCGTTTCTCTTAAGTCTTTCTAACCCATTATCATCATTAGCAACATCAGTTTCTCCATTACTATTGATCTTCCGTTGTTTCAGTTTCTTACGTCTCTCAATGGATAGAATCCTCTGTAATTCCTCTTCTTCATTAAATACTTCTTTTTCTTCATTCACTAACTCAACTTTTCCCATTTCCACATCTCCATCTTTATCTTCCTCTAAAACTGGTAGTTTTCTCCTTTTGTTCTTGCCTTTCTTATCTCCTATCAATTTCCTTGTCTTAATGGTCTTAGTTTTGACTTCTTTATAATCAGTATTATCAAAATACTTTTGACCAGTTGCATCATGGAAATCAACTGTATCCATGAAAGATCCATCAAAATCCAATGAGATTTTGTTCTTGTTTCTCTTCCGTTCTATCTTTGTAGTTTCATCATCTTTATAAGCAGACCCAATGCTTTCTGAACCATTGAGTAGAAAGAAATTAGCATCACTTTCTTCATTTTCTTCAATTTTATCACCTATTCTAAATCCTTGGTTATTGCTTATGTCCTCTTCCAAATTTTTGCCTTTCGTTCTTGCTCTGCGTTGTTCGAGTCCTATTTTGCTTTGAATAGCTTCGGACACCAATTCGTCTTCTTCATACCCTTCCAGCATTTCTTTATCTTTCAGCGTCAAGATAACGTCTTCTCCATTGTTGCTTAGAATATCTGATATTTTATGACCTACCTTGATGCCTGCTAAATCTTCCTCTGTGTAAGAAATGGCAGCTCCTACTTTCTTGCTCTTCAATTTAGTCTTTTCCTTTGCATCTTTCTTTGCATTCTTGCCAAGATTATCTAGCCAAGACGTTGAAGATTCCTCTAGGTGTTCCTCCAGTTCATCGACCACACTTTTGCCTTCTGCCAATCTCCTTAATTTTGCCTTCTCTTTTGCCTTTTCAATACTCTTCCTGAGCCGGTTACTTTCTGTTGTAGCAGTTAGTGTCTTCTCATGTGCTTTCCAATTTAGTTCCGCAATATCTTCCCTTGGTTCTTCAACAGGTATTGGCTTCAAACCAAGAGATATTCTTATTCTATTGGTTTCCTCAATACCCAGTTCATCTTTTGTCCCTTGACTGTCGCCTTTATGTAATTGTGTGGAGGATTGATCCTGCCTTGCGATAGGGATAGGCTTGAGACCTAAGTTCTTTCTGAGGCTATTAGTTTCCTCAATGCTAAGAGAATTCTCCTCCGACATACTGTATACTATAATGAGTGGTATATATAAATGTGATTTCAGCTTTTAACATCAATATTCTAAGTAATAGCTTCAAATAAGCATCGTAAAATTAAGGAGATAAGTAAATATAATAACAGTATTTGTGTATTGAAATGATAAATATCGGAGAATATTGCCATTGACTACATCATGCTTTCCGTAATGTTCTATATCGGAGATAATATAAATAAAGTTTCATAAGCTGAAACCTTTAATGAAGCCATAAAGTCACAAGATAAAGGAACCATTAAAGGCTAATAGGAAGAGAAGAAAACCGTGAAACAATGAATTAAATAGCGGCAAAAGTTTCAGAGAAATGGACTTACAAACAGAAATAGGGGTTAGAATGCTCGATTGACTCTCAATGAATATTCCATGATAACAATGGAGAACATGAGAAAGGAAATCTCAATTAAGTTGGGTGGTTCATGCAAGATACATGTACATATTATCTATCTTCTCTAGTACAATTCTATTGCTTGGTCCAGTACATAGAACATTTATAGGCAAGCAAATCAACTTTCAATTGCCACTAAATATATTCCCTCTACACTTAATATGGTACAATCGAATGAAGCTTGGAAATCCTCTAGGACACTTTAATGTATTCTTACTTCTCATAGACCTCTTCCTACTACTTCTCCCATCATTTACTCCCTACCTCCTTATAACACTTCATGTAGACTTTGTAGATTCGTGCATACCATACCTTTTAACATGTACATGTTCGGGTAACGAAAAAATTTTACTACCTTAAAGTTCAAACCTTATTAAGCAGAATGGAAAAAGTTTATTTGTTAGCAAATTTATCCCTCATATGGCATTTCTGTCGTACTCTCAAGTGCCATCAAATGATAGCTCCTTACCTTTCACAATCCTCTGACGATGCAAGCCATTATCATCATCATCATCATCTTAACCAGTAATAGAAGCTCTTAAATCTCGTTAAAAAACTCCGCAAAATAGCTTGAACCATTAAGCGTGGGAAATAAAGATTAGAATTTGAAGAACCATCTCCATGCAATCATAGAATGGTGATATGGTGCTCTCACTTGAATAGAATAGAAGTATCAAGTAAAACTCATAGAATATAAGGAAAAGGATTGATTGTTCGTACTCCAGAAGCAAGATCAAAATTGTCCTGATTTTCTTTGAATCATCTGAATCATCTCGCTTGTCCTATTTTAACAAAGACTTAAGTAGATCGATCCAATAACAGTGCGCTGCCTATCTTTAATTTACTTTTACTACCAAGTGCTTATTGCTTATAGTGTATTGTTTCCAGCATATATTGTCTATTGAGTAACAGACGATATACTTTCTCAAACTGATCTCTTCCACGATCTTCATCAACTGAAGTATCTGGCTAGTTTGAAATTTATTTCAAAAGAAGTATTGGTATTCCCCTGTAAAGAAAGAACAAAACTTTCTTCTGTCTCATTATTACACAATATATAACCGACCGATTGAGTTTATCTACACATTATGAGGTATTTAACAATTGTGTGATAATAAATCATATAGTGAAGTCTAATGAAGTGCAGTGAAACTCATAGCAAAGCAAGAAGTATTCTGAGTAGTAGCAAGCGCTTACCTATATCAATTTCAAATATTCTCATCCTAATTGCTATTGAATATGATATCCTTACAACCACCATTTACCGCTACAATTCAAAATTTAGGATCTGAAAGGATGTCTAGTTTGAAAAGAAGCCATTCGCAAATGAATGGTCATAATTTGACCCCGAATCAGGGCTCCAAACTGAAAAAGAATCGAGTATCATTTGACTTACCTGATGAAATTGGTAACAGTGATAATAATGATGAAGACACTARTAACCGTTATAACCGAAATTCTACCAAACAGAAACCTCTGTCATCCAATGGATCCAACAATGGTCGAAAGAAACTGAAACGCCAAAATGCAGAATCTTTACCTGATAATGCCGATTTTGACGTGCAAATGTGCAAAACGTTTGTTAACAATATGTTGGAAACTGTACAAACAGGTGAAAATTCAGCAGCAATCATGAAGTTGACATCGCAGTTAAGCCTTCCAACTAACTCTCCTGCCAGCCTATCCAATACTACTTTGACATATATCTTCCATGCATTGAGCTCTAATATTTCAAGATTGGATAACCCATCTATCATCAAGTACTCTGCTCCATTAATTCTAGCAGCCATAAGAATCCCTTCGTGGTCTAATCGCTCTCCTGCGTTTTCTGCCGGATATGTTTCTTTTGTAAGTGTCTTAACATCAAGCGTTCCCAAATGGTGGCCTGAAGTTGCCAATCATATCATTGCCGAGTTTTCACATTTACCAGTCAGGAGAACATTCAATCATCATGAAATTCTAAGATTTATCATAAAAAACATACCCACAGCTGTTTCTGAACTAGTGAACACAGTAATAAGAAACCATTTCCCTCATATCAATAGTGCAGCAAAGGAATTAGTATGCTATGTGGAAAATCTACTAGCTTTTCTAGAATATGCTGGTGAAATCGGAGGATACAATTCTGTCTGGGGACTGATAATAGAAAGATGTATTGCTCTTGATGTTGAGCTTCAGAATGAGCTGGATGAACTAGATGATGAAGAATTGGATACTGATCTTGACATTGAAATGGGAAATGGCAGTTATAGTGGTAATGATGAGATTGATAGTGATGATGATAGTGATGATAGTGATGATAGTGATAGCAGCAGTGAAGATGAAAGTGAAGATGAAAGTGAAACTGACCCTGAAGATGAAGATGAAATGAATAGAAGTAAGTTGCTGAACGTGAACACCAAAGCAAATGAATTTTCCAATAGAATAGCAAATAAAACACAGAGTGCAATAGATTTTGACGAAAAGAATGAACAGAATGAAACAGAGAATGATAGAAACAATGACACTGACGACGATGATGACGAAGA
This sequence comes from Sporopachydermia quercuum, assembly GCA_001599295.1. Classification (NCBI taxonomy): domain Eukaryota; kingdom Fungi; phylum Ascomycota; class Sporopachydermiomycetes; order Sporopachydermiales; family Sporopachydermiaceae; genus Sporopachydermia; species Sporopachydermia quercuum. The sequence continues at coordinate 1,364,847 of BCGN01000005.1, forward strand.
CGAAGAAGCTGATGATGATGAAGAGTTTCAAGATGAAGAAGAAATATATCTTAGTAATTCTGTAGCAGATGTGAAGATTTTATCTGAAAAGCTCGATTCTTTAATATTAACACTGTTGAAGTATCTAGATACCAAATTTTCAGATTCACCTGATTCTGAATTGTCAGTTACGTTATTCCAATCGTTGCTGTCAATATTCAGTTCCCATATTTTACCTACACATTATACAAGAGCCACACAATACTTAATATTCAAAATCAGTCAAGCAAAACCTATGTTGATGGATACGTTTCTTGTATCTTTGATTGATGTTGCATTCAGTCCTTCTCAAGCGTTCAACAAGAGAATCAAAGCCATGCAGTATATTTCCAGTTATATTGCCAGAGCCAAGAAGCTGGACAAAGACCAGATCGTGTTCGTCGTTGAATATTTGGTTAAATGGATGGATAGATATATTACGGAAAGAGAAGGGGAAGTGAATGAAATTCTCCTATTCAATGTACAGAATGCAAACTCTCGCGGTATGGAAAAGTTCAAGATGCTTTATGCTACTTTCCAGACATTAATGTATATCTTTTGTTTCAGACATGGTATATTAAAACGCGATGAAAACAATGATTCTATGAAAGATTCCAGTGTCTTATTACTTGAAGATAAGCAAAGCAAAGGCAGCAATAAGTCCGAATGGTTGGCTAATCTTGATACATTTTTCCAAAGAAGTATTCTTACTAAATTCAATCCTTTGAAATATTGTAATGAGAATGTTGTTCTGATATTTGCTAAGATAGCTCAGGCAGAAAATCTTGCCTATTGTTTCAGTATTATTGAAAAGAACAAGCGAGAAAGGTTAATGGGAGCATTGAGTCAGAATCCAATTGGAAGTTCTGGGAATGGTAGTTCTAATGGTTCAAAGGCTGATATTAAGAATATTGGAATGCTGGCTAAGAAGTCTCAAGCTTCTGATAATGATGTTAGTATTTCAACTGTTGGAACCAATACTGGATCCTATATGTTCTCTCAAAGACAAGAGTTTATTGACATTGAAGCATATTTCCCTTTTGATCCTTTATACTTGCGTGATTGTAAGAAGTTGATCGATGACTATTACATTGAATGGAGTGATGTTGAAGGCGACATGTCTTCGGATGATGATTCTGAGTAGAAGCAGTCTGGACTTTGCCAATGAAAACCCTTGGTTGTAAAACTGCAACCTAGCTCAGTAAAAATCACTACGTACTGTCAATTCATAGTTAAAGTAAGTTATGATTCTGTGATAGCGGATACCTATTAAAAGATTTTAATGAACATATATACAAGCATAAATGATCAAACTGTAGTGTCAATAAGGAGTATTGTCATTTCCTATAATGTCAAGGATATTGGACCAAATCCAAATTGATTATATTTCATATTCAATTATCTTTCAATGATTTATTGTTTGTTTATCCGGTCCGTTCCCCTATCCTATCCCCATATGTAAATTTCCATCACTTGACTTCATTTACAGAACCCCTGATATAAGACACATAGCTTATCTTGCGAAACCCCTCTTTCCCCACAAACATCATAAATTTCCTCAAAAACCAAAAAGGGCAAGAATTAGCTGTTGCGAATGATGATCGATTTCTTTGTGATTTGCAAGATTGCAAACTGAAGTACAAAACTGTAATTCGTCTTTCGCCAGCAGAAAATCCAAACGACGACTATTTATGTATTGTGATTATTGATATTGCTTTCTCATAGCTACAACCTGGTATAAGAATAGCATTTGTCAACGTGTTTCATGCTATATGCTATACGGAATACATTAGTTGGAAGCTTGGGTGAATGGAACTGAAGACATTTTTTAGTACAAAGCCGCATCAAACGAAACGGATATTGTTAAAGACAAAGGAAGAGGATAAAGTGGTCAAAGCAGTAGATATAGTTGTTTGGTTGGAATACAATTTACAGTGACAGTTCTTGATCCACCCAGAATTTTACACGCAGTGGCGCATAATGGGCAGAAAACAACGGAGAACAAGAGCACCATATCGTCGTTACACGGGATTAGGTGTTATCGGTGCCAACGGGCAAACTGAAGACTCGAATTCAGAAGATGAACAAGGTGACGAAAAAGAAATAGATGGAAATGACGCCAGTACCAGCATATGCAATGAAGACAATGTCATGGTAAATTTAGCCCAGGTTCAAAGAGAAATCAATCAGCTCAAACTTGTTGATCTGATCAGTGAAGGAAATAGTAATAAACTGGTAAAGTTGGTTGAAATAAATAACCAACATGGGAAAACTAAGGCTGCCATGTCTTTTGTATATGCTGGTACTGGTAAGAAGAACGTACGAAACAGTAATTATGATTACTTTGTTAAAAATAAAAATGCTGTATTGAACACAGCAACATTTGGAGTTCCGCAATCAGACTTAGATATTGAGGAAGTAGTGTATAATAATGCACTGACTGATCATGACAGCTACTACAAGCCTAAGATAAATGATAAGATATCAGGGAAACAGAAAGACAAGGGAAAATCAAAGGCAAGTAAAGGAAACAACAAAAATAGCGCAAACCCTTCAATGAGTAAGGCAAAAATAGCTCGACTCGATAGTAAGAACTTTAACAACAATTTGTATGGCGCGTCAAAGTATGATGATGTTTATTACAAGTATTTGCTCAATCAAAGAACTGAAAACTGGAAAGGTGCCTCTTTTGAGAAGGTGGACGTTCTTTCTGTGGCTTTAGATGGTAAGGAAAAAGGCGAAGTTGCAAAATCAGAGAGTATATGTTCTGAAACGATGTTTCGAGAAAAGCCTTCCATTACAGATCTGCCGCTGGAACTTATGGAGAAAGTGTTTCGGTATTTGCCTCAACCGTTTGATACCAATCTGTTGTTTGTTTGTCGAGCTTGGTATCAAGTTGGGGTATCGTTGTTGTACGAGTATCCTACATTGAACTCAAGAAACTATCTAAAGTTTATTCAAGTGCTTTCACTCACAGGCTCTGAACGACATAGAGCAAACGAAATAGCTGGAATGGTACGTCATTTGGATTTAAGGTACATAATCCAATCAGGGAAAAATTCATTCAATGCTAAACTTTTGAAGAGGTGCTGCAAAACATTAGAATCCTTCTTTGCACCTCAAACATCGTTTGGATATGCTCCCTTAATTGCATTGAAACATTGTCATAAATTGCGATTACTTGACCTATCATTAGTCTCAGAAACAGTAGAGCTAAAGGAACTTTTTCTTGCTATTGAATCACTGAAGAATCTTACTGGGTTGTATTTTCCAAGATCATCTGTTTCTTGTCAGTTTGACTTCTCTACACTTTCTTGGCCCCCTAATTTAACACATTTGAAGCTGTCTGGTGGTATCTCAGATAAATTTATCTCGCAAACTAATTTCCCTGCCACAATATCTCACCTCGAATTATGTCATTGTCCATATCTCAATGCTGATTCTATATATACTTTATTCAAGAAGATAGGTCCATCTTTGACTCATTTGACAGTTATGTTTCCCATGCCATGTTTAGAAGCAGATTCATTGAACGAAGTTCTACTTTGGTGTCCTAATTTGAGATATTTATGTGTGACAGTCGACTATATTACTCGAAGAATATTTTCGAATATAAGAGTTGCACCTTATTATCAAGCAATCATTGATGCTGAAGATGCTGCAATTGGTGTTTCAGGAAACGAAGTTGAAAACGACGGTGAAAGTGAAGGTGAACGTGAGAATGGTGATTTAGCTTCATCTGTTGATTCTTTGTCCATATATTCCGATGACCTATATTCTTCCAATTCGTCGTTAGGAATTGGTAATGAGTTTGACTCCTCTGACGGACGATCAAATGGAGAGAACCTAGAATTTTCTAGTTATTCAATGAATAAGCCTCCTGATGCTAACTGTTCTATTTTGAATAATACAGTGTTTGAACATAAAGTGGGACATCCGCTTGAAACTTTTCATTTGGAATCATCCGGTATGCTTGGACAATCTTTGAAAATATCACCTGATGATATAACGTTAGCATTATTAGATTATAAGCTACCTCATTTGAGAAAAGTAACAATCAGTTATAATCTAGGATGGAGAAAGGACTCTGAGGAAGTTGGTGAATTGGCGGATGTTTTGGAAGAAAAGCAAGGAGGATTGTGGATTTTATGAACTTTTTTGTTTAGTTTGTTTTGGTATGGTTGTTTTATATTGTTGCTTTAATAGGACTTGGTTAGTTGCGGGTATCTATATCTTTTTTATTCGATGATTGATACGGATGTTATTTATTGGGGATTTCATGGATATGGTAATGTTTTGGAAAGAAAATATGTGGAGATTGAAATAGTAAAATATAAGAAGAAAAAAAGTGGAAATTTTACTATTGAAACTTTGGATTTATGGATAATTAGATGTGTTGTTAACACCAAAAGACTTTCAAAGGAGAAACAAGCGTGGAAAAAAATTGAAAACGAAGAATTGAAAGTACTAAATTATATATCATTGATGAAAATATAGTAATGCAATCGAAATTGCGCGAAGATAATTGTAGATAGTTGGGAAAAGTGTGTTCAAGACCATTCACATACATTGAATGACAGTCAGAGGTTGGAAGGTAATTCGTTACTTCAATAGTTGATGTAAATAACGCAAGTGCGAGATAACAGTTAAAGCTTACAGTCTTCTTGCTTACTTTATGAAGTGGTTCTTTCTATCCAGACTCCTCTTCATTGATAATGTTGTTATTGTTCAACAGTACATATGATGACCGTTAAAGATGCAGGAACATCGATCATTGAGTAATCTAAAATGATGGTAATGAATGAGAGAAGATAAATTCCAGTAAAAAGAAATTTAGTTTATTAATAAGAGTAATCTGTCTGAAGTTGAATCGTACTGAATATTTAAGAAATATGAAAAGTTTCAATATCTGTATATTCATGTTTCCAGATATACATACAAATATGTATAGAAATAGATGGATGATGCATAATACTGCATTATTATGCATCATTGGTAGATGGGAGTTAGGTAGCATTGTGGTGGTTATCAAAAGCAATTAAAAGCTAGCTTCAGAGTTTCAAATAAATCATGTAGCATAATTGAGTATGTATAACGCCCCTGGAGATGTCAAGTTTTGTTTAGAAAATTCTCTTTTTGATTGTACACTTAAAAATCAAATTCAAGTACGTATGTCCATAATTCAGAGCACCTTGAGGCTCCAGGGTTGAAATCAGATTTTTTACTCTCATATGCCCTAARGTTTTAGTGAGTTCTCTTTATTTTCGCAATGTTTTTTTTGACACTAACACTAACAGATTCTCAACTAGAAATTGTTATCAAATAGCAAATGTAATTATTTTTAAACCAGCCATTTACTAATATTTTTTACCCATAGCTCCTTATTCTCCAGAGGTCGTTTTAACCACGTGACTATCATCTTGTAAGCTAGCTGTCAATGGCTTGCATTATCCCGCATGCTAACTCTTTAAACCTTATTTCATCTACCATATTTTCTTCTCTAGCAGAATTTCCATACATAATAGAATCACTCGAGTGAAACGAGAACCATCAATACTAAATATTGATTATCTATTGTTTTAACGTTCTGTAAACTAAGCAATCTTCCGTAAGAATCAATGATTCTATTTGAATAAACCAGCAGGTTAAATAAGTGCTTAAAATTATAAGGGTTTACTTTTTGATAGCTATCGCTCATTGGCTGAACTGTACTGAACCTGTCTGTATTCAACTGTTCATTTGATTCCATTTAATCCTCGTTAATAATTTTACTAATGAGAGAATCAGATTTCCCTTTTTAATGATCAATACTTAATACCTCATTTTATAACCAGTAATGGATCAACATAACAATTCTTCAGGTTACCAAAACCAAAGAAACAGGAACCCCCAGGGCAACAACAGTCCATATAGGCAATCAGCACCCCAGCAATATTCATCACCTTCATATTCGTATTCAAATTCAAACGCACGATCCACGACTCATTATAGTTCTAATCCTCAATCATATCAGAAATCACCAGCTTCGTATAACAGGCCATACTCTAGAGAAAGGAACTTTGACAGGCATGATAGGTCATATGATAATAAAGGAACCCTATGGATGGGTGAACTAGATCCACAATTTACTGAAGCAGACATCAAGAGGATATGGTCATCCTTAGGCTATGATGATATTGCTGTGAAATTGATAAGAGATAAAACGACTAGTTTTGGTACAGGGTATTGTTTTATCGAGTTTGGCTCAAGTAGTATTGCTCAAAAAGCTATAACGTTGAATGGAAGTGTCATACCTGGTTCATCCAAAATTCTTAAGTTAAACTGGGCTAGTGGGAATGCAAACAGCAGTTCAAATCCTCCTCAAGGACCATCAGGAGGCAATTACAATAATGCAGCAGGAGGGTTACCAACAGGTCCATCTAGTTCATCATATAGACCTGGAGGAGGATCACGTGAAGGTCCTGAATATTCAATTTTTGTTGGAGACACTGGTTCTGAGGTCACAGAAAACATGCTACTAGATGAATTCAGAAAAAAGTTCCCGTCTACGAAATCGGTTAAAATAATGACGGATCCAAGTACTGGAGCTTCTAGAGGCTATGGTTTTGTTAGATTCAGTGACGAAGTTGAAATGCAGCAAGCATTGGTGGAAATGCAAGGTAAATATATCGGCTCAAGACCTATTCGTGTATCTACAGCTGTCCCCAAAGGAAGATCAAGTGCTACAGCTGGTTCCGCATCCGGATTTCCTCCTCCTAACAATCACCGTACATTCAATCATAACATCAAAGAGAGAGAAGGGGTCCCGACTGGTCCTAAAGGTGCCACGCCAGCATACTCTCAATCTCCAGTATCTTACCAAACAATTGCTACTAATCTTGCTGCACCATTAACGTCATATCCTGCTATCAACCAGTATACTGACCCCAATAACACCACTATATTTGTAGGAGGTTTAGCTGTTTCCGTTACTACTAGAGAGCTTGAGGAGTACTTCAGTTCTTTCGGCAGTATCAACTATGTGAAAGTTCCTCCAGGAAAAGGCTGTGGATTTGTTCAATACTTCACCAGAGAATCAGCCGAGCGAGCAATCAGAGCAATGCAAGGTTATGTTATTGCAAATAACAGAATAAAACTTAGTTGGGGTAAAGCTGGTGTTGTCTCTGCTAATGGTTATAGTGCCAATGTAGCAGGTGGTGCTAGCTCTGCCTCTTTAGCATATAAACCCGGGCCTATGTTACCGTATGGTGTAATGTATGGGAATATTTCTGTTGACAAAGTCAAAGGAGCAGTTGTTCCCGTGACAGAAAATTTCAAAGGCACTCATGATGATAATGCTCTTGGTATTGTTGCTAGTGCACACGAGATATTCACTGGTGACTTATTATCACATTTCGAAGAGTATTCAGAGCCAAGTTTGCCTGGAAGATTCAATGAGGTGTTGCTACAGGAAAGAGAGAGAAGATATGAGAGATTAGCAATGGAAAATGATTAGGAATTGGAAGCTGAGAGTTAATCAATTATTATTACGGTAGTAGTCGTATTTGTTTTCAAGTGTAGCATGCTCAGAAGCATCAATAAGGTCAAGAATATGTATAATTATCATGTTTCAGTATCAAGCAATATAGGCAGTGGGTACTTGATTTGCTTCGCAGCTTAGTATAATGAGTATACACGGAATATAGATGTAAATCATGAGCATGTCAATCACCTTTTGCTATCTTTTCTATGTAGCTTATTGCTCCACGGTATTAGATCACGGTACCGGTGATGAAAAACCAGTAGGAGTCAAAAGAAAATACAATCTACCAGTCTATAGTATCTATTATGCACTGTCTTTTCATGCATTTTATACCATTTTTCAATTAATCTAACATCATAAGTATCCTTCTTATAACGCCATAAATTATAAATAATGCTCAATTAATTAACAACAAAAACTAATCAAAATGCCATTTATTCTTCGTCAACAGAATCAATTCGGGCCTACAGTTCATGTTAGTACACCTAATTATCAATCTTAAAAAAACTATCACCAGTATCAACAATTTCTTTTACACTGGACCTTATATCTTGTAAAATAATACTTACTGCTAGGTATTCAGCTTCTTCGGCATCTCTAGCACCCAAAGCCTTTGATAAACCTCCATAAGGATAATTTCTTCTCAAACCGGGATGTTCAGGATAGAAGAAAAAGTAGACAAAAGTGCTGAATCCTGCAACACATAGGAAGAAAGTCGAAATGTACCTAAGTGCTGTTTTATCAGGAACAAAATCATACACATCAGGTGCCCATATGTGGAGCAGATCATAATTTTCGTGAACTCGCTCACCGAAATTTCTTCTTTGTTGACGATTGTCATACTTTCCATATTTATCTTTTAAACCATAGAACTCTTTCTTGCCATTCTTGTAATTACCAGTTAATTCTGGTTCTGATTCTGGCACATAAGGTAACTTGCCATAATATCTAATGCTTGATAATTGTGGAGTAAGACATAAAGAAGTTGCTCTTCTTGAGCTTCTAAATGTAGATGAAATTGTAGATGGTGATGCTGTCAAAGGTTTCAATGATACTTGATAGTTAGAAGAAACCAATGGTTTGATGCTTCCTTGAGCTCTTAAAGCTCTCGTTATGCTTCGTGAAATCATTGTTGAATTATGAATCTTCTCCGGTGACAGTACAGTCTGTTTAACTTTATAATGAAATTGACCTTTTCTGCTGAATCTTTGTTGAAATCCTCAGAGCTAAATCGTCTACTGGGCGGAGAAGTGCTGATGATGTGTATTAATATAATTGATAGCGGACTGCTCTTTGATGGTGATAATATACAACTGAATGTGAGCTCCAATGCAACTGAAAGAATGGGCTGTATTATATCTTCACAAGCTTCTTCTCTAGAAATAAATAAAAAAAAGTAATAGGTTCCAAATGCTCCTATTTGCAGCGTCAAGTACAAACACAATCCTAAGAATTCCACTGTTGTATTTTATTCAGTCTGAAGGAAATATATATTTGTTTGAATGAAGAGTGAGATGCGAATTTCGCATTGTGATTAAAACGACTTGAAAATGATATGATTGGTTTATTTAGAATTAATGATTACGTAATAGTAAAGCATTTATGAAACCACACCCGTACATCATTAAAACCTGGGGGGAGGGTGAGAGACTAAAAATGGAAAAATATACTAAGGTTTCTCCAACTGCGCTACCAGCTGCACGAAGTACATGAAGTGGAAAATTTGAAGATTGGTTGATGGGAAGAGAATCAAAGTGAAATATGGATTAATGGTTACTTTGGGGACTTTCATACTTATATAATGTCCCAATAATAGTTTTYATTAGAGAGCCTGGTGCTTAGACTGTGCCAAAGAGAATGTGAAAGAGTTGAGGGCAAGAATTGATTGTTGCGAGTGTCATTATTCATGTCACGAATCCTTGGGTTCTAGCGAGTCCTTTGATGAGGAAGAATGGCATTTATAATTTGTGTTTTTACAGCATATACGATACTTCAATTTAAACTTCTGAACATTTTAATGCATTGTAGGTATAATTATATCTATCAACATATCCTTCTCGCTTGATAATTTGACAATCTTTGGAATACACCATGTCCTATCCTATAATGAACATTTTTCACTCGGGAACGCGTTCGYAGTTAAAGTTTATGCATATCCATGCGTTGTGGGATTTCAATCAAATTAGTTCCATCGTTGGTAATAGCATATCGTCTCTTACAAACTTTGTAAAGCACAAACTCAAAAATAATTCTTTKCAGTAAAACATTTTGCTTCATTATACCAAATATTATTTTCAACTAAGTATTCAACTTCAAAATCTCCATATCCTCTTCAACTCCTCTTCAAGTCTTCCCATGCATCAATGATGCACTATCTCAAACATTGCATAATCATGCATCAATCGCCACGAATTTCATTGCAGAACTTTCTGAACCTTTTGATACTTCACTTGTTTCTTTCTCACTTTTAATCAACCAGGAACCAATCAATGATTTATATACTAACGTTTTATTACATCAGAATCTCAATATATCTTTGAAATTTTGGTAATAGAATCAACGTATTGAGAGGATTCTTTTGATACCTAGTTCGAGATAAGTAATATATTTATTCACCTTGTTATTTACAAGAATATTACATCTTTCTGTACACTACTTCTAGGAGTCATGACACTATAAATGCCAAATGATCATTTGTTAATGAATTAATGGCTTACAGTACGATTTTTACAGCGTTAATTGAAAGAAGCTCAGTAAAGTACACTGGCATTAATATCTKCCTATATTTTCTGCTCAATTTCAATAATTTTGTATATATTAATATTGAATCACTTGTGAACTCTTCTCACAGATGAGCAGGAGAAGACTCAGGAGTTCTACCTCTGGTATTCCTATAAGTAAAGATGCTGAGTTTGACAGCCATGAAAGAGAAACCATTCCGACAAAACGGTTGAGATTATCTTTGCCGGATTCACAGGCGGATGRAAGTTCCCCAAAGAAAGCAAGTGGAGTTTATTCAGTGTCAGGGACTGAAGCTACACAAGCAGAGACAGCAAAAGAAGAGCCAGATGAAGTAAATTCACCGCAATCAAGATTGAGATCGCGATCATTGAGAACAACTGCTCGGGTGAAATATAATATCACACAGCCCACCCAATCAGAGTCATGGCGGCGTAGGTCTCAATCACAAAGGAATACAGCACCAGGGAACGTTAATAAGATTTCTCAGATAGAAAATCTCATTCAGAGTCATGATGAAAAAGTGAGGCTTTTATATTATTTGGAGAATGTTATATCTCTAGTGTATTACGATGATGAGGTTATGAAGAAAGAGAAGAGTGATAACTTTGTTGATAACTATGCTGYCCCACATGACCTATGGCATTTATATTCTTCGCATATAAGCGAAGATAGCAGCACGAGAACTAGTATCACTGATGGAGCTTCTAATGACCACTCAGCTTCTGTTGGAACCAGCAGAAATTCCAGACTAAGGACATCCTCTCGGCGGGCTACTGCTGTTACTGTACCTGACCCTATTGTTTCATTACCACCAAAAGTGTTGAAATTGAAACGGGAAATAGAAGCAAAAGGCTCGGAAGCCTCAAAAGCTAAAACAGGAAACTCCAGTTCAGCATTTTCCTCGTTATCATCGAATACGCATAAAAATAAAAGCGTCGAGCAACGGCAACATCAAACCAAACATAGATATTCAGATAAATTAGTACCAGCTGCTCCTAGGAAGCCATCGAAGCTCGTTTCTAGCAGTTCGAATAARAAGAAACAAAAACAGCAGACAGGAAATTTGAGGACAAAACAGGCAGCAAGAAGATCGTCAAGAAGGATCAAAAGTACTGGTAAAAACACATCTGATCAGTCAGACGATGATGCAAACGGCTCACAAGCTGAATCAACGTCGTCTGATCTATCTGATTATGATCAACATGGATACATTTCTTCTGTTCATACGTCTGATTACGAAGATATAGATTATGGGGTAAAATCAATCAAATTCAAGTTCAATGCTCCTTCACCGATATATCCTAATGCYATGTCTGTATTCAAGAAACCGTATCCTTCGTTACCTGCCTATCTTTCCTCGTTTAAATGTCTAGACGAAGATCTAACCAATGAAGAATTCTCTGCACTTGTAGACAAAAAGATAARGCTTGTTCAGAGATTCCGCGAGGCAGAAAAAAACTCATATTTCTTCCGTAATTTCAACTCATTAAAACTTTTGTCATCGATCTCGGAAGAAGATCTGAGTCAACTACAATCACAGCAAAATCAGACTCGCAATCCGACTCAAAATCAAGGCCGAAACCAGAGTGTGCGTCAAACAGCTCAAGCTGTATTTGTAGAAACAMCAAACGAAGCATCAACGAGAGCGCTCGTGGCTGATTTGAAGAAACCTGGTGGTATAATAGCTTATGCTGCACCGACCCATTGGGACCATCTAATTGGCCAAGCAGTGAATTTTTCTAAGCTGCTGGTAGATGAAAGAAAAGTTCATATGTCTCAAGCAAGGAAAATTGCAGGTATGATTGAGAATCATTTCAAACGTTTACAAGGTGCCAAAGAACGAGAAATAAAGAATGAGGAAAGAAGAGTGAAAGCAATTGCTAAAGAGACGGGTAAGCTAGTTAAGAAAAGGTGGACAATGGCAGAAAAAGCATTAAGAATAATGATTCAAATGGGTAAAGAAGAAGACAGAAAGGTGCAAGGAAAAAAGAAATTAGCTGAAATGTTAGAGAAAAGTAGCAAAATTCTTGAGACTCAATTGGATTATAATAAACGGAAGACACCTGAGGAAGGAGACGATCATTCTAGCGATGAGGAGTCTGACAAAGGAGGCCTTGCTGTCAAGGAAGCAGATGATGAAGATCTATCAGTTGAACAGTTACGTAAAAAATACGCGAAATTGGACTCTGTTGATTTGAATGAAGTATCAGAACATAGTGAATCAAATGATTCAGAGAGTGATAGTGGAATTGATTTTAGAAGTGAAAGCGGAAATGATATCTTCGAGTCTCACTCTGATCTCGGCGGMGAGTCGGAAGATGACGATGAGCCCGGAACTCTGGCAGCACTATTTAGCAATTCAACCGATTCAAAACAAAAAATTGAACTTCCAGATATCACAGAATTTGCTAGACAAGAAAATTCAAAATCAAATGTTGAGTCTGATTCTATATTGGATGAATCCGATGAATCTGATGAATCTGAAAACTCTTCTGATGATTTTTCCGATAGTGAGTCCGGAAGCGATTCCGGAGAAGATAGTGAGAATGAAATCGGTACTTTGGTAGATTTGGTTAAACCGATCAATGATAAACTGGAAACAATTAATGGGAATGGAGATGTTTCTGAGTTAGAAAGAATGGATGTTGATGACGAGTCTAATGCCGATAAACCAGACATTAAAGCAGAAACTAAAGAACCAGATGCTATTAATAATGACTCATTGTCTAATACTGATACCAATAAGATACCTAATGGTAATACTGCAATCACCACTGATGACTCCAAGTCTACTAATTCAAATGACACGTCAACTACAAAGCAAAAAGAATCTACTACCAATGCTATTGCTACCTCTCCAAGAGCTTCTCCTTCTCCCACTCCCGCTTCTGAAACTACTGTCCCTAATGTTCCAACGCCGCATCTCCTAAGGGGAACTCTACGTGAGTACCAGAAACAAGGTCTCAATTGGCTAGCTAGTTTATACAACTCCAATACCAATGGAATCCTGGCTGATGAAATGGGCCTGGGTAAAACTATACAGACTATATCGTTATTAGCTTATCTAGCATGCGAAAAACACGTATGGGGACCTCATTTAATTGTTGTACCAACTTCAGTCATTCTGAATTGGGAAATGGAATTGAAACGTTTTGCCCCTGGGTTCAAAGTTTTAACTTATTATGGATCTCCAGCTCAACGTAAAGAAAAGCGTAAAGGATGGAATAAGGAGGATACCTGGCATATTTGTATTACATCTTACCAGCTTGTTGTTCATGATCAAGCGGTTTTTAGAAGAAAAAGATGGAAGTATATGATTTTAGATGAAGCTCACAATATCAAAAACTTCAGATCTCAGCGTTGGCAAGCATTACTCAATTTCAACACTGAGAATCGTTTATTGTTAACAGGAACTCCTTTACAAAACAGCATCATGGAATTATGGTCTCTGCTATACTTTCTGATGCCTAGCAGTAAAGGAACCAATATCATGCCGCAGGGGTTTGCTGATCTAAACGCTTTCCAACAATGGTTTGGAAAACCTGTTGATAAGATCGTTGAAACCGGTAGTAATTTAGAGAACGATGATGAAGCTAAGCAAACAGTAAGTAAACTGCACCAAGTTTTACGTCCTTATTTACTACGAAGAATAAAGGCTGATGTTGAAAAGCAAATGCCTGGGAAATATGAACATATCGTGTATTGCAGATTATCTAAACGTCAGAGATTTTTGTATGATGATTTCATGTCGAGAGCCCAGACAAAGGAAACATTGGCTTCTGGTAATTTCCTTAGCATTATTAACTGTTTGATGCAGTTGAGAAAAGTTTGTAATCATCCTGATTTGTTTGAAGTGAGACCTATTGTTACCTCGCTAGCGATTCAGCAGAGTGTTGCTTGTAAGTATGATCCTACGGAGATATTAGTAAGGAAGAAGCTATTRAAAAGTTTTGATGATAATGTTGTTGATTTGAAAGCAATGAACCTGATGTCTTTGGTTAATGATAGCAATAAATACACGACGTTTGTAAGTAACTCTATATGCAAACTAGGTGAACCTAAGGATGTTTTGAAAAAGTGTTTAGAAAGAAGGCGAGAACTGATGGGACTGTCAAATGGYGAGAGTAATTCAAATTCTTTTCCTCCAATTGATCTTTCAACTTATGAAGGACATAAGAAACTACTGGAATATGAACAGGAAATCTCCAACATTGAAAGAATTGAGTCTATAGGGAGAGCAGCTTCAAACGGTAGAAACCAGATTTCTCCTTTGTACGGTTCAAATGTTATAAACATTGTAACAAGATTAGGCCAAGAGAAGTTCAAATCTAATAAAAGACAGACATTATGGAGAGACTTGAAGCCAATGTACAATCTGAAGCTTTCTGTTAAAGATAGAAGCCTAATGATGAAGCCTACTATTGAAACTTTTGGCTGTATTACTCCTAAAGTTATATGTCCTGATCTGGTCCATTATGCTATACCTAATTACTATGAGATACTAAGTGAAGTCACAGAATTAGGTTATAGTCTTAATACTAACCATCAGACTAATGAAATGAAGCGCAATGGAAAACATATCACAACAATTGCTGACTCCATTGCTGGCAATGGTTCTTATCTTCCTTCACCTCCAGACTCACCACCAGAATCCCATGATGATCCTTTCCATTTACCACAGGTCAAACTATCAATTGCATTTCCTGATAAACGTCTTCTACAGTATGATTGCGGTAAACTTCAAATGCTGGCAGATCTATTGAGAAAATTACAGGAAGGCAATCATAGAACACTTATTTTCACCCAAATGACCAAAGTATTAGACGTTCTTGAACAGTTCCTTAATATTCATGGATATAAGTACCTCCGGTTGGATGGTGCAACCAAAATTGAAGATAGACAGATAATGACTGAAAGATTCAACCGGGACACGAGGATATTTGCTTTCATCTTATCAACAAGATCAGGAGGCTTAGGTATTAATTTGACAGGTGCTGATACTGTAATCTTCTATGATTCTGATTGGAATCCAGCCATGGACAAACAATGTCAAGATAGATGCCATCGTATTGGTCAGACACGAGATGTTCATATTTACAGATTTGTTTCTGAGCATACAATTGAATCTAATATCTTGCGTAAAGCCAATCAGAAGCGAATGTTAGATAATGTGATTATCCAGGAAGGTGATTTCACTACTGATTATTTCAGCAAGTTCTCAGTGAAGGATTTGATACGTGGCGATGAAGATAATGAAGAAATGCTTGAGAGAGAAAGAGAAGAAGAAGATCATATCAAAAAGGAGGTGGAAAAAACAGGTGAAGATGTAGATTTAGATTTATCTGTTGTATCAAAAGATATTAAGACCTTAGAAAAAGTTCTTTTACAAGCAGAAGATGAGGATGACGCAGCAGCTGCAGCTGCAGCAATGAAAGAGGTTGATGTTGATGTCGAAGATTTTGATAGTGGTAGTAAGACAACGTCTGGAATCGCTGGACCGAAGGAAAACGATAAAAGTAGTAGTGAGAAAGTAGTAAGTAAAGGGGAATTCAATGGTGATTATAAGAATGGCAATATTAAAGACAAGGAAGATGAGTTTGATGATGATGCATACAATCATGTTGACGAATACATGATTAGATTTATTCGCGATGGTTATTATTATGATTGATTGAATGAATACAGTTATTGAACATTTCACAAACTATTGATGCAGCTACACAGCGCTTTTATCGGCGACAGATAATGATTTCTTCAAAAGAACCAATACTACTCAATTGATGGGTTAATCTATGAGCTTCAATATTGCCTCTGTATCAAAGCTTTCAGCGAGTTTTTCACACAGGTTTCATTCCTGAATTGAATTCAAAGAGCTTACATGACTTATTCATTCATGTTTCCTATACGTTATTTGTAAACTAATTTTTGATCACTGTCATAGATTCTTTTTTTATGATAGTCCTCATAATGTATTATAAGTTTCACGATCACGTTTATTTGAACTCAAGAACAATCAGTAGGAAGAATTAGTAAAATGTGCCTGACTCTCCTTTGAAGAAAGTTTAGAACTTAAGCACTCTCATCTTCTAATCTTACCATTTAAAGCATCGGTACCTATTTTGGATCACCGAGAGAATAATCAGCGAAACTTCAGTTAATTGAATATTTCATAGGATATGGTTCATTTCAAGGACATATTCACCATATTATGTGATGGGAATCAGCTAATACTGAACTTGCTAATAAAGTTGTTAGCTAGTGCTAGTTCAATGTGAATGATGATTTAAAGTTAAAGTTGTCGATGTAATTAGGTAAGATGTAATTAGTAAGGTTAGAGTGTCAGTTGTGACATCATACTTAGGCAAGATTGGGCTTTTTGTATTCAAGGCCTAAGCGTAGATCAAACTCTCGCTTTCACAATTTGAACAATTAGATGCTATACAGGTGGTTGATGAGGTTCTAGATATGAGTGTGTGAAATAACAGCTGTCTCACAGATTTCTCGGAAAACTTGTACTAATAACTATAATCGGATTTTTAATAGTTTAAGCTAGAATTTGTGTCTATTATTATCCATAACGGTTTTATTCAGGAATACTATTTTATAATCAGTAAAAGGTGGAGATGAATGGAAAGAGTTAAGGTTAAAGTAGTAAACGTTAGGTAGTGAGGGACTGGAGTAAGAATTTATTCTTATTTCATTATTAGAACATCATCGAAATGTTCTAATTCATACTGATGTTTTCGCTTGCATAATTCATTCTGATTTGCCATTTTTGCTAACAAGGGGTTTATTTTTTCTTCTTTGGAACGAAGAATGTGGAATTTGAAATAGTATAAATGGTGATCCAATTCCTGCTTCTTCCCAACTGCTTGCTAATAGGAACTAGTTCAAGTTTTCGATGTGATAATTACTGTCATCAGGATATAAACATAACGTGTGATAAGTAGATTGATTAATTCATTAGAGTATCCGTTACAAAGATCTATCATTACTTTTATTATTGTCAACTTTCAAGTTTTATCGTCCAATTCATAGATTGACTAGTCAAACAAATAATCGAGCTATTTAAATCATGAGTGAACCAGTATGTAATGACTATTCATAGGACTATGACAAATTCGTAGTGTATTACGATATCAAAATGACGGAAGACAGTTTTTTCTAACAAATTTATCATCAGGTTCAAGTTTTCTACAAAGGAAAAGATGCCGATTTCATCGTGTTAGGCTCTTCAGCTGAAGCTGTTGAGAAGTTCAGAAAGGATCCTTCAGTTCCTTTGGTTTCCGCTGTTGCATTATTCAAAATTCTCACCAGTAGAACGGGTGGTTCTGAGGGTATTAAGGAACAAGCTTCTAATTCTGAAGTTGAGGTAAGTGTGCCTGTTGTGGCAGTCAACTGCCGCTGTGAGTAAATCAACAATTCATCGTGTATCAATGTACTAACATATATTCTAGAATGAATTTGGCGTCTCTGAAGAAGAAGCTATTAAAATTATTTTAAAAGAAGGTGTCATTAAGGAGAGTGCGAAGGTTGGTGCTAAATCTTTCAATTCAACCAATGATTCTAAGGGAACTCTAGCTGGGCATTAAAGAAGACCCAACTGTTGTCAACATATAATGACTAATGAAAGACCAAAAAAAAAAATTAATATTAAAATCCTATATAATCTATCATGTTAGCATAAAGCAAAGAAATAAATATTGAGTGAAAACTATTTAATTGTTGCACTATATTTGACTATATAGGGTGTAAGATATGATATTCGTTAAAGGTGATGAACGGAGTTCTGTCCTTCAAGTGGCGATAACTGTGGTGTGATGCTCAAGCAGAACTTCTACTACTACAAACTACAATTCATTCGGGAAACTATCCAAAATTAACAACCCCTTGAAGACTATTATGCCTTGGTTGATCAACTTCCAAATATAATCTTTTATGATCTCTATGTATAAGAAATGGTAGTTCTTTGAAAACAGATCCAAATAATGGAGAATGATGTATGGCAATAAAGTTCGAGCGGACTAGAAACTTTCACCCTTGTTTTCTATGCTTTTTTGTACATAGGTTGAATATGATGAGAATGATAAGGATTTTTAATTTTTCTGAAAACGTTGAGCATCCACTGAAGACTTTTCCTTTTGCAATATCAAAGATCTGATTATTAAGTAGTCAGTTAGTTTTATATGTGTTGACTTTAGCTTTTTTAGCTGCTTTTACTTGGAGCGTTATGTGTGGTTACGGAGTGAAAGAAACAATGGATTTAACTTAAATTTAAGGTTTCTGTCTAGTGATGACTATACACCTCCCGTAATGTTTACTGGCATGTTTCAATACTTGACTTACAATATAAATAGTGGTCTACTGATTAAAATAATCAATATAGCTTTTATAATCCATTTATCATGAAAATAGAACATACTGTCTACAGTCAAACAGTCGGTGTAATGGATTCCTTTCTGAAAGACTGATCTTCGTAAAATTAATATATATGCTAAACTCAATTGCAAGTAAGGTTTAAACTTTATTATCTGAGCAAATGAGAACAAATTCGAGAGTACTATTATTGAATTCCAGTAAAAATCGATTTCTACTTCATTGAAACCTTCCTCACAATAAACCAACGAAAAAAAAAGTACATTTTACTAGTTTTCTGACCATGACGGATACATTCTAGTTTCTCTGTCAACTATACTCCGTAGTCATGTGCCTGTGGTAGAATTATGAAACCTTCATCTTGCAACAAAATTAATCCACTTGCGGACCTTGTTCAGTATTTCTTTCTCTGGATTTTCTACTTAATATATATCGCATAGTTATAAATTATAAACTAAATACCAAAAGCTTCTGATCTAGGTAAAGAGAGTCCAAGTTTGTCTAGCCAGGATATGATTCAATCTGAATATCAGGTTTTAGTATTAAAAATGCTAGATTGACAATTGGTTTCGTGAATTATCATATTTAGCATCTCCCATTCAACTGAATCCATTTTATCATTACTTATGCTGATAATATAATTAAACAATGATTCTGATAAGCAAAAGATGAAAAAATTCGATGATTTTAAGGGATGTTGCATCCTTGTGGCAGCTAACAGATTGACTAAACCTATTACAGCGGAAACTCTGACAACTCCTCGATAAAATAAAAAGCAGTGGAACACCAAACAAACACAATAGTTGTGGTTTATCTTCTATAAACCTTCAGTTGTAGAATCTTTCAATAAAACGTAACCTTCTCCACCAGAGAGAATGTCTGATGTCAAAGTCTCATAATCTCTATTTCAAGTGAGTTGAATTCCCTCTGTCATGGAAACCGCTTTTCTTCCATTCTATCTATATGTGAAACTACTCAACTCTCTTAATGTGACCACCAGCAACCTATTAAGTGATTCAGTATGTCACTGATACAGCTATTGATTATCTACACCAGTCAGAGCCGAATTAATATTGAACCAATTCAAAAACAAATTGGACTGAAGTGGTAGATAGAATCCATTTTTGAATTGAGTTGGTGGCCCAATAACAAGTTTAATTATGCACTTCAAGTTATTACGTTTAATTGTTAGTGATAAGTTAGAAATAAAGCATCGGATCCACAGGTGATTTCTCAAGTCGGTTGCTGCCCAATGGTATAGTAACCTCTCTAAAGTAACGAGTGGTAGACCTTAAATTTCAAAACCAAAGTACTGTTGGATCAAATTGTCGTTTTGGCAGGCTAGTGAAGAAGATCAGCCATTCAATTTTAACAATTAAGATGCAATCTGTGCTACTACAATGCGGGTCAAGGTACATTGTTTCCAAGAGCAATTATCATTGCATCTCCTAAGGCTCAAAAATATAAAAATATCATATCACTACTTCTAATTATTTTTGATCTTAAAGAGTATAGTAAAGTATCTAATTGCCTAATAATGGTCATTCTCCCTACGTTATTTGTATAACTTTCTGAGCCTTAATTATGAAACCCTCTTTCACATTCCCTTACCCTTAATTACCAGCTGCAGATCAAGTGCAACAGAACCACGAAACCATTTATAATGCGTGCACGATTGTAGATAAAGAAGCTGACACAATCAGAAAAGAGCATATTCCTATGATTCGCACTCTGAGAGCAATAGAATGAATATCGACCTTTCTTTCACTCGTTCACACTCTTCAAGTAGATCATTGTAAACATCTTGTAATCCAATTCCCATTGAGCTTGCTTTATGCAGAAGTAAAGTTCACTACTAGTCTATGTACATCGGAGTTTATTTCCCAATTAGACAGTTATCTATAAACTTTAAATCTGAACTGTGAAGAAGCTTTTATTTTTGTGACTTGATGAAACATCAATCAAACGGGCCATATCAACAAATTAATAGTTGTTCTTCTTTATTGATATGATAATAATAGGCTATCGATTAATAGATTTAACAAGTTATCGTACGATTGTTCGCTTTATATCTGTGTAGGATTTGATTATTTTCTTGTGCCTTCTTTTGTCTCTTTAACTCCTGAAAGTAAGTGTCCTTATCATTCCACCGCCGAAATACGCTGGTTGAAGATAAGGTGGATATCAATAGGAATCGAATAACTAGCTATTCAAAGACCTGTTGCCAGTGTTACTTTGAAGAATCCATTTATTGAACTAGATAGATGGATAGACACTTATCATTRAATTGGTTTCTTGCTTTCATCATTGGAAAATACAGTGACTAACTCACGAGAACTAAACCAAAAAGTCTATCAACTTTCCTTTTGAGTGTTGCCTTGTTTTTTTTTCAAGTCATTTATTATCTTTAATCCATGAGAAATACAACCAAGTTTTCAATCATACAAAAAATACTTTCTTATCGCCACTACAGTATATCGGAAAATGGAAGAACCAAAGCAACCTCATCATGCCGGCAATGGTGAACTAATCACAGCTAAATTATTCAGATGGGTGTCAAGAATATGGAAAACTGATGAGTTTGACAATAGAGCGAGTAATGAAAAAAAGAGCATAAATGACTCTACAGAAACTGAAGATTCATCTTTTCTTTTAGAAACTGGTGAAAAATCCGATGAAGAGTTTTACGATGCATCTTCTGACATGATTTTCTCTATTGCTGATCAACAGACTTCTAGTAGTATCATGTCAGATATAAATATGCTGATTGAACATCATGAATCGACCAGTAATTTGACCAATGACTATACTGATTTTAATGCTGAAACTAGTAAACATAGAACCGGATATTCAGATAATGAAAGAACTGGTAATAATGAGATCAATGAATTGAGATCTGATAGTAAAACTTCGACAGATGGTATTAGAAATACTACACTATCCAACGACACAACGGAAAACAGTGATAATGAAAGGCCGCCGAAGAAACAGAAGCTGGATGAGAATGCTGAACAGACAACTGAGCAGAAAAAGGATAATGAAAAGAAAGCCAAAAAGAGAAAAATGAAACGCAAGAAGAATCGAAATACAGATACTGAGTATCGAGTACAAAATTTTGATTATACACATGATAATTGGTTTAATAAATGTCCAGAGAACTGTGAAGTGTATAAAAATCTAATTCTTCAAATATCGAGTGATGTTGAAACTATACAAGCAACACCAGAAAAAAGATTACCAAAGCCTTGGAGATATATTTCGGAAATTCAAGGAGATACTGAGAAAGCTGAAAGTGTCGAAGGTAGGAGTAGTAGTGCGAAAAGGAAACGAAAGAGAAAAGAGAAGGAACCTGTCGATGAGACTGAACGTGAGGTCAGTAGTGATGTTGAAGCAGAGAGTCATGGTATAACTCAGGATTCTGATGGGCTGAAGGAAGCGAAGATTAATATTGATGAGGAACCTGTAATAGATTCCTCAACCAGCGAATCTAAAGGCAAGGACCCCAAAGGCAAGAAATTTAATAGCAAGAAATCCAAAAGTAAGGACTCCAAAGGCAAAAAATCCAAGAAAGAAGAATCCGCGAGTAACGATACAAAGAATAATGAAACTGAGATCAATGAGTTCAACAGTGAGTCGAAGAACATGGATTCCAAGACTTGTAGAGAACCTGGGATCGGGGAATCTACAGCCATCAAACCCATCCACATTTTGAAAGGATTGGAGGACGTTGATTATCCCTTAACAGAAAACTTTGCTTTCTATGAAAAGCGAAGCAGCAGAAGAAAGAAATTAAAAAAAAGATCAACACGCTCTCCATCAACAAATCTTCCTTTGACTTTGGATCTGAGTCGTTTCCAAAGAATCCATATTAAAGACGTTCCTATCACGGGCATTATTGGATTTACAATCTTGATTTTAGACCCAGAACTTTATCAGCCAAGAATCTCTCAAGTTTTAGCAGCAATTCTGAAAATTGATACTGAAAACTCCGTTGTACGAATGAAGATAGACCATAGATGTCTTGGTTTATTGCTACCTAAGGAACAAGAAAATAAAGTACCTTGGGATCTGATAACAGAGGAATCGTATAAATATGGGGTTAGGGATCTCGATTTCAGTTCAATTCGAACTTGTGTGTTAATATTTAAAGATTCTCATACGAAAGACGATGAATTTCTACCAAAATATCTCAGTCTTGTTGGAGGAGAACAAACAACATAAATACATGGCGAAAGAATCATAAATATTTATATGTGTGATTGTGATGTACCTATGTGGTGTACGTACGTGTATGTATACTTTGCTGATATGTCTAGACTAGAAATCTATAGCAGCAAATGTTAAGTCATCAGCATTTAATATATCTGATCCAATCTCAGTGACTATTTGGTACCAAATTTCGTTTCTTGTCTTAACAGGCCAGTTGGGTGTATCCCATATTCTGGTCATAAGACCTAGTTTTTGAGCGGCCTGCACCTTGGATTTTATTATTTCAACTTCTGTTGCATTCAAAGGTATTTTCTTATAGTTCTCCTGGGAGGTAGTGCCTAAGCACTGCCATAGAGAACCTGATGCTATAACTGATAATTCTTTATATTCAGCATCTATATTTTCGCCTTGAATTAAAGGAGCATCAACGAAAAAGTATCTTTTATCTGTCTTTGACTTGAACTGGCTTTTAATTGTTTCTAGAGGATAATCCCCAGTAAATGTTATTGTTAATGGTTTTCGGACAAATGTTTTGCTAGCATAATCATAATAAGACAAATAGTCCTTCTCAATGAAAGGCTCCAACTCATTGAGGATCCTTTCATAAGTTTCCACAGGTTTGTTCTTGAAATCTATCAAAAGACTTAAATCAACTTCTGGGGAATTATAGAAAACGCCTGCTTTATAATCATGGACATTCTCTAAGCAATTCACCTCGTCGAACATTTTTTCTAATGGATCAAGGTATAAACTCCTTAACGTTCGATCTTTTGAAAGAAATACTTCATTATGACCAATGAACAAGGTATCTTCAATAAAGTGTTCAGAATCGTTGTTTGTTATTCCTATTAGGTCATCCATAACCCACACGTCCGCTTCTATACTTCTGATACCTAGCTGGATAGCTGACACCATTGGTTCTTCTCTCCAGTAATCATTATGTGAATGGATATTGAGAATTTCGGTATCTTTAGTCAAAGACGCTGCTCTTGATTTTTCTGGATTGCATACCTCGTTCTCTTGCTCGTTAGCCATTGAACTTTTCGTTGTGAAGATAGGTGATGAAAAGGTAAGTCCTATTAGCGCTAAGGCTGGTATAACTTTGAATCCTGTTGATTTAAACATTGCTGGAGTTCTAGTAGCAGATACTGTAAAGAGAAGCTTTTGTTGTTACCGTGGGGTAGCATAAATATGAATCATTCGAGGTACGTAGATGAATAAACGAGTGCTCGACACTTCACCAGCTAGGTGGTCTACTACTGTTCGTATAACCAGTTTCAATGGTTTGACAAGAGCAGAAAGAAAACAGCTACAACATATTGTACTTCCACAAAATCTGAAGAACTATAAACGAAGAAACAGTTATTTAAGTAATAGTATTTAAGGATAGTATTTGAGGCATTTGAAAATTTGTTTTCGTTTAGATGTACTGGAATCTCCCTACAAGAGAATAGCTAGTTCAGAACGTGGAGAAGTTTTTCAAAATGTTATGCGATGTCACGTAATACGGACATAAGGTTTGCGAAGTTTAACTCAGGTACGCGTTAATACGAGGAGACTTGAAGTTAAAGGGGTGTTTGTTTCGATGCGACGTGATGGAAATAATAGGAATTGAACGATAAAAATTTGGAATTCTAACAATGTTCGAACTGTGGTCATACTGAGACTTTTTTGCTAGTCTGTAGTATTTTAGAAGAATAGGTAGGTAGATCTTGATAACTGCTACTTGAAAGATGATGAGAAAATCTTTAAAGTTAAGGTTAGAAGTTTTGTTGAAACCTTGTTATATTAGAGTACTTCATTAAACTCTAATTATTGCTTATGATAGATTGCTAAAACCTCACACAGCAATACAACCATACAATTGTGTTGGATTAATTAGTTATCGCTAAGATAAAACAACAAGTAGGATGCTTATTAGCCAATTTCTTTCATTGCATTGAAAATAGATAATGATGCATAGACCATTAACCATATTTAGCTATCAAATGTTCTGATTTCTTAAAACCCTAAATTCCGGAAAAAGTACCCATTTTTTCCCTCGCATTTGTTTCCGGCTTAATACTTGTATCAAAATTGTTCAAGAATAAATCAAGTGTCAAAATGGTATGAGCACCAAAATAAAATCAAATGAATACTACAAAATACTGTCATTTGAGCTGCCTAGTGATGAGGAGCAAGATATTTCTTATCATTTTCTCCCCATCTTTGGCTTCTAATCTACCTTTCAATTGAAGAGCTAATATACCATATACTCAAAAGAGTTAACAGAGCTCAAACATATATTTCAGACTCATCATCAATGATTAACTATCGTTATCTACCGTAGATATAACAGTAAAAAAATGAGATAGAATAAGGGTGATTAGCGAATTGTACTTCTATGATATCTTGAATTTTTTTATTGCTTCGTTTGATTTACAACGTTCGATACTCGCTGGTTTATCTTCTATTGTGCAGCTACCCTTCCTATTCCTTTCTCCTCTGGTTGCTATTCATTAAGATGAAATCTATAGATGAAAGGCAGTTACGAGAATAAGCAGACTTTCTTACTGATCAGTAGCTTGATATATTTTAGCAATTTTGTCATTACTGTTCTAAGAAAGAGCTGATTTCAATTTTTTTTCCCTTGATATCTTCCAGATTGTGAGTGACATAAACTACTTGTCTCCTGAGCATTCTCTTGAAAATCGCCATATCCTGAGTTCAATCATCAATCGAAATGAAACCCTTTAGAAGGAGAGCATCTTTGCTTGGTACCGTATTTGCATTTTTGCTATTTGTAATAGTATATCATCAAAAAAGATATTTATTCTCTGCAGGGAAATCGCATATAAAACTAAAGATTAAAGAAGAATCTTTAGAGGAATTGCGACAGAAACTGGAGGTCGAATTCCCTTACGATGATTCTTCACGCTTACCTAATAATTTGTATCAAACACTACCTGATAATTTCAATGTATTAATATCCAAACGACCATACTTGACTTGGAAAAAGCTGAATCCTGATACTGATATAATATTATTTTCTGATACTGAAAGTGAGGATTTTGTTTCGAAAACGTTTATGATGTTTCCAGAGATCGTTCAGGTATATGCATCTTTACCTGAAGGTGTACTGAAAGCTGATTTTTTTCGCTATTTGATCCTCTTCGCATGCGGTGGAATTTATAGCGATATTGATACAGTTCCTTTAAAACCAATAGGTGAATGGATTATTAGTAACGAAACGGAATTCGATACAATAACTAATGAGTATACAAAAATTGATGATAGCGTCACTGGCAGTCGACCTTCTGATGTTGGCTTAGTTATAGCTATTGAAGCGGATGACGATTCTTCAAATTGGGCCGAAAAGTACTCTAGACGTATTCAGTTCTGTCAATGGACTATTATAGCAAAAAAGGGTCATCCTGCTTTATCTCTTATGATTACAAACATTGTAAGTAGAACCTTTGAAATTCTAGCGAATAATGATCAGCATTACATTGAAGGCGATGATTACATTACGAAGGTTATGAACTGGACTGGTCCTGGGATTTGGACTGATAGCATTATAAGCTATTTACAGAGTTCTCTGGAAGAAAAAATTGACTGGTCGATGTTTACCAATTTAATGAAACCTAAGATGTTTGCTGATATTTTGGTTCTACCTAGAAATGCGTTCAATGCTGGCCTTGATGATTATGATACTGAGACACAGGAGTATCCATGTTTCTATGTATCGCATATGTTCAATGGGCTGTGGAAGGTCAGAATTATAAGTAAGAGGAACAGAGARAAATGGAAACATATAACAATGGTATCTTTGATTGCCAGCCTGTGTTTTGGTGGACTAGTCTTTTGGGTAAAGCGTCAAAGAAAGGTAATCACTTTTGTTAAGGATTCATGAATTGAGTGGGTTTAGTTAGTTTGTTTGATGGTTTAGAGCAGAGATTTTGAATAGAGTTCATGAACTGTTCTCGGAAGATTACTGAAGTATTAATATGGTAATCTGAATGTGATGTGAATTTCTTGTCGAATACTCAACAATAAAGCACTGTTGCCTACTGCGGATTCATGCATGCTTTTCACTTTGGGCAGTTATTCAATCAATTTCATTGTGAAATTCCTTTGCTGGTGGATTCAGGAAAACATGAGGTATATTATGGATAATATAGGACGTTTCATAGAGTGCAAATTTAATGCAATGGTGAATATCTTGGTAACATTTTATTCATTTAAGTGAACTTCATCTCTCTGGTGGAATTCTAAGGGAGAATGATTTCATAGAAATCCACAYAACATTTAACTTTATATTTAACTTCGTTCACTTGCATAAGCTTTAATATGTCATTCTTATAATGAATATGTAATCAGTTAGCCCATAAGTCTAATGATTAAGAGATTATTATAGAAAGAGTTCATTCACAACAGATCTTTCTACACGGCATATATCGCCCGTCCAGTAGTTCAATATGGAACCTATGGAAGACGGAAGACGGCGTAGCATCGTATGGAAATATTACTATATTAATTAGCCGAAAATGAAGGTCACGTAGCTAAACGACGAAAGCATAGTAGTAGATCTGGAAGAGGGAGTCGTCGGCATTTCTGCACTGCGACTGCAAGCATATGTACAAATGTAGATTTGTAAAGTAAATACAAGTACATCGCCAGACAGGTGTAAATATGTGGTAATACATGTATATATATATGTATATGTTGATGCATCTGTACTTGCAAACGGGACAGAAAAAATAAAACTCAAAACTCAAAAGCGAATGGGAGACTCTAGCAGAAAGAGATCCACACATGCATTGGAATTATGAAAATAGAAAGCGAGAGAGATGATGATATAGAGAAAAAGAAAGAAGAAAGAATGTGCTTATGTATAATTTTATGCCTCCACTAGTATACTTACGGATGGAACAGAATCTTGATGTGATTGGCCTTGTTATGGAGCAATTCCATGAACCCATTCTCAATTCCATCCTTCAGGTCCACCTTCGACGAGATCATCATCTTCACCTCCTCGATGGGAATTTCTCCGGCCTCAAATGCCGCAACTGTATCCTCAAAGTCAATCATCAGGAAGCAGATAGACCCAGTCACATACTTCTCCGAGAACGTGACATGCATCGGCGCATAGTCCACTGTCTTGTTCCCCCACATCGCTACGTTCGTGGAGACCCCATGGAATGTAAGCGCCTTCAGCGCAGTCTCAAACGTTATAGGGAACCCTGAGCAGTCGTATGAACGGTTGAACCCTCCGCCCGTGGGTGAAAGCGCCCTAAGGTCTCGGATACACTCATCAACACTCTTCCCAGTGGGGTCGTACGTCTTCACTCCAAGTTTTTCGGCAAGCTCCCGGCGAATTGCTGCAGGCTCGCTAACCACAATATCCTTGCAACCATGTCCTTTCAACGCAAAGATTGTAGTCAAACCAATTGGTCCACCTCCCAGTATAAGTGCGCTATCGCCCTTGGCATACTCAGAGACCCGAACCGCATGCCAGGAAACGGCAATCGGTTGCACGAGGGCTGCAACATCCGGCGGGATTTTGGAATCGTCATATCGGATCAACTTTTTGTAACATGTTACCATGTATTCTGCCAGCCCACCATTGCTAAACCCCAACCCCGTGAGACAGAGATGCGTGCAGGCGTTGTAGCAACCAGCGGAACATGCGTCACATTTGTCAGTCCCAAAAAGCTCTGATTCCGGGAATCGGTAGATGTCATTACAGGTGCCAGTCACTTCTACAACAACCTTGTCTCCAGCTTTGAACCCCTTGACGTCGGTCCCAATCTCAACAACCTCTGCGGAGATCTCATGACCCATTACACAAGGTGCCTTTAAACCTGAGATGATATGGCCATCGGGTCGGAAGAATATAGGGCCATCGGTATACTCTTTCAGATCGCTACCGCAGACACCGGTGAACAGAATGCGCAGCTTGACGTCGTCAGCATGCTGGATTTCCGGCTCCGGAAATTCGTCTGTATACCGTATATCACCTTTACCGTAGAATGCGATTGCTTTCATTGTCTTTTTCTAAAATAACTTTATCCTATCTTGTCTCTTCGTTCGAGGTGTATGTAATCGATATATGTAGCCTCAATCAACACCGTGGAAAGAGTCAGTTCTAGTGTAACAGATATTTAAATGAATGGAAATTGCATAATATTTACTCTCCCACCAGTGCCCAATATATACATATATATATATTCATCTATCTACATATAAACTGTAAATGTAAATGTGTGTATGTGTGTATCCTCATCATCATTCGTCACTGCTATCCGACATGCCTGCCATTCAACTCTAAGCCCAGCCTATATCAAGTTGCATACTTTGTCACGTTTTGCTCCGTTTTGGGGATGGCCGCATTCAAAATGCACTTGAATACTGGCTTCTTCGGATAGGGGTTATTAGGTCCGGGGCTTCTATCTTGAGAAAATGATAGTCAATTGTCAAATGTCAACAACACCTACACACCCATACACCCTGGATCATCCACATTGAGTTCTTTGTTAATCGGCACGTCTCCCGTGAATCAACTGAAATAGACTAGAGATTTTAAACTCATCGGGCTCAAATATTAGGGTAAAATGCGGAGGGAAAAGAAAAACAAAACAATCATATTTATAAACATAAATATAAAAAGCCCTGTTGTTTGTGTGTAACAAACATGTATGAATGGAACACAGTTCAAAGGTCAGCCAGTATGGTAGAGCTGAAGCAAAGGTCTTGAAACACCAGCAACTGAATTAGTGCAGTAGGTCTTTTATAGACCTCTTAGTGTCGGTTAGTTTTCTAAGTCTGTTTACATTCGTGCGTATTTTCACAGTTATATATATTCTACTACTACGACTACACTGTCCATTATTTGTGTATTGTGGTTATTCTATGTCTTTCTCATCCTGTCGTCAGCAGAATGCCAGCATATACGTCATACTCATTTACAATATGATAATGCTATGCGGATAGGATCAAACGAAAACCTCAAAAGAGTCAAGAGATCTACTATTGTTAGCTCTTGCATCGTGTATATATGTGTGATGTGTATGTATCATTGAGGTGAGATTGGAGGGGAAAGATCTTCTCTCTAAACCTAAATCCTATTATACATTCCATTCAAGTCGACAATATGGGAAGACGTAACATAAGAAACTCGGTGATGAACTCTGTAGCGGACTTAGCCATTAAATACATATATTTGTTTATTTGTTTGCTTGATCTATTTGCTCAACTGTAAGTAACGAATTTGAGTAGGAATTCCTTCTCGATATGTATGTCCATAGGTATCATAATGTATGAATTATGTAATGTCAGTTAATGACTTGAAAAATGCCATTACAGTACAAAATAAGGAAGCATGTGGAAGACCGGGGAAGTGAAAAATTGATGGTAATACATTATAAGCCGGGATGATGGTAAGGCGTAGGTAGTATGGTTGGTGTTGGTTGTATATAAATGTCAGATATTGTATGAGCAGATAAGGAATATTATGATATAAATAAATATCGGTTCATACTTTCTCACGTTATTTACTCGGACGTTGCTCCTACATAAAGAGACTCGATGTGTTGGAGAATAGGAACAATCACTGTACCAAGCTCTTGTTCGATTCTGTATAAGCCATATCTACCATGATGTGTAATCAGGTTGATTGCAAGACCAGGGTGTCCAAAACGACTGGACTGGCCAACTATATGCAAATATGTCTCGGCGGTCTTAGGGAAATCGTGGTTACTAACAACATTAACAGTTTGGATATCAATACTCCTCATTGAAGAATCGACGTTTCGTTTCTCCCGCTTGTTATCATAATCAAGGAATATATCTGCAAGGAATATATCTTGTATTCTGAATCTATAATCACGAAATAAGAAAGTATGCTGTCTCTTAAGTAAATGTAGACACTCCATTTGATTGAAAAAATGTGTTTTGGTAGATTCTTTAGGTTTAGCAGACCTTGTATGGGCTTTCATGATTCTCAATCAACAATCATAGGTTTACCAAACATTTCAGACGAGTATACACCTAAGTGGATGAACAATAGAGATAAAAAACTAGCCAATTACTCTTCATCTAAAAGTCTTCCCACAAATGTTGATGTATTGATAATAGGAAGTGGTTTTTCAGGAGCTTCTGTTGCCTACAATCTTATCGAAAGTTCCACCGATTTGGAYATATGCATGGTAGAAGCAAGAGAGACATCATCAGGAGCCTCGGGTAGAAACGGTGGACATCTACATCCTGATTTCTTTTCTTATGCTGATTTTGAAAATTCGAAAGAGACAATTAAGCGAAATAAGTATGAGATTAGAAATTTCCAGGCATTGCTGGCATTGATAGAAGAGTTGAACATTGAGTGTATGGTGGATGTTAACAGGAGTAGCTCTGTACCAACAGGGTTCACTGTGTTCCACCAAATGCAAGAATTTGAAATTGCAAAGCAAAAAGTTAATTATTTATTGAATTTAGACTGCAATTTTGGTTCGGATATTAGAATCTTAGAGGGTGAATCTGCTCAAAAGGCTACAGGAATTCCTACTATTGTAGGAGCAATTCAATCGCCTGCCTATCCAATTAATCCTTATGCTTTAGTAACTGGGATTGTAAAGTATTGCCTGAGTAAAGGCTTAAAACTATATACTTGTACATTGGTTAAAAGTATAGACAAGAACTCAGAGGATACTTATACTGTTTTGACATCAAAGGGCATCACAACAGCACGAAAAGTAATTATCTGCACCAATGGCTATTCCAATTTAGTGACGTTCAATAGTGCCACAGAATCCTTGTTTATACCTGCAAGAGGGCAGGTCTCTGAATATAAAATCAAAGGTGAATTACTCTGGAATTCATCAACAAATATAAGCTCGGAAGACGAGTACTGTTTGATTATAAAAGATAAGCCAGATGAAAATGAATGTTCAATTATCTTTGGTGGTTGTAGAAGATTTGCCAAAAGTGAACAGCTTGGAATTATTGACGATTCAACTGTGAATAAGCACATATCCTCGATGTTAGAACAGTATTTGCATTGGGACTGGGGATTAGAAGGTCATAATGTTACTGTTGAGAAAGTAAGAGAATGGACAGGTATAATGGGATTTACAAGAGATGGATTACCTGTAGTAGGAAAAATACCAAAAGAAAAGGGTTTGTATATATTATCAGGGTTCAATGGGCATGGAATGCCTAGAATATTGGAAGGAGCAAAGATACTTGTAGATTTCTTTGTGGTTGAAGATCTAAATAGAGAAAAGAGAGAACCAGATTGGAAAGATTATGTCACTGTTGAATGTGTTGGTGAGAAGATTTCGATTCATGAAAGATCGATTGATCTGAGTTACGAAGGGAATAAATGTTTGCCTGAATGGTTTCCCACATCATTTTTGTTGACTGAGGAACGTCTTGAAGCAATGAAAGATAGCATATAGTTGTAAGTTTGACGAGAGTCGCAGACGGTAAAAAGATAAAATACAGGATGACATACCATGGTATCCTAAAAACGGTTGATAATAATGCATTTTTTAGAATATTGCTATGTGAATTCAATTGCCAATAAGGATTGAGGGGAAGGACTTTCCTTGAAAGAGATTTGCTTGCCGCTTACCGTCCAATGTGCTCACCATTAGAATAGAAGTATGTTAGGATACAGATAATCTCATTTGTCGGTCGCAATATACGATGAATCTCAATTGACCTCTCAATTGATGACAGTTTATAGATAGGCGAGAATCTAGTAGAAGAATTCTCGCCTAGAGTTTGGTCAATATAGTAAGTAATTCCGTGTCCTACGGTTTCCAACGGAAACCCTTAGACAAGAGAACTCCGCCTTTTACCGTCGGCAGAAAAAGGATGCTCAGCTTTCAGATAAGGTCGATTTCCTCCTTTGGATGATAAGATATGTACGGAAGAATTAAAGTTGGATATCAAGACATGGGGACATAAAATGTTTCTTTTGTGAAGAGAAAATGTCATCACCGACGGTTTCCAACGGCAACCTTTTACTTCTAACTTAATGACAAAATTATGTCCTTTATTCTCTCGAGTTTGCTTACTACAGAGTGTTCTTTGTCTCTTTTTGGTTCAAATACTGGGGAGTTATAATTGATTTCTTTGTTGAATATAACAAATCTAAATACAAAGAAACTCACAACAACCATAAAGACATAAAGCTCTCTATATCCGGTTCATTCTGTTGCTTCTTGTTACCTTTCATAAATAAGATCCATCCACGTTTTCCTCTCTGGACATTCTTCCGTATACCCTATGTCACATACTTCCTCTTAAACCTTGTTCCTTTTGGCGATCAGATGTCTGTAACATCAGTCAGATAACGATCACAAAGGGCCTGATAATAAGATGACTGTCAATGGATAGAGGCAACAAGATATGTGTTTTATTCCTATATAAAAGAGGTCTTGTCCTGTTTGTTGGCATCTGTTTCCAAGTATTAATAGTTATTAACAGCTTTCATGTTCTCTATGTATCGACCACAATCAAACCGTTGAATTCTACTTCCATTCCATAGACATATTGATTGTCATTGAAAAGATCTAATAGCGTTAACTATTGCCTACTGGTTGTTCTGATATTGTGAAGTCACAGTATGGTACTATAGGYGACCTAAGATATTAATTATATATCAATTATCTAGTTAAATTCGTACTAGCATTTCATCATTAGGTTCTTATTTTAGAATTTATATTCTAATATCCTGTCAAATAGAAATCTATATCCAAAATGGCTCCAATTCCAACAACACCAAGTTTTGAAAATGCACAGCTAGCCAGTCACGGGTTTGACTGTAGCTGTGAGAACCACTCAACAAAGCAACTAAAATCTGAGGATAAATCAGACACTTTAAACATGATCCTCATTGCTATCAAAGGGTTACAAGCTAACCAGCAAATCCTTTCAGACAAAATCGATGCTACCAACTACAGAACCTCGCTGACGTTAGGTGATCTAGAAACGAAAGTGGAGAAGCTCAAATCGAAGAGTACGGAAACTGAAACTGATGCAGGTGAATCAAAGTGGGGTTCAAATATTAAGCTCACAACATACCCAGACGAAGCAACTCCTATTGATCTTAAATGGGGTGCCGAAGATGCTCAAGCAAGAGGTCCTATTGTAGTCAGCAGGAAACCTAACTCGTTCAAGTACAGAAATGCCATTGGAGCACATTCTGGTTCATATTCTATTTACCACGCTCTCGCAGTGTCAATGAGTGATCTTGATTCTAATTACAAGCCAGACTTTTCCAATGCTGAACCATCAGTTGATTTTGGCCCTTTCCCAGAATGGTCTGATCCTGAAAAGATCGTTGCAATGGATCCTTGGGGTCATGTGGCTCCTTGGGCATTCAAAAAATTCTCCGATGAGGCTTCAATTGATGTCCGTCCCTCAATTGCGATTACCAAAGCACATATGCAGATGCCTGATTTCAAACAGGAAGTAGACGCTGGTCGTTTGAAAGTCGATGGTAAGATTGTTATCAATTCCAATGGCGATCTAAATGTTACCAAAGTAGCTGTTGAGCCTGTATGGTATCTCCCTGGTGTTGCCAAGAGATTTGGTATCGATGAAGGCACTTTGAGAAGAGGGTTGTTTGAAGAGACTGGTGGTATGTACCCTGAATTAATCACCCGACCAGATATCAAAGTATTTTTACCTCCTATTGGTGGAGCTACTGCATATATTTTTGGTGATGTCAAGAAAGTCTCTGATCCCAACTTCAAGCTTGCTTTAAGAGTTCACGACGAGTGTAATGGTTCGGATGTTTTCGGTTCGGATATTTGCACCTGTAGACCATATCTAATGTTTGGTATCGTTGAAGCAGTGAAAGAAGCTCAAAATGGAGGATCAGGTGTCGTTGTTTACTTCAGAAAAGAAGGAAGAGCACTGGGTGAAGTCACCAAGTATCTTGTTTATAATGCTAGAAAAAGATGTGGAGATTCAGCTGCTGAATATTTCACAAGAACTGAAAAGATTGCTGGTGTGCGTGATATGAGATTTCAAGCATTAATGCCTGATATTCTACATTTCTTGGGCATCAAGAAGATTGACAAAATGCTATCAATGTCAAACATGAAGTATGATGCCATTGTATCTCAAGGAATTCCCATCATTGAAAGAGTACCGATTCCTGACGAAATGATCCCTGATGATTCACAAGTCGAAATTGATGCTAAAATTCATGCGGGTTACTTCTCTACAAAGAAAGTCACTGAGGAAGATTTGAAACAAGTTCATGGAAGAGGTTGGAATGATGTRAAATAAGAAACTGAGATATGAGGGAACAAAAGAAAAAAAAAAATAGGAAAAAGTTAGAATCTGTTTAAAAGAAACCACGAGTTCTGAAATGTGTATAGTTGCATTCGGTAAATAAATTGGCATTTGATATTTGAATGTACCATAAGTGCGTAGGCAGTGTGACTAATTAYATAGATGATAGATGAAAATTAACAAATAAGTAAACTCCACCATTGAATATAAATATGCCCAATAATTCAACGGGCATCATTGATCATAACCAGAAACCACCTTGTGAAGGTTTTCCCGTATGTAAAACATGTCAATCATTCAGATAGTCTCTATATCATACTGTACCATCTACTATTCACTGTAACATAATTCATGTTTTGTTGTCAACAATTTAGGGCTCTAATCATCTAACTCTCTCACACTAATTTTCTTCAACATCCGTAGACGAAAACCTTTCTCATTTGACTTGAAGTTGAGATCGTACACCGAAACCTCCGTCGGAGACCTTTTTGCAAGGCGATCCCTGAATTGTGTGCTAGACAAAGGCGCGTGCATCAAAACCTATATGGGAAACACCTTTCCAGGTCTCATTTCCCTCCCATCCTATCTCCAATGTTTCCCCTAGAAGCTCCACCAAAGTTTGAGCCCCCGTAGGCCCGTTGTAATATTCCCTTTAAAAATTTACAATCTGTCTCAATTCCCTAATATACCCTTCGGCGTAAATACCAGTATTAGTTATTTTCCAGCCACGTATATTTCCATCTTCAATAAATCACCAACACAAGAGATGATCAGCCAGTTGTAACTACATCAATATTCACATTCGTACCTATCAACTAACGATTTTTCTGATTCATTTCATGATTCATTCCAATCAATTTGACTCCTATTTTTACAGGAAGCTGATTTTTGCTAGCTGCTATCAATTACCGTAGTAAAATTATTGGTTCCCAATCATTAAAATAGACTCTATGCAGTGTTCCCTTTGCAATTGAAGTGGAATAGCAAACATAGACAACTGATTTCAACGCGTGTTGTAAACGGTATACAAACAATCATGTATTGTATTTATGAATCCAATCAAACAAATTAGGATAAAAGCAACAATTGGATATAAAAATACAGATAGAGGTATTGGTGTTTTTTTTGCAAGTTAAAAAACGCGTCAAGAGCACACTTACTATTGGTGAGTTTGAACTAAGCCTTGCCGCAAGCTCTATTCACTGTATATATGTATCATCAATTAGAACGCACGGTTGAGCAACAATATTGAAAGTAAAATAGACCATCTCTGGGTTAAAAATGAGTGAAAATAACGACGGTGAGTCCATGGTGGATATCGACATTTCCTCTAAAGTTTCTGAGGACCCAGCACCTATTGAAAAGGCTCATTCAGAAGTGAATGCTCCTGTAGAGCAACAAGAACAAGAACAGGAACAGGAACAAGGAGAAGTCCGTGAAAACAGCTCCCTGAAAGGTGTTACAAAGTCTCATTTTGAACTTCCCACTAAAGAGCAGTCTAAGGCCCCTGAGAAGCCTGTAGAACATGTGGAAGCTCCTCCGTCTAATGCTGCCGCTTCTGACGCTGTTGATGCTAAAGATCTCTCTCCATCTGATAAGTCACTGCCAGAAATACCCAGTGTGACAACCACCACGGAAGACTCTACTCCTAAATCTTCTCATAACAAAACTCAATCAATTGACACCATCAGTAGTGCTAATGTCTTGCGAGTTCATAGCGGTACCAATAATGCTGCAAGAGAACGTACGTTCTCTACTTCTACCGTTGGATCTATCAACAAAGCCCATGCCTTCTCAATTGTGTTCATAAAACAAGCATTAGAATCAATTCGCGACAGCAAAGAAGCAAAGAAACACCTTTCTTTGTCGTCTGCCTGTAAAAGAGCTTTAGACGGTCTGAATGAAGGAACTTTGCCTCCACCTGCGATTGTATTCGAGCCTTTGAAATTGGCGTGCCAAACTTCCAGCAGCAGCTTGAAAATCACAGCTTTGGACTGCGTCAGCAAGCTCTTCTCCTTCAGCTATTTCGATGAACCCGACGAGCACTCCAATGATGATTCTACCGTTGCTGATGCTGCAACTGCTAATACAGGTGCTCCTGACGATGACAGCTCAGCAATTATTACTCCTCCCCCGAAAATCGACATGATCGATCTCATTATCAACACAGTGAGTGACTGTTTCCGAGGAGAATCAACGGACGAGCAGGTTGAACTTCAAGTAGTGAAAGCATTGACTGCCGCTGTCTTGAACGAAAGGATCATGGCTCATGGAGCTTCACTATTGAAGGCTGTACGACAAATCTACAATATCTTTATTCTTTCTTTTTCCCCAAGCAACAGAGCCATTGCCCAGGCTACTTTGATCCAAGTGATCAACGTTGTGTTTGATCGGGTGAAAACGGTTGCGGCCAAGAAACAGAAGCAACGAAGAAGCACTTCCACTGTAAACATGGTTATCAGTACTTCTGCCTCCTCTCAAGACAATATCAGCTTCCCCGCAACTGCCCAGCCAGCTACCGAAAGCTCCACCCCTTTAAAGGAAAGCGGTCACGGCGAAAAACTGACCCTGGCCAACTTGGCAGAAGATATGAAAGACCTGGAGGACGACGATGTCGATGCTGACCAAACAATGCTAACCCAAGATTCGGATGACGAATTTGCTAAAGATGCTTTCCTTCTTTTCAGGGCAATGTGTAAGCTGTCAGTGAAATCTATTGAAGGCGAAAGTTTTGATCTGAAGTCCCATGCGATGAGATCAAAGCTCCTGTCTCTGCATATAGTCCACACGATTCTGTCCCAGCATATGTCGGTATTCTTGTCAAAGGACATCATCATCCATACTTCTGGTAGCGAGCAAGACACATTGTTTGTTGATGCCACCAGACAGTATCTTTCGCTGTGTTTAAGCCGGAACGCTACAAGCATTATCCCTCCAGTGTTTGAAATTTCGGTTGAGATCTTCTGGCTGTTGATCAGTAATCTGAGGAAGCAATTCAAGCAGGAGATTGAAGTGTTTTTCACGGAAATCTACTTCCCCATTGGAGAAATGAAAACCTCAACCGCACATCAAAAGGAATACCTGTTATTTGTTATCAGAAGATTATGCAATGATCCCCGAGCTCTGGTAGAAATATATCTGAATTATGACTGTGCTGCGCAGGGAGACAACATATGCGAACGGCTGATTGATTATTTGACCAAAGTCGCCTCTACCAATACAAGCATTACTCCTGTTCAATATCAGCATTATTCGGAAAGCAAAAAGAAACCATTGGCAACGTATAACCTATCGACCTTGCCATCTACTTCTATTGCCAATGCAGCTGCTGTTCAAAGCAACACTGGAATTTTCCATCATTCTGAGAACAATTTGTATCCCATTGACTATTCGCTGAAAATCGCGGGCATTGAGTGTCTGGTGGCTGTGTTGAAGTCCTTGCATACGTGGTCTCTACGCGGATTCAATCAATCGAACAGCGGAGGCACAGGCAATGATGTTTTTAACAGTGTACATCATCCTGCTGACAAAAGCTCTACATCTCTGGACGATAATTCCAGCAACGAGCAATCCATCGACGCGCAGACATTAACGATCCCTAACCATTCAGGCTTAGGCTCAAATCCCAGCAGTAGGGTGAACTCGGTGACCTCTGTCACTGCTATTAAAACACCCGGYAGCGCCCTGAACCCGAATATCAACGATCTTCTGGATGATCCCACTCAGTTCGAGTCCCAGAAGCTGAAAAAGACCGCTTTACAGCAGGGCATCCGCTCCTTCAACTTCAAACCAAAGAAAGGCATAGAATCTCTTATCAAAAACGGGTTTATTAAAAGCAAGAGTCCCAAGAATATTGCTGAATTCCTACTATCAACAGATGGACTGGATAAAACGACAGTTGGGGAATATTTGGGCGAAGGTGATGCTGATAACATTGCTATTATGCATGCGTTTGTAGACTCTATGAACTTCAATAACCTGAATTTTGTGGACGCCTTGCGGTTGTTTCTTCAGAGGTTCCGTTTGCCAGGAGAAGCCCAGAAAATCGATCGGTTTGTCCTTAAATTTGCCGAACGATTCATTTCCGATAACCCTGGAATGTTTGCTAATGCCGACACAGCTTACGTGCTTGCATATTCCGTCATTCTCCTGAACACTGATCAGCACAGTCCGCAGGTGAAAAACAGAATGACGCTACAGGATTTCATCAAAAACAACCGAGGTATCAACGACAGCCATGATTTGCCTGATGAGTTCCTGGAACAGATTTACAACGATATCCAGCACAATGAGATTAAGTTGCAGTCCGAACAGCACGCTGCTATTCTGGCGGGAGGTATTGCTAATGCCCAGCCAACAGGGTTTTTTGCTGTTAACACTGCACGTGAATTGAAACGAGAAGCCTATTTGCAGGCCTCTAAGGAAATGTCGTCTAAAACAGAAAAGCTGGTGCGCACTCTTGGCAGAGGAAGAAGCAACAGTACTGCTGTAGATGTTTTCTACTATGCCTCTCATATAGAACATGTCAAATCCATCTTTGAGACTCTCTGGATGAGTTTTCTTGCTGGTTTAACTGGCACTTTTAAAGGCTATGACGATCAAGACATTTGGCAGCCTTCTTTAGAAGGAATGAAATTTGCTATCAAGATTGCATGCAGTTTTGACATTGAATTGGCGAGAATCTCGTTTATTTCTGCTTTATCTCAGTTCACTAATCTCCAGAACTTGAAAGAAGTGAAAGTGAAGAATCTCGAAGCCAGTAAATTGGTATTGGATTTAGCCGTCACGGAGGGCAACAAACTCAGGTCTTCCTGGAAAGATGTGCTGCTGATAATCAGCCAATTGGAACGATTCCAGCTTATTTGCTCTGGAATTGAAGCCGGGGAGATTCCCGATGTTATAAACGCTAGAATCACCTCGGGAGGMACCAATAGACAGTCAACAGACTCCTCAAGACCAAATATCCTAATGGCATCTATAGCCACACTAGCCAAGCCTATGAAAATAGGTGGTGGGAGCAGCAATGACAGCAGTGCCAACGGCGGTTATGGCAATGGCACAGGCGATCACAGCAACGGGGCATTTTCCGTGGACCCTGCGATGTCCCAGATCGTCAGAAGCACTGAAATTACGGTAGCTATTGATAAAGTGTTCTCCCAATCAGCAGAACTTTCTGGTGATGCCATTCTTGAGTTTGTGAAGGCTCTATGCGAAGCTGCTGACGAAGAAGCTGAATCCTCTGGCCAAACTGCCCATGCCAGGACTTTCTCCCTCCAGAAAATGGTAGACGTCTGCTATTACAACATGGGCAGAATTAGAGTCCAATGGTCCAACATCTGGGCTATTATGGGTAAGCAATTCAACAAAATCGGCTGCAACAGCAACAATAACGTTGTATTTTTCGCATTGGACTCTCTACGACAATTATCTATGAGATTTTTCGAAATCGACGAACTGGCAAACTTCCACTTCCAAAAGGAATTCCTAAGGCCTTTCCAATACATGATGGTTCATAACAAGGCGAAACCTGTGAAGGAAATGATCCTTGACTGTTTGGACGTGATGGT
This sequence comes from Sporopachydermia quercuum, assembly GCA_001599295.1. NCBI lineage: Eukaryota > Fungi > Ascomycota > Sporopachydermiomycetes > Sporopachydermiales > Sporopachydermiaceae > Sporopachydermia > Sporopachydermia quercuum. The sequence goes on from BCGN01000005.1 coordinate 1,405,569, forward strand.
TCAAGTGAAAAACGCTCAGATCCGGTCTGGTTGGCGTACTATTATAAGCACTCTTGATGCTGCATCTAAAAGCAATGATGAGGCCATTGTGCAGAAAAGCTATAATCTGGCGGAAAAGCTCAACAAGAACTACTTCAATGACATCTACAAACAAGGCTCATTTGAAGACTTGATTGTATGTTTTACGTCGTTAGCTAAGAATCCCAAGTTCCAGAAGATCAGTTTACATTCTTTAGAGGTTCTCCGGAGGACAATAAGATCGATGGCGGATTCCAGTTTCCGCAAGGGTTTTGATACTCTTGAAGGAGCCATTGTTATTAGTAGTGGTACTGGACATAGCGGAGAAGATGTTGAAGGTAGTGAAGGTGAAGATAATGATACTGAAGAAGTCCGGATTGGCATTGATACCGGAAATCATTTGGTGAAGTTGTGGTTCCCAGTGCTTTTTGGATTACATGATATTATAATGAACGGGGAAGATCTAGAAGTTCGCTCCAGAGCTTTAAATTACCTGTTTGATACTTTGGTTCAATACGGTGGTAAATTTGAACCTGACTTTTGGGATTTGGTGTGTCGCCAACTGCTTTTCCCTATTTTCACGGTGCTACAGTCTAGATGGGAGATCACCCAGTTCAATTCTCACGACGATATGTCTGTTTGGCTATCAACTACTTTGATTCAAGCTTTGCGCAACATGATTGCCTTGTTCACGCATTATTTTGATGCCTTGGGAAGAATGCTGGATGGCTTTTTGGAGTTGCTGTTGACTTGTATATGTCAGGAAAATGATACTATTGCAAGGATTGGTAGGTCGTGCTTGCAACAATTAATTCTCCAGAATATGAACAAATTCAGTGAAGACCAGTGGAATCGGATAGTGGGTTGCTTTGAAATGTTGTTTGATCTGACTACACCCARAGAGTTGTTTTTACTGGATGAAAGCAGTGAAGAAGCTGATTCTGAGACTGACAACGAGACCGAAACTGAAACTGAGTCGAAGGCCAATGACACTGCTGCACCGGATGCTGTAAGCGAAAATGCTGCCGCAGGGGCTCTCTTACAAGCTTCAGATGTTCTCGGCGATAACACCAGCACCCTGTCTCTAGGTAAAGTATCCCCTGGCGTCCTTGGAGGTTCTTCTTCTCTGTCAGCTATTAGTATCAACTCCAGTCAACCATCAAGCAAGAAAATGAACCCTGAGTATAAGAAGAAGAAAGAATCTCGTGCTATTGTTGTTAAATGTGTGCTGCAGTTGCTAATGATTGAAACAGTGTCAGAATTGTTCTCAGACGAAGAGTTCTATTCCTATATTCCAGTTAAAAACCTACTACGATTAGCTGAGTTATTGGAGGCCAGCCATAAGTTCTCGAAAGACTTCAATGATAACAAGGAATTACGTATGAGGCTCTGGAAAGAAGGATACATGAACCAAATGCCGAATCTGTTGAAACAGGAGTCCAATTCATCAGCTGTATATTTGGGAATTATGTTCAAGCTGTGTGGTGATGTCAACAAGACCTCAGAGCAAGAAAAGATCAATATATGCGACAAGCTTGTTCCATTATGTGTTACTATCATTGAAAGGTATATTGGGTTTGGTGAAAATAGTCCTCAGGATCAAAAGAATGTTAGAACATGGGGTCCTGTAGTTGTTGAGATTTTACAAGGCTATTCATTTTTGCAGCCGAAGGAATTCTCACGACATGGCAAGACGGTGTTTTCTTTGGTTTTGAATATCTTTGATAAGGCGATCAATGCTGATTTGCGAATGGCAATCAAAGATTTCATGATTCGAATAGAGGAAATCTATGTTGAGAATTCCAGTACCGGAGCAGAACTGGAGTAGATTGGAGATGGGATCAACGCCGTACGTATCTATGTGGTCGAAGTTCTGGTGTTTCCAATAAGCAACATGAACATCTGTCAATTTATATTGAAATTAGTTAAGACATAAATCAGCTTGATACCATAATTTTAATACTGTATCATCTATTCCATTAATAGTTGTTCTACCTCTTGCAATCGCAGGCACAACTTGGCCAATGATAGACCCTTTGAAACGGTTCAGTTGCCTGTATGTAATACAAACATTACGCCTTATTATTATTAGTACTTTTATCTTCATTTTATCTATGGTTTATACAAATAATACGTTAATTTAGATCTTTAATACTATACGACAGTAACTGTGGAGCCAYAATATGGAGGATTTAATATTACATAATCAGATCCCCTTAGCCATGTGACATTCACTTCTCAATTAGTATATCTTTATTCTGATATTTACCGATACTGAATATCTCATACCAGAGCAATAAAACCCACGCAAATAAGTGAAAATTAGTGTGGAGATTTATTTCTAAGCAGTGACCATAATGAATGATGGAACTATAGAGCAAAAACGATTCGAATTCCCCAGTTTTTATTTGATTTGTAGAATGGTGGGAATAGAGTTGTGTTGTCAATAATTAAAGTATACAATAGGAAGTTGAATATTTTGCAAGAGCATACAACACGGAAACCGTACATAAAACGATAAACACACCACCCTATATATAACATTAAGGCAAATATACCACTGCGCTCTGACTAGCTATTAAAAATCATCAATTTCTCTGACTGATACACACAGCAAATCAAAATCCTTTAATTATACTTAATTTATCTCCATGACTCGACTTCTACCTGGCCTTTTCCTTCCTTCCATACCCAATCTGCTTTACTAATCTCCATCACCATTCATCTCTCATATACTTTGTCCACCACACACCTTCCCCAGCTCCCACGCTCCCCTCCTCTATTATCAATCAAAACGCTTCATATATAGATAAAATCATCCTAAATACTTCTTTTCCTATATAAAATAAACTAATCTCGATACTCTGGCCTTTCAATCCCCATTTAAATCCTAATTCCTTCCCAGAATTTCCTCTTATATGACCTGTCCGGAAGTGTCCAGTAAATCAATCACCCAAGCAAACTTTCCATGTCCTTTTTTCAGTGTGAAAAAAAAGTTGCGTAAAGTGAAAAAAGGGAAAACGAAAAACGAAAAACGAAAAACGAAAAACTGGGAAAAAACTTCTGTTTCTTCTTGATGGAAGAGGAAGAGCTTTGATGACTCGATGAATAAATGAATAGTGTTGAGAATTATATGAATAATATATCAATAGTATAATTGCAGAAAGATAATATCAAGAAAAGAGTAAGACTACTCTAATATAATCTTAGTTATTAATAAAAATGTCTGCTAATAAAGTAAGTAGAGCTGATGAATGAATGGATGGATTGATTGATTGATTGRTTGGATAATTGATGAATAGATAAAGCAATGAACTTGGGAAGTTGGAAGCGGGTTGAATATTGGTGTGGAATGCAAAGGAAATGGGGATTTGTAGGGGAGGAAAAAAAAAAAGAAGGAAAACCAAGTAAGAGGAAAGCTCCAATGTTGTGTTGTTATGGTTTACTGGGTTCATTGCTATTCATCGTTTGTTGTTCTCATTACAATTGGTTGATTGGTTGATTAGTTGATATTTTCACTATTTGTCATGGCTTTTTATAAAATTGTTTACTAACATAAACTAGAATTTGTTTGACCTTTTAGGTACGTTGGAATTGAATACGGGAGGATGAATTGGATACTATTCAGGACGAGGGGTAATGGATGTTGATCAGATTTATGAATGAATGGAACATACAGCAAAAACAGCAGAAACAAGTTTTTGACATCATTTTTTTGTTTAATTTACGTTGTTTTGGTACTGATTGACAGGTCTTGTTTTTGTTAGGATTCTACAGCAGGATTCAATCTCGTAACTAAGTACTGTAAACGGGACTATGAACTATTGATGAGATAATAGGATTATCACCAAACCAGAGACTCGTTGGCGAAGGCTACTTTTCATGCTTATTTATAATACAACGAGCATCAGCAACAGTAGTAGTAGCAGTAGCAGTAGCGGTAATTCCAATATTTTTGCTTAAACAATGAAACAACAGCAAACCAATTTCCCATCACCTGTTATCAGCTATCTGATCATCAATCAACCCGAGCCATACAATTATGCAGCATCCTGAATTGTCTTGTTTCCCATTTCCCTTTTATTCATTCGGTTTTATATACTAACTTACATCACAGGTAACGACGTCGAAGACGAAACTACCCCAGTTGCCCCTAAGGAAATCGTCAAGAAGAATTCTTCTTCCAAGAAGTCTGACGTTCCTCCTCCTTCTGCTAATAAGGCCAGAGCCAACCCTAACAGAAAGAACCAAACCACTGGTAATGAAGCCGTTTTCAAGGATAAGACCGCTGGCCGCGATAACAACCGTTCCAGACCTGTTACAGAAGGTAAACCAAGAAAATCTGGTGCTGGCCGTCTCGACCGCCATTCTGCCACTGGTAAGACTGATTCCGAAAAGCAAATTAAGAAGGGATGGGGATCAACCGAAGATGAATTAGACGACGAAGTTGCTGCTGCTGAAGACGCCGTTGCTGAAGCTGAAGCCGATGGTGAGGCTCCTGAACAATTGAAGTCTCTTTCTGAATACCTTGCTGAACTCAAGCTCAAGAGAGAAGGTTTGAATGCTCAACCCAAAGTTAGTAAGGCTCCTGTTGACACTTCCAGTGACAAGGTCATTGTCAAGGAAAACGAAGATTTCGTTGCTCCAGAAAAGGTCAAGTCTGTCAAGGCCAAGGCCAAGAAGGAAAAGGTCTTGGTTGAATTCGAAGCCACTTACCACTCAACTGATTCTGGTTCCCGAGGCTCAAGAGGCCCAAGAGGTGGTAGAGGTTCTTCCAGAGGTGGATCCAGAGGTTCCTCCAGAGGTAGCGGTGCCCCAAGAGGTAATGGTGCCCCAAGAGGTAATGGTGCCCCAAGAGGTAGATCTGGAAGAGCTGCTCCTAGACAAGCTCCAGTTGCCGTTCCATCTGAAAATGACTTCCCTGCTCTTTAAGTCATGTTGATTTGATGATATGAACCTCAGGTCTTTTTTCTAATGCTTGATTTATGTTTCTGGAATCGTATTGTTTGACTGTAGAAAAAGCAATGGGAATAGGAATAGGAATAAACAGTGTTATTGATAAGTAGTATGTGGTATATATTGCTTATGTTTCTATGGTGATATTTTTCAGTATTACCCATAAAATTAAATTCCAATGTATTAATATGTAAATTGTAGATTATGTTGATGTTTGATTACAATGTGTTCAAGCTGGTAGCTAACAAGCTAATAACTATACGAAGATGTTAGATGTTCTTTGACAACTAGCTCTGTCTATCGTCGCTGTTACTGTTATCAGCCCTTCTACCTACTGAGATATTAGTTGTAAAGTGACGATGCGTAACCATCTGCTACAAACTGTGGCAATATCTTGAAGGGTCAAGCAATGATAAACCTCAAGGACAATGAATCAATCACTCAGATGTAATTCCCTCTTGCCTGCCTCTTCTCCCTATCTCTTCTGTCTTTGAGAAGTTGAGAGGTACAAATTTTCATGTTAAGCCTCTCTCTAATGGAGAAAGATCACTATGTTGAAAAAGGGACAAAAGGTGGATAAAAAAAGGCTAAAGGGTGGACAATGGTCTTACTGGGGACATAGAATGTAGGATCAGGACCCTGCAACTCAGCGATTTGAAGAAGAACTTGCAATTTATCGTTCAATTCAGTCAATGTCAATCAACTAATTAGTTAAAATCAATCAAGAAATGAAGTACCAAAAAATTCAGCATAAATTTGAGCAGGGTGAATGTTCCTGTAGTACCGAATAATCAATTGGCTTGATTCTCCAATAATTCATTGCTTGAAACATATTTAATAATATTGTTTCTTATTTTTTGTTTCTTTATTCTCTCGTTCATCCGTTTTATTTATGTTTTATATTTGAATTTATTTGTTTAGTTATTTGATTTATTTGATTGTTTGCCGTCAGAACTTTACTGTTAAATTTATCTCCGACAGTGAATGAACATTCATCCTATTCGCCTGACGAGCGTCTATAGTATTATCTTGCATCTTTCATGATCTTTCAAGTATTTGATGAGAATTAGCAGTAAATCGGTCCTTAGGTTCTTTATAATGAAAGCCTGGCCCTTTGATTGGATATCTCTTGAGATGTAAGAAGAGTGAGAGATACAGTTGTAAGTAATCAGTAGAATCAAATTAGGCTGACAAAGCTGAGAAGCTGGAAGAACCTGTGAGACTCAGGCTGAAGATGTGATGGACGTAGAGCAGTAGCTGATTGATTATCTTCAGCTAATCAAACAATACTTGCAAAGTAGTGGTCTATAATCTATAATTTTCTATACTCATATTTTTATCAAAAGATAAAAGATTGGAGAGGTTTTCTCTGTTAGTAAGTTGTTTCTTACTGTCGGAGATAATTTAGATAAATCGTCTGCTATTTGTTCTATATAGATAGTGACACCGGATGAACGAAGTGTGAAGTGAGGAAAAAGATGAAGCTACTAGCAATTGAGTTGCGCTGTTGATATCTGACTTGATTGAGGCTGTTTTAATGCTAGAATGGGTTGTTTTAAGCAGATTCATGGATAATAGAAGGTTACGCATAAGAATAGGTAAAAGCATTGCGAAAGCTTATATGAAACCCATAGTTGAGGATTGGTTAATCAAATGTAAATAAATCTTGGTAAACGAATCGAAGTAGCCATCAGCTCTTCTGCAGTTGACCATTGTCATCATTACCCTGTGAAACTTAAACAACCAGCAGTATTGATATGCTTTTACGCTATCAAAAGCAGTTAACGATCATAAGTACTCTAACTGGTTGTATAACAGGTTGTAACAGGTTGTATGACAGCAGACTTTGAATATGAAAGTCATATCGGCCCTTTGACTGAATGGTGAGAATATTATCTAAGTGACAAATGTGATAGTTGAAAGCATTGAAAGATTATCATTGTTATATGATTTATCAGAACAAGCAGTCCATATTATGCATCCTGTAATATATCCTTGTATTTCTATTTCTATTCCTAGTCGTGTCCTAATTCTACGCTGTAGTCTAAAAATCTAAACAACATCTAGTATTATGTCTAACATATACGTATATTAATAATGATAATAATCATAGTATACCCTCCAATTAAATTGTCAAATTAATCTACCCTATTACTGCTAATATCTCCTATCTCTCACTGATTGCAACTGCAACAGATTGCTTATCATCATGGCTAATGCTCACTTTCACATTCTTGATTCCAACTGCATCAGCAGCCTTTTTAGCATCACCGTGCAATAGAACTGATGGTGCTCCCGTAGTATTATCATGAACAATCTCAATAGATACTAATTCGGCTCCTCCTCCTTTACCTTTGACATTCAGTGACTTGAACACTGCTTCCTTAGCAGACCAAACACCAGCAAAGCTTGATTGAGGCGACGCTGCTTTGAAACAATATTCCTGTTCCTTTGGTGTGAAATTTCTGTTCAAGAATGTCTCATTTTCAATATTGATAGCAGAGATTTCTTCAACATCTACACCAATTGACCCAGTGACATCAGTTGATGCTGTCAGTTGTTTCAAGATAGCTTCAGTCGATTTGGTGGCTTTGGTGGCACTGCTTCCTGCTTTGAAGTAAGAACCGGCGCTTTGAATACCTTTTTCTTCAAATACCAGCTTCTTGGACTTCTTCTCAAGAGAAACCCTTGCCAAAGGATCGAGATAAACAGGTTGTTCCAAATCATCAGTGTAAGGTGGTTTATCTTTAGCAACAAATAAGCTGTTGTTGATGAATGCTTCATGGGCATAGCGATAGGTCTTCTTGTATCTTTCTGCAACCTTGACTGCGTATTTCTCGTATGAATCTTTGTCCAAAGCAGCAAACAAGTAGTCGGAGTGCACCAAGATAGCTTGAGCACCCTTCTGACCGAAACCAAATGATGTGACTGAAGCTGCCTTGATACCATCAGTCTTGATGGTCTTTGAAGGGAAGAGAATGTTGGTAAATTGGGATAAGACAAGATCAACGTTATCTGCGTTTCTGTTACCAGGAACAATGCCAGAATTGAGAATCTGTAAAGCTCCGTTCATCATCCAAGCACCTGCAGCACCCTTGGGATGACCAGTCAGGTATTTCTGGAAAACACCAAGTAAAGGATTACCCTTGCTTCTGCCAAGATGGAGAAGCATTTGATTGATAGCTTGAGATTCATTCTTATCGTTAGCCTTCGTAGAAGTACCATGGAAAGAAGCAACTCCAAGGTCATCGATCGTCAAACCAAAAGTAGCCAAGGCTCCTCTTAAAGGTGCGATTCTGGAGTCATTCTTCCAGAAGTCAAGGCCCCAAGCTCTCAATGCTTCGTTGGTTTGCTTTTCGACCTCCTTTTCAATGTATTGAGCTCTTTCCTTGACATAAGCATCCAAATCAAACAAATCACCGTGTTCTTCCTTCATAAGCTGAGCTTCTTCCTTGATGTATAAGTATTCTTCTTCAGCCCATTGTTTGATTTGATTCTTACGCTTGTTCACTTGCCGCTTCCTATACTTAATGTCTAGTGATGGGACAGGGTATTTCAAATCGCCTTGATGTTCTCTGGCAGTGGTAAGAATACCTTTACCAGGGGCAGGAACTGATCTACCAATCTTGTCACTAGCTGTAGCAGTCAAGGCAACAATACCGTAAATTGGAACACCCATGTCCAAGGCTAGCTTAGCGCTCATGATGATTTGAGATCCAGCACCTTGAGCTTCCATAAAGCCAGCTCTTGATGTAGTTGTAGGTCTTGACATTTCGCTAGGGGTTCTACCTCTTTTCTCTTCTTCAACACTATTGCTGGTAGCGTTCATATTACCGAATTCATAGGATCCTTCTTCTTGGAAATCGTCATAACCACCAACAATACAGATCTTAGCCTTCTTACATAGAATGGTCTCTACACCAGTGTCAACGGATTCCACAGCAGTAGCACAGGCAGCAACAGGTGTCTTGATAGGACCTGAAGATGATAAAAGTAACATATTGACCCAGGCACTCATGGTATTAATGAAAGACTCTTGCAAGATATCGTTTTGAACTGGCTTGTCTTGATATCTGTCCTTAAACATACCTCTCAAAGCAGACACACCACCCATTCCAGAACCAGCACAGTTGCCGACTTCTGAAACATGGACATATTTATAGAATTCATAAGGATCAGAGATACCTGAAGAAATCAAAGCTTCAACTACTGACACCAATGCGTATAAAGTGATAGGATCAACTTGAGAAATGGTATCTTCACCAATGCCGTATCTTCTAGCATCCCAACCGCTAGGGATTTGACCAGCAACCAAACGGTCGAATCGTAAAGCCTTTGGAATGAATAATTTAGCTCCAGTTAATAATCTAACTGTGTATTCACCGCTCTCGGGAACTTCGAAGATTTCAACCAAATCACCGTGTTGTAATTTGAACTGTTCTGCTGTTTCCTTGGATGCTTCAAATGGCTCCAGATCGTGGTCAATAACGATTTCTTGAATGAATTCCTTTCTGTTGGGATCATATCCTTCAAACAATTCAGGTTCGATTAATCGAATACCAGAGTGTTCTAGGATCTTACTTTCGTACTTCTTCTTGATATCCTTATCCTCAACAGGAGTATTGGTCTTAGTATCAACCCATCCAACATAAGGAACACCCTTCAATTTACCGTTATGATACTTGATCAAACCCATAATCCAGGCCATTTCAATGCATCCTTCCAACGAAAACTCTCCAAATGCTTCCATCTCCCATCTGGTTCTAGAGTTACCCCAAGGACCAACTTCAGCGAAACCAGTGACAACAACAACGCTTTCCAAGTCAAGCATGCCTTCTAAATCTGGAGCAATTGATTTCAATTCGTCGTAAGTCTTGAGACTAGGGAACTCCATCTTCATATTAGCCCTTTCGTCGACCTTGGTTACTTGGAAAGGAGAATCGGCCTCTTTACCATTCACGACTTTATATTCAATAGCAGTTTCGATAGAAACGGCCTTTCGGATTTCTGATGTTTGGTTCATTTCAGCTCTTAAGTTCTGTAAGATTTCTCTCATATTTGGTAAGAATTGGAAGCCACCGTTCAAGTCAGCCATCACTGGTTCCTTCTGGCATAAGTTAACTAAGTCAGGAACCATAAGACCTAAGATGTTGAAAGCCATTTCCTTTTGGGAGAAAGTTCTGACCCCGAATTTTTCAATGCCTTCAGCAACAACGTTGTTGGAAGTCATTAAACCAGTACCTCTAGTCCAACCAATTATAGCACCGCAGATTGTCAGGTAAGATTGCCAAGATTCAGAGTACCATCTGTCGAAGAGTGTTTCCAGGCCAATCTTCGATTCGGAGTAAAGACCGTCGGAGCCAAAAGTACCATGGTTTGGTGATAATGGTAAAATGACTTGGGCAGGCCTTGTTTCAATACCTCTAGAAGCCTTCTCCTTCTTGACGTCACCTAGAAGTCTTAATAGATTGGTCAACATTATTCTGTGGGCTAACTCTGATTTAGAATCAATTTGGTCGATTTCAATACCTTGTTCAGGAATAGCAGCAAAAGGAAGAACGAAATCAAGATCCCATCCCAATCCACCTTTCTTTGGTTCTGAATAAATGAAGTCTACTAAAGCATCAACGTCCTGTTTAGAACCTTGGTTAAAAGGAACAACGATTAAAGCAGATCCTACTGAACCATATCTTGTATACATAGATTGGTAGTATTTGGTGACATTTTGAGAGAATCTTGAGGTGGTGACGATGACTTTGGCACCACCAGATATGAGTCCCTGTAGAATATCAGCACCAATGGAACCAGCGCCAGCACCTGTGATCAACACGTACTTATCTTTGAAAGTGACACCGTTGATAGCAACGTTTTCAAGGTTATCTAGATAAGCACTAGTTAAAGATTTGTCATAATCCCAAGAAGTAACGTTCTTACGCTTCAAATGTAAGAAAGGAACAACATCTGGTTTGATTTTGCTGGAGACTTTTGTTGTTTTTGATGAAGTAGTAGTCAAACCTCTAACTTCTGTAGTTGAGTCTGAGTCTGAGATGTCAGAATCTTCAGAGGTATCATCGTCGTCGGCAATCACTGCAGTCTTGGTAGCAATTTCACCATTTTCTTCCAGGAACTTGATCAAATCACTGTACATAGATTTGATCTTCAACTTGGCATCTTTTGTTAATTCGTTCTGTCTGGCTATGGTCTTATATACTTTGGCGAGTTCTTCTTCAATAGAAGGATTCTTGTTGGTCTTTGATACTTCACCGCCAGAAGCCATTTCGCAAACGTATTGTTCCAATTTGCGAAGGGAAGGTCGGGGAACTTCTTCATAAGTGATATTACCCTTGGAATCAATAGTAGTCTTAGGGGCAGTAGGATACGTGATGTCCTTATACACAGGGTCGTGACCAATGACTTGTTTGCAGTTGTCAATTAATTGTTGGCCCAAAGCTTTTGCCAGTTTGTACGTCTCACCTTTATTGGTTGGACAATGATCTATATAATACTCCATGAATTCAATACAAGTAGGATCAGCTCTGTTCATTATTTGGATGCATCTGGCAACAATTTCACGGTCAACGTTGGTTAGTTTACCAAAGATGATATCGTAGAACATAGATAGAACGTCTTGCTTAGCCCAGTTCCAGTAGGAGTCATAAGTTCTTGCCTTTAATGCAGAGAATGATGGCTTGATACCAGAAGCATAGAAGTCACCGTGTTCTTCAATCCATAGGTCTAATTCAGCTTGTAAGCTTTGTGAAGTGGCTTTTTCTTTTAGAAGTTCCTTATCGCCAGCTCTCAAGTCAATGTTGAGATATTTGGCATATAATTCCAATTGTTTTCGTACAAGAGTCTTCTGATCTTTGGTGACTGCTTCTAAAGCAGCAGAGTCAACAACGGCACTAGAAGAACCTGCGCCAGCACCTGCACCTGCGCTTGCCACGGCTAAGCTGACACCAGATATGGAGGAATATTTCTGGGCAACAGCGTCAAGGAAGGCTTTTGCTTCGGCTTCAGAAGCCAATCTTGCGGCAGGTTCCATAGTGACGGCAACAAGAAAAAGAGAGTCTTGTCTGCCAGGTCCTAAGCCCCATCTTGTTTCCAAGTACTTCTTAGCTGTGGTAAGATTGAATCCACCAGGCATTTTTGATGACATTAACCTTGAAATCAAAGATGATGTTTGTTTACCTAGAGCACCGCTGAAAGTGTGTTGGAAGTTCTCTGCTAATTCTTCTAAAGGAGTTTCTTCTGGTTTTTCTGGTGTGGTACCAAATTCTTTACCTAGATCACCAAGAATTTCATTCTGTAGTGTTGATTTACCACCTACTAAGTCTTTAATAGCTTTGGATAAAGGAACTTGGTCTAATGTTTTCTTCAGCTTTTGAGCGACCAAAGCGTGTATGATTTCTTTAGCTTGAACTGGTTCATCGGGAACTTGAGCAGCAGCGGCGGCTGGGGCTGCGGAGGCAACTGGAGCGGCAACTGGAGCAGCTGCTGGGGTAGCGGAGGCTGGAGCACTTGCCGGTTCCTCAGCAGCTGGTGCTGGTGCTTCAACAGGATCAGGAGTGTAGTAAATCTCCTTGGCATCTTTGGAGTAACAAAGCACTTGACGTTGTAAAGAAAGAGCAGCGTCATAAGATTCGTACTTGGCTTTGATTGTACGTGAAGCCATACCAGCAAGAGTTGGAGAAGGACCAATTTCAACTACTCTCTCAGTATTAAAATCTTTGAGGAAGACATCTTGAGTTTCAATCCATCGAACTGGAGATGCAAACTGGAAAGCCAGGAGTTCTGTCAAAAGAACGTGAGATAATTCTTGTTCGATTTCAGGACGCATTTTCAGTTGTGATTAGGTATGTCTGATTATGATTATAATATGGTAGATAGAAATGTTGTTATTTTCCTTTGTATTAGAGGTGTTCTTGGGTGGTTTGTATCTAGTACCAATTGAATGGTTTGCAGCGCTGAATACGATAAACGTAGTCAATTCTATAAGGCAAGCAAATCAACCAATACTGCTATCACTATTTAGTTGAATATGATGATCGTATTACAAACTGGGTAAATCCTTCGGTTTGCTTGCTTTTGACAACAAGTTATGTTTCTCTTTTGTTTTGTTGGCGATAAGAGAAAACAAAGGAACAATACTAGTAGTAATAGTGTACGTGATAGATAGTGTAAATGTAAGCGAGCAATTGCAATTGAAGTAAAAACAAGGCAATACGAGGCAATACGATATGATACACTAAAATCAAGGGAAAAACGTGTGATTATAAACAGGAACCAAAAGGTTTTTATTCATTTACAACACGGTGATGAGCTGGAAAAGAAAGAAGTTGATAAACATTTAGTGGTTTCATTAATTATTATGTTGCAAAACTGTGAAATTTCATTTTTTTATTCGTTTTTTTACGGTTCTTTCAATTGACGGACTTGGATAAAGTTTGGACGGGAAGTAGAATGGGTTGGATTGTACGGAGTTCGTGGGATGTACTGAGGCTGTGGTAGTCGTTGTGCTTGAGATGAGGTACCGGATGGAAAATGGTTGGAGGATTTGGGTCGCGAAAGGAGTATGATAGATAATATCTGAATGAAAGTAGAGAAGGGAGAATACAAGAAGGAAATGTATGGAAATGCATGGAAATATGGAAAAAGAAGGGGGATAAAAAGTGAAAGCAACGGTGTGTCATTTTGATATTTTTCAGATTGTTGATGGTGTTATGCTTAGATTTCAAAAGCTTTGGAGAAATCTTTTAAGGGTTGTCCCAAAGCTATGTGGATTATGGCTTTATGGACTTATGACCCACACACACTGGCATAATGGCCCCGCGTTGCAGACTCAAAAACATCCTCAACCAATTTTCCTTTAAGTACACATAATTAAGATTTACCTAAAAAGTCAACTTAGTTTCGCGTCTCGTCATGTACAACAAATGGATTCTCTCAACAAGATCATTTCTTATAGTAAAGGCAGTTATCCTATTGTTGGATCATACCTCAGTTATTAAACTACCTTGTAATTGATTGCTTCACGCTATCTTCGATGAAATACAATAAACTTTTTGGAGCATCCACGTAGCATACAACATCTTTCATACATTGAGATAGTAGGGCAACAAAGTTGTTGGAAAACTACAGTTTATGCAAACTTTAAGCAGCTTTGGCTCACATGTACGTACTAAAGCTCTCAATGATTGTCCCAAAATAGCATGTCTCATTAAACTTTCCTACTAAGAGAATATGTTGGGTCGAGTAATCTGTACGTAATAGTTATTGGACAAGGGGTGTTCTGGAGACATAAGAGAGTTCAATGGTCGTTTTTATTGTGGATTGTTCTATAGCTACTCTTCTAAAAAGTAAATTATTGTTGTAAATAATAGTTGTAGGTAATAATCCTTTAAGGCTCAAATTGATGGAAGGCGGACATAGTATGGCTATGAGATTAAGCTGCGTTTAGTAACTAGCCAACACATTATTCAACATATACTATTAGATTTGTAAAGAGAAGACTAAGACTAGAACAATTAGCAGAATAATTACACACATTCAATATATTAAGCCAACTAAACAACAATTTTAGTTACTCGAACTTTTACCTACTCATCGCATCGACCCAGCAAATCTCTTTTCGTTTTTTTTTCTAATAAAAGATCCATTTCCATTTAACATATACAACATTGCATTTCATTTCATTTCATGCGCGAGATAATTAAAGTTTGGATATTGTTGTGTCAGATTGAGCTCGCGTCTCATTTTCTTTGTACATTTTGTGATTATATAATTGATTAATAACAGGTTGTTTGAAGTGAGACTTTATGTTAGGTGGTGAGATGTAGTAAATAAAGTTTATTGTTCTAAAGTCGTAACTTTAAAGCTAGAGAGAATCGGGATTTTGATAAATTGTGATAACGTGCTTGATCAGAACAAATGTTTGAAATATAGATTTGAAATATATGTAAAAATAGTTGTCAACTAAGCAAACTGGAACGTAGAATATGGAGTCTCGAGTGACAAATTTATGCTCTATATTCATGAGCAAACTTTGTAGTCTTTTGCTTTTTGTGCAAATGATTGTGGTAGTTAGATAGTTGTCATTCAAATACATATGCATTGGAAATTCGATGCTTTCTAGATAACATAATGAAAGAGTTAATTATTTTCATTACTCAATTTGATAAACAATTACAAATAGATAATTTAGGAAGCAATATAGAATTCAATTTGATTCTTCAGAGTGTAAGCTTTGGGTAAATTCGTAGTATTTGTCTGATGTTTCCGTGGCCAGTTTTGAAAATCTCATTACTATATGCTACATGCTACATGCTACAAGCTAATTTATTTGAGGTTTCTCAATAATATTGAAACCTATGAATTTATTTCTATTCGGCACTTATTCCTGTAATTAATTATAAAAATGTATTTGCCAAGTGTTCTGAATCACGCACATTCAAAAGAAAATCACAGAAAAAAGGAAAAAAAAAGAAATCAATCCTGTATCCTTCAAAAATCATTTTTCCGTAACAAGTTTCTATCCATTGAACAGGGAAGTGCAAAGGTTTATTGAAACATTATTCTTTACCATTTATTTGTATTAAATAACCCTATAGGAGTGTTTATCAAGCAACGACTAAGCTTTCTTGGTGATTTCAGGCTCTTTTTGAAAGATGATATGGTACTTCTTCTCTTTCTACAGATGACTTTCCTCTCGGAGTTTCAAAGAAGAATTTTATTATCATAGCAATGATGAAACAATATCCTTCTTACTGTTCCTTTTGACGTTTTCACAGTAGGACTCCGACAAATCTCACTATATCCGCTGAAAGCCCGATGGAGAAATTTCTCCAAAGAAGAACTGAAATCAACTGATAACACAAGTTTTAATAACACCGATTAATTATGGCTGGCAGATTGATATATATGGTAAAACAGTTTAATCACAAAATATTCCTCTAGACTTGGATTGATTGAGGTTCGTCAATTAATTCTTCTCATATCCTTAGAACTGTTCTCATACTCTCAATTTTGGCCGGTTATTGCCCACTGTCTATTGCCTACTGCTTAATTCTTTTTTAAAGCTAATAGCTATGATGGTAATAAAAAATTCATTCACATTACGTTTAAAGATTGCAAACAATTCTCACTCAGTTTACTTGATATGATTGCCTACCTTACGCCTGCCATCCTGAATTTCTCCCGAAAGCTTATAAGCCCTTTGTCACTATTGCAAAAAGGTCTCCAGCGGTAAGTAGTACCCTAGTCCTTCACGGTTAAACACATCCCTATCTGATGAGTAAAGAAATCTTTACCTAAATGTTGATCCGTCATAATTGGCAAACTCCGATAACTCGTCCCATGTGTCATTCCACTCTTCAATTCTCTACAGATCTACAGAAGAAAGGATAAGCTTTAAAGTTCATTTCTAAGCACGTATTAGCTTACTTTCAAAGGAAACTCTAATAAAGTTGAGCTACCTTCAGGCTTCCTTCCAACCTAGCACTTTATTTTAAGGTTTAATTATTATTTTAAGCTTAAATTTTAAAAAATTGATGTCTGAATGTTTACTTCTACGTAGAACAAGATTAAAATCCGTCAAACATTTCAAAGAGCGAGCAATTTTGCTAGATTAATGAAGTGAACATTTGTAGTCGTAACCGAAGCTCTATTCTATAATTGATTTTATAATTGATTCTACTGACAATTTAAGGATGAAGATTTTGATTAATGAATGAATTAATACTGAGATACCGGAAGTAGTAAGTTAGAAATTGAAATGAAAAGGATGATATTATTTGAACGAAAAGAACTAAATATTAAAGACTACTCGGAGTCCCTACTCAGTGCAGCCTCCTAATATTCGTGAATAATAGTAGTACGATAATTTTAAGTGAAGTAGGTTTTGATCCCTTATTCTATTAAACAAGATGTTGTTTACATCTCTAAGGATTAACCAAATTTCTCTTCTCTTTCTCGACAGCAGTAATTTTTACTACAGTGCTGAATATATGAAGATATCTTCTGGTGCGATATGATCCCTGACTTTTTTTTTCCAACATTTATCTTGATTTGGTTCATTAAGTTGATTTGCTCTTGAATCGAGTGATTCAGAAATCCCGTACTCACACTCTTTGATTTAATCGTAAAAGGACCTCTCATAATCTTAGTAATAATTATTAAGATATTCGAAGTCTGATTAATAAACATATGTCTTAATTGAGGAGAAAGAAACTCACCTTAGCCGAAAGTAAAATATAAGGCATAACTTTAAATAAGATTCATATTATGTGAAATATAAAGCTAGTATTTCAGATGAGTAAGTTATAAGACAGTCAATAACGATAATACTTAGGGAATTCAACTTAAATAATGCCAGTCCTTGCCTTTGAAATCTAATCTCTAATACGCTATTCTGATTTTACTTCACTGAAAATATTTGATTGATATCAGTGATCTCATTTAACATAATCAATACGCTTCTCAGACTATGACTACTATGTATGAAATAAGGTTTGAGATAAACATAAGGTTATGCAGGATCTAACATAGAAAGCATGATTAAAGTTATAGCTAAGTTTTAACAAGCAATAACTTGCAGGAGAGACTAATTTAAACAATGTTTTGAGCTATTTATATCCCAAAATATAAATAAGGTTAAGGTTAAGAATGAGCTAAGAGAAGCATATAAGCTCAAAAAATAGTATCAGACTCTGAGTACTTTTGAGTATAACTTACTATATTTCAAACCCTAATAGGTTTTGCAAGTTTTGATTTTCCTTCTAAGACGGTTTTTGATCATTTATTAAGGGATAATGTTCCATAGGTACTGGCCGTAAACTGAAGAATGTATACTCGTAAGTGAAAAATGAATTATTTTAAAGCAGCGAACAGTTTTGTCTCCTTTAGAATCTTAATGACTTCTTCGTTTGAAGAATGTTTGAGGTGTTGAAACCACTTTGCAGACTGACTCTAGGTTCAAAGGTATTTCAACAATATGCTAAGCATTTCTTGAGTACTAGTGCCAAGAGCTTGGAGTTTATCTATAGATTTATGCATAAACTATTAGTAAATCTTTGATGAAGAAATTCTCATCATTTTATCTTCTCCATTGTAAAACGATCACGGAACGACACTCGGACTTTTGTTTTGATGAGAATTTGTGATGCAGGAGATAAACAACGTGTAAGCCACCATTTAATGTCCAGAGAAATAACATTACAGATTGAAAACCAAATTCAGGGTCTCTTACTGTTTCTAACTTAACGAACCTTCGATATACCTCTTAAGGTTCGATTGAAGATAAAGTAATTTATGCTTATTGTCATTAAACTTAGCATTGAGAAACCACCACCTTAACTCGTACATGTATTTGCATAGCCATGATCCTGAGAAAGAATTATGATTCCTGATTCCAGCAGGACTCCGATATACTATGAGTTAACTACGTGAGAATAATTCATATGATAATTCAAAACTCTCTTAATTTTTTAGCATTACGACTTTTCAGTCATTTCAGTAAAAGTTCAAAGACCCCTGTCAGATATCAAATACTTTTGTTGCTTTTGTTTGAATTTTGACAACTAATTTGCCTCTAAGAATTATTGACAATATTGACAATATTATGCCAAGAAATGAGATCAATTTTGGTTTTTTAATTTTTTTTATTTGGGTCACTTGGTTTATATGTTGAGACTCCAGTTTCCCCAGAGTTTTTGAATTTTAGTAATTTTAGTTTATCTTTCCCTCCATAGAGTGCAACTAACATACTTGCAGAGTGGAGAGGTAATGGCGATTATAAATCAGGAAAGATAAGAGGGTTTAATTGAATGAATCGAAAAAGGCTTCTTATTAGATAAAAGTTTGGTAGTCGAGAGAAGGGTTCAAAACAGGGATTATTGTGATGTAAGAAGCAAAATACGATAGTACCTAGTAATATTGGCAAATGAGGCAAATCCTAGAGATAGCAAATGGATGGCAAGGTATGAGAGACACAGTGTTATCTCAACCTTATTGACTAGAATTGATATCACTGGGTTTGACCAATTCCCGCACGCAGATGGGACATACTTACTGCTTTAATTTCAATTCTGCAATATTTGAAATTCTTTCGCTAAAAGAACAGACCTGAATCTATCATTTTTTTTTCGTTTTAACAACTAACGACATCCAAGTTTCACGATACTGGTGTGGAAACTCGAACTGAAAGTGTAGACTATTATATGTATGATTTATATACAATCACGATAATCAACGTTACATCAACAAGATGATAGACCTTGACTGACACCTTGCAAAGAAGGCGAAAACATGTTCGTTGTGAATTTCAATAAGTTAAATTACTCTGAAAACTAATGAACAGCTCTTTCAAACAGCTACGCTATATATTATCTCTTTTTTTTGCTTAAAGTAATCAACTCTTCTTATTTTAATTCTTAGCTTTCTTAATCGGGAAATATTCAATGAAATAGGTTAAATTTCAAGTAGAATATCCATTTTATTGCTCATAAATTGAGAGTGACTGGTCAAACCTTAAAAGGTTAATTTTGTTATAGTTTTTAACGTTTAATTAAAGTTGTGATAAAGGTTCTTTTCTCTATTATTTCTCTTAAATTTAATTTAATGTTTGTTTTAGATTTAGATTTAGATTTCTTGGCTCTAAGAAAAACTTTCTTTCAAAGTTTAGTTCTAGTTTATTTACTGCTACTTAACCTTTGTTAGTTTACAACCAGATGTTTCGCTTTATTCCTTTTAAGCAATTTACCTCCTCGTTTCCTTCTTTTGTCTTCTTCTTCCTGTTTTTCATCACTTAAAGTCTTGTTCTTATGAATTTTGAAACTTTTGTTGAAATAGGAAACATTGTAATGAGAGCAGTAAACAACAATACCAATATCTGAAATATCTATATTCGTACTATCAATTGTATGGCTACTTGGTCTTATTTGTTTTAACGCGACAAGTATCAACAATAGCATTTCCAAATTTATACTCAGCCACAACCATGGAAACATATCGCGGCCATGTCCGAACAGCAACAGATGCGATAATACTGTTTGAAGCGTGCCGTCTTGGTATACTCAACAGGATCCAAAGAAGACTTTCAGCAAAAGAAAGGTCAGCTATCAAATCAGGCTCAATTTTCGTTTGGGATGAAAGGGAAGCAGGAATGAAAAGATGGACTGATGGTAAGTCTTGGAGTGCATCAAGAGTCAATGGAGCTTTCTTAACCTATCGTGAAATGGAAGGAAGAAAATCTGAACAAGATAATGGCAATAGATCTCCAAGCAATAACAGTTCTACCACCTCTAACCCTGCCAGAAGGTCAGAGTCACCAAGAGAATTAGATGATCAAGATTTTAATTCTTCAGAAGGCTATAGATATAAACCAGACGGATTAATAAAACAATCATTTTCTGTTATAACTAGCGATGGCATGAGACTACATTTGATAGCTTACTTCATGAGAAGTCAAGTGACTGAAAACCAATTACTGACGCCATCAATGGATCCTCAGTTATACAATATTAGCGTTCCAAAAGGAATTTATCCTGAAGCTGTTTTACTTTCAGATACTTATCCACAAGTTCCTGTACAGGTTCCTGTATCTATGGGAGTTCAAGGTATGCAGCAAGTTCAACAAGTACAACCACTGCACCAAGTACAACAAGTTCAAGGAGTTCCTATGCCACACCCTAATCAAGGCTCGGTTTTACCACAACCAAACCATATACAGTTACCCAATCAACATATGCCGGTATCAATGGTTCGAACACATCATATCAACTCAGCCGATCAAATAGGATCGTATCCTGGACAGACAATTCCTGTACACTCTACCATCCCAATCTCTGGACATTCTAATTATACTATTCAACAAGCACAGGGTGATACTAATAGCACAATGACCAGCCCTCAAGCTGGACGCACTAGTAGTCCAAACTCTGCATCTACTGTTTCCTTTGCACAGACTGGAGCCCATTTATTAGCTGTCCATAAGCCAGAATACTCTTCCAAGTCCCCTACTAGTCCCATCGCTCAAATTCAATCTCAAATCCTAACCAAAGGCGTTCCTATGACTTCTACTACTTCTGGAGTCAAATCAGCTGCTCCTAATGCCAATACTGCTTCTATCACACAAGCTTCCAACCATGGGCATGTAACAGCTATACAATATGTTCCTCAGAACTCACAGTCTTTCCTCGTACCAATGGCGCAAGTTTATACAACCGTACCAGGACAGGTAGTTAATCAGCCTTACTACATCCAAGTTCAACCAATATATCAAAATGCTCCAGCTGCCGCAGTTCCAACGGTGCAAACTGCAGTTGCAGCATCCCCAGCCCCAGTGGTTCAGGGCCATACTCAATCTCATCCCTTATCGCAAGCTTCTCATAATACCCAACCAAGACAATTTGTTACATCTAATACTATCAACGTTCTATCTCATAAAGGTAATGCTGAAATCACTCCTAAATCATTAGCTCCAAAAGATATGCCATCTTTAGAAGATTTAATGAAGAGAAGTTCAAGCGTATCTTCATCACTACCACCGTTAAGATTAGGAGTTGGGAACAATCATGCTTCTAATGATGCTAAAACGTTAGATGTACTTAATAGGACATTTGCTTAATATGAATGAACTAAGGAGAGAGTGTGGATTTTACTTAAATGCTGTTTATATCTATGTGTATTATAATTATGATGACTTTTATGATAGTAAATCAAAGAACTGTAATGAATCAGAGGGTATTGACTTTCACTATTAGGCTTTAGGATATATGCACTATTGATGCATCCCAAATGCATATATTAATAAATCCGTAACTTTATTTATATTTGTATCTTTTTTCTTTTTTCTCATTTACTTAATCAGATTTTTCACCTCGTTTTCAGATAAATGTTACAGCGGCTATAATAGTACGTTTTAGATTCTTTATTGACGGATCTATGCTAACAAATCTAATTAAAGCTCTCAGTTTCGTATAAAATCTATCACCGATCTACCTCTTGAACCATGAGTAAACTTACAGTAGAGGCATCAGCTCAGTTCATCAGCTCTCGGGCTAAGAATGTGACTGTCAACCCTGAGAACTGCTCAGCAAGCGCTTGGAAGCTATTAGAAGCTATGAAAGCTAAAACTTCAACTGAAAGTAACACAATAAATGGATATATTTACGCTGGAGATTGGACTAGCCATCTCCTAAATTATTTCCCAAAGTTTGATGAGAAAGACCGTGCGAAAGTGAAAGTTTCCACTGGAGATGCAGACGATATCAACGCTTGGGTTGTTGATTGGTTGTTTACGGTCGATCTATTGAACTTCAGTTTCTGGTCAGATGTTGATGTAGGTGATAAAGGTATTCCTGACGAGCAAACAGAAAGATTTGCATTGGAATACAACGGCGAAATGTATACCGGATATTGGAGTTTATTAGCCGCAATAAAGCGAACAATGCAGAGAGGAGATCATAGAATAATATCACCAGTGTTTTGGGCAAGCCCGGAATTTGATCAAGAATATATTAATGAAGTGTTTAGAGTTAACACTGAGGAGAAAGTTCCTATGTTGAAAGAACGATTTGAAGTTTTGAAAGAAGCAGGAACTGTCATTACTGATCAGCTTAACAGCAAATCAATCATTCCATTGATGAAGCAAGCGAAAGGATCAGCAGCCAAACTCATTGAACTTTTGACTACAAATTTCCCTAATTTCAGAGATTCTGGGGTTTATGAAGGTGTGGAAGTTCATTTTTATAAACGTGTTCAAATTTTCATTGCTGATTTATGGGGATGTTTTAAAGGGCAGTCATTTGGACAGTTTGCTGATATCGATTGCATTACAATGTTTGCTGATTATCGGGTGCCTCAAATGCTTTATATTTTGGGATGTATTGAATATGACGACGAACTAATACAAGTTTTAAATCAGCACAAGCCTCTAGCCCACGGGTCAGTTATGGAAATGGAGATTCGTGCTGCAAGCATATGGAGTGTCGAGCTGATCAGACAAAAAATGATCTCAATAATAGAAAAACAAGATAAGTCGTTCGGATACAAAGTTAACTCGATAGTTATAGACTTTTATCTTTGGGATACGGCGAAGGAAATTCAGCAACAAAGAGTAGCGGAAGGAAAAGATGAACAGATCCCATGTCATATGACTAGAAGTATATACTACTAGCTGTCATAGAATTTGTAAAATGGTAGACAATATTACAATAGAAATGAATGAACAACGAGCAAATTGTAGATCTTCTGGAGTTTGTATTACTGAACATGTTATTGAATCTCATCTTTTTATTGCTTACACAATCTAAAATAAGATCACCTTGAAGCTTAACAAACCTTATTCCATGCCTTGCATAAACATACAGCTATTGACAACCTTAATTTGAATGTGCCACTTTTGTATCGTATCCATAACCAAATTTGCCATTCAGCTAAGCTCATTAGAATAATTGGTTCTAATTCCGAAGATTTAGATCCATTGTTATTAAATCCAATACAATTGCAAAGATATTCAAGCTCAAATTATCTTCCTAGTTGTTCATAAGTGGATTTTTTTCCAGTTTCTTTGCAAAAGAGATTATTGTAGTAAGAGCAGAATATGCAGGCCCCGCAATAATAGATATAAAGTTAGTGGGATGTGTTGAGGGGTAGATTATCTTGTCACATTCTAAATTCCTAGAAATCGAGACATTGTCACGCGTATTTATATCGTCCAGAAGCACCTTTTGCTGGAAAAGGAAACAATTGACCAATTAATGATGAATACACTTGCGTTCTACCGGACACAAAGCGTTCACTTGGAGGGGCATTTTATTTTCATTATACTCTTGACTATCTGGTCCCACCCTCAGAATTAACTTCCCCACATATGGTCCCTCTTTCTCCTTACTTTTTGTGAGAATTCTTGGGGGAGTCAAATACTCTTTGGAGTTACATCTGACAAGTGCGAAAAATTTAAACCTCAGTTCAAACTAAGGCAAGAGATCGGTTCAGTAAGTATGTGTATATGCTCTGATATATTATAATGCAAGGACAAAGAGGAAACCAAGATACATGACAACGAGTAAAGAAAGAGTATAATAATAATAGTAAAGTAGGAGAACTGTTGAACTGATATTGAATATATTTTGATTAGAGAATGTAATCGAGTGAATCAAGGACTTTCGCGTGACTTGGTACAGGATTGTGATATCTGGTGTCATACTATTTAGACACTCTGATGGAAGACCGATTGCCAACGAGTGCAAGCAGTATTGTAATTATCTATTATTCATTGACTTTATTGATATATCCATACTGAATCGTTTATTTGTTGTTTTATCTGGAATACCTACTCGTGGAGAACAGTGGGCTACAAAATTGATACGGTTCTTGCGCACTTAGTTAATGAGCAATCCTTATAGTGATATTGGTTGACGAACTTCCAGTTCTATACATTACAATCCACCCAAATGTCTACACCTTCAAATAATAAATCCATATTTCTCATATTAATCAGTAGAAAGTAATAATCTTTCATCAATGTATTGTCGTCTTATTTTGCTCCTTCGCAGCATCTGACAATTTATGACATTTCACCTGACAATCGAAGATCAAGGTTTCGAACTCTAACAAAGTTGTTCAATCCGTGACAAATTTCGTCGTTGAAGTGTTTTATATAAACTAATCATGGTCCCTCTATTACCCCTCCGATTTCGAAGTTCTCCTCCTCGTTTCCTTTCTTCTCCTCCTCTTGAATTGGTCTAACTAACTAATTAACTAATCATCATCGAGACCAGATCAATGGTATGAATTGGTTACAGATTATTGACTTTCGAGGCATAGATCTACAGTATAAAGGGTTATCATAGAGGGTATGTATAATTGTCACAAGCTTTGCTATGAAATGATACTACATATGTCATGTTGATAGTTCACCCAGTCAATGTGAATGAAAACTGATTAATCATGAAAATGGTGTTAATACCGCGTGCCATATTGAAATTATTCAACCTGCATGGCTAAGTACTTTTGTATTAATCTTCTATACAAAATTCACGTTTCGGATACCTTTTCATTGATAATGAAGAGCAATAATTCACACCAACACTCTTGGCTTGCATTCTAGTCCCCTCCTCAATGGTGGTGGTCACCCCCATTTTACCTCCACGGTAGGAGACATCATGCGACATTAAGATACCCCTATCTAGACAGAAAAGTCAACGGCTGATTCCCTTGATTGATTAATACTTTTATTTACTTTCTTTTTACTTCAGTATTTTTAAAATCTCTCTACTTTATCATTGTTAGTATACATACACAAGCAATGTCTGATTTCTGATTCTCACCATACGTCTCAACGCAAATTCCGGCTGAACCGGATAATGCCTGGGTACATTTGTGAGAATAGGGAATATGATCGTCCGTGTTGAAGTATTTGTCCAGTTTATATCTTTTTTCTTTAATATGGAATCAATTGCTAAAACAGAGTGCTTCATTTGAGATCCTTATTATTGTTAATTGTTGAAGTTTCCCCATAAATCCAAGAAATATGACATCTGAGGATCTTTACTGCAGAGCTAAGCTCCGAAGCTCCGAGGGGTTCTAAAGAAAATAGGGAAATAATGGTTATGAAAAATAATAATAAAACTATTATTAGTATGATTTATTTTGTTATTATTTTCATTTTTTTCTTTTATGACATTGAATTGCTATAAGTACTGTTTGAAAATGTGGTGAAGCGAGTATATCAATATTCTGTTCGGTGGTTTGGATTGGCAGGACCAGTAAGTGCCTGTCAGCTATGGGACTATCAATCCAACGTAACTTTGGTTGATTTCATTCCCCTTCCATCAATTTGCTTGAATATTTGATAATTGATAATTATATCCTATTCGTGCTGTTTAGAATGATAAAATAAACTGATCAAATTATCTGATCAAATCATCAAATCAGCAGAAGCCCTAAAGAGACACTATACCCTTTTGCACACATCAGATTTCCTCTCAATAACTTCTGCTTACTGCAAACATTATTATATTACACGTTGGATACCTTTTATCACCTCTTCTTACTTCTCTGCATATCTGTATCTTCATACCCATCTTGATTATCGTTCAATCATTGCAAATTAATGAATCAGCTGGAACCACCTTGACTTTCATATGTCGTGTCGTGTCCGTGAGGGTTAATACCCTTCTTGGTTTTTCGGACGACTCCATTAGACTTCTGGGGTGATAATGATCACTTTTCAACAAATGTTTCTATTGTCCGGGACCGGGACTGGCTTACTGCCGGAGCCGGCCAGTTTCGGGATTACAGGATGAATAAAATCTGATCTTATTGGCGCTGCTAGGAATTGCATTTTGTTTCTCAATCCTTTTATCTTATGATGAGATAATACATTGGACAGACAGTTAGGTCTATACTGTATTACAATCAGGCCTGACGTTTCTGAAAGACAGTTTGCATAATCCTATTAATATTATACATTGTCATAACATTTCATAGTGTTTCGCTGTATTTCATTATTTTCTTTTTCTTTTCCTTTTGTAACCTTACTAACTAAAGCGACTGCAGATTATAGATATAAAAATGGGTGTTGCATCAAATTTATTGAAAAGCAGAGTTCGATTCGAACCATACTTGAAGAAGGTCAGAACTCCTGAAGAATGTGTCGAGTTATTCAAACACGGGCAATATCTTGGATGGTCAGGTTTCACTGGTGTCGGTGGACCAAAGGTTGTGCCAGAAGCTTTAGTTCAACACTGTGATAAGAACAACTTACATGGTAAATACGGATTCAACATTTTTTGTGGTGCTTCTGCTGGACCTGAAGAATCCAGATTAGCTGAAAGAAGTATGATCTTGAGAAGATCTCCTCATCAAGTTGGTAAGCCTATTGCACAAGCTATTAACGATGGAAGGACTCTTTTCTTTGATAAGCACTTGTCTATGTGGCCACAAGATTTGACCTACGGTTTCTATACGAGACACAAGGAAGACGATAACTTGGATATTGCCATTATTGAGGCTACTGCTATTGCTGAGGATGGCTCTATTATTCCTGGCCCCGCTGTTGGTGGCTCCCCAGAAATCATTTCTGTTTCCAAGCAAGTTATTATTGAAGTTAATACTACTACTCCCAGTTTTGAAGGTGTTCACGATATCAATATGCCAGTTCAACCTCCTTACAGACAACCATACCAAATAACTACTGTTGATCAAAGAATTGGTACTCTGACCATTCCTGTTGATCCTTCCAAAGTTGTTGCTATTGTTGAATCAACTGTTCCTGATCAAGTTCCTCCAAATACTCCTTCTGATGAAATGTCACAGGGAATTGCTGCTCACTTGATTGATTTTTTCGAGAACGAAGTGAAATACGGAAGATTACCTCCTAACTTACATCCTTTACAGTCTGGTATCGGTAATATTGCCAATGCTGTTGTTGAAGGTTTGGCTGCCTCTGAGTTCAAGAACTTGACTGTTTGGACCGAAGTATTACAAGACTCTTTCTTGGATTTCTTCGAATCAGGAAAATTAGATTTCGCTACTGCTACATCTATTAGATTGACTGAAGAAGGTTTCAAGAGATTCAATGAACATCCTGAATACAGAGATAAGCTTTTACTCAGATCTCAAGTTGTTTCCAACTCTCCTGAAATCATAAGAAGATTAGGTGTCATTGCCATGAACACTCCTGTTGAAGTTGATATCTACGGACATGCCAACTCTACTAATGTCTCTGGTTCAAGAATGTTGAATGGTTTGGGTGGATCTGGTGATTTCTTACGTAATGCCAAATTGTCTATCATGCACACTCCTTCTGCCAGACCTACCAAGACTGATCCTACTGGTTTATCTTGTATTGTACCTTTTGCAAGTCACATTGATCAAACTGAACACGATTTGGACATCATTGTCACTGAACAAGGTCTTGCTGACCTGAGAGGATTGTCTCCTAAGGAAAGATCCAGAGAAATCATCAAAAATTGTGCCCACCCTGATTACAAGGACTTGTTGACCGAGTACGTCGAAAGAGCCGAAAAGGACTGTGCTGCTAGAAAGTCTCTCCATGAACCTCACATTTTGAAGGATGCCTTCAAATTCCACATCAACTTGCAAGAGAAAGGCACCATGAAGTTGGACAGCTGGTAAGTTTCCCAGGACAAATTTAAGAACAACAGTTGATGGGTGATTAGGGTGAATAAGTGTAGCACTTCAATTATGTTATGTACCTTCTACCAAACGGATTGATTGTCTCCTAACTGCCTTAGACTATCAATGAACCTAGTTGGAGTTTTCATTCTAAGGCTGTTCTCTTATTTATTTATTTATGATATTTATTATAGTTTCATATAGTTATTTATTTTTAAGTATCTGTTCATAGTTTATTAAATGATRTTATTATTCAGTTTTTGGTATTATGTCAGCTACTTTTCATTCACGTGACTCTTCTCCGGACTGATCCTTTAATCTGATACATTATTTTTGCATTTGACATGGACGCCAACTAGTCGCTTCGCAAGAACTACATTTTAACTAGAAACGGTAATTACATTATAATCGTCTTCTGCGTCTTATTTCTGTTCAAATATAAGAGGAATTCTTAGCTGAAATCAGCTTGAAACTAAGCGAGCAACGACGCGTTGCGTTGCACCTATGAAACTTTGATTATCTTTGCATCAGTAGCAAAATTTGAGAAACCCTAAATTTTGATAATGGGTCGAAGAGCAATTATTTTAAAAGAGAAGAGTAAAGTAGAATAATAATCCATAGATATTCATCAATACCACCAATATTAATACCCGAGAAACCTAGATATCATTCATATTTCATATGAGCAATTTGAAAATGGTGATCTACTTAAAATTCTTACACTTCAGACGAGGAATATATACCGGGTACTACGGGCTTACAAATAAGTATTGGAGATTGTTAGAAAAAAGGTTGTAAGCATTATCGCCGAAGTATGTTGAGTTTTCAGTTTGTTGATAAGAATCACAGGTCGCATTATAAATGATATATGAAGTATAAATGCAAATGAGTAAAAAGAGTAAAATACAGTAATTAACTACTCACATATCCTTTTACTATGCCAGATAGAATAACTCTCCTTTCTCACCCTAACACAAGCAGATCAATCACAGTTTCTATTGTTTTCTCGAACATAAATCACACAAACATGGTTTCGGGTTTGTGGGATTGAAGGTGGAGTAAAGCTTCTTTTTTGCCCTACTTACATAATCCTATTTGATTGACCCACCATATTTAGCCTGTATGAGAGATGGGTCTCTAATCGCTAAAACAACAACATTTATTCAAAAGAGAGATGGAAATTTCATCTCCCAGAGCGAAACATCTCGAATTAACACCTCTCTTATAATAATTTTCCGATCGATGGATTTTAGCCTACTTGTAGCAATCCTTTCAAAAGGATTTCTACTACATTAGGAAATGGAAAAACGTCTAAAAAAGCTACATTAGAGTTCTTAAACCTTATTTTCACCTCAGGATCCCTCAAACCTCAAACGAAGTTAAAACACGGCATATAGAATAGCCACGTCTTCGTAGAACACGTAAAGGGCAACCTGCTTGTTGTTTAAAGCTCAATAATTATTTCCAGATTTGGCATAGATTGAATTCCCCAGGTTGGAGTGACAAAAAAATAACAATTCCAACGATGAATATGGAAGAATATTGGAAAATGAAGTAGAAGCTGATTGAAGGAGAATCATTATTATATCCCAATTGGGTCCAAGTGAACTAAATGAGTAAAATCAATTGAAACCATATAGCACAAGAATAGCTTATTTGATGAGAGATCTCCTGCCATAATTGTAGATGGTTGATATTCTTTCTTTTTCTCCTAAGATGATTGGCAATTGATTTCTTCTTTTCTTGTTTATATATAGTTCATGACTGTTAGTCACAAGAAATAGTTTTGCTTATGACTGCTATTACAAGAAATACTTGTCTGTGTACTATATGGTCCATAAAACCGTTTCAGCTATTAGAATCACAACTGTTTAGTTGCTAACCGTGATTTGCAACACCGCCAACTGTCGAAGAAAATCAATACCCTTTCACATAGCGTACAGATCGAGAGGATTTCGCAAAAAAAAGAAAAATGTCATTATTTCAACGAACAATCAAACACTCACAGTCCGCCAAGGACCTTTCAAGGAAAGCACTACTACCAGGACACGAAGGAGAGGCAGAGAGAACACGAATTTTAGAAGAACAACTAATAGCAGTTTCTGTACAAGCAGCACAGTCCATTGATCGGTGTGATCTATTGGAAGCACGACTTGCGAAGTATGAAGATGTTCCACTGAAAAAGAAACAATTAGATCCACCAAAACCAGATTTCACCTACCGTAAACGTGTTACTGAAACTATGACACCATCGTCTTCGATATCCTCCATTAATTCACTCTTCTCAGAGCCAGAAGCTGCTTGCAACCATGAGAAAGAACTAGAGAGGTTGAGCCATTGCGATGAAGAGATTCAATTGTTAAGGTCGCGCCTTCTTCAGAAAGAGGAACAAATCAGCCAAATGACGACAGAACTTATCAGTTCAAACAAAATAATTGAGAAACTAGAGTTAAATGAAAGACTTCTACGAGGACGATTACAGAGAATTGAGCAAGGTATCAATGTTAGTCAGAAGGCTAAATATGTCATGAATCATGTCCAACCTTTCAGTTACTTTTAGTTTATATTATCTTACCCTGTAATGTCTCTTTATGTTTGTCATTTGCTCTATTACTTCACATCATTCTTCTCCCTAATTTTCCTTCGATATGATACGAGCTACATAAATATCTACTGTGTTATGTACTTAATTGTTTAACACTATTATCAGCAGTGTTCTCTTTTTTATTATTATCCAATACCTGGTTTCTTTGGTTTCTTTTGTTCGGTTAGTTATTCAATATTTTTCAATATAATATATTCTTTGTCTCTTCATCTTAATCACATTTAAGCATATTTAAACACAGTTACATACCTTATCTGTATCACTTATTACCTTATTACCTCGTCAATAAGAATATTTGTCCCATTTCCAATTCTCATCCCACTCCTACTCCTCCTTCCGTTTCGTGTCTCATCTCTGTTTCATTTACCTGAAAAGAGATATGAGGCTCAAAAGTTTTAAACTCACATCAACTCTTGACATCTTCTTTCAGGTATCAGAAATTACCCATCACGTGGAAAAACACCACCAAATGATTATTTCACAGTGTTAACCTGATTTGGCAGGGGTTCAGATAAGAAATCTGGTTCCTGTCTAATACAGTAATATGTGAGAATGCACACGAACATACTATGCTGATCACGAGAAGTGCAGTTATAGTGATACATGAAAAAAGGCAACTTGAAGAAATAGGCTCTAAGAGAGACAACAATAGATAATCTGAAAGTACGGGAAGTTCGTTCTAGGTTCTTAGAACGATTATACTGGAGCAACGTCCCACTAGATACTTCTACGAAGTATATTGCCAATAGCCCAACGAGATTCCTTCAAGGCATTATGATATCTACAGACTCAAGCAGTCGAACCAGAAGAACAGCTGGATTAGTTTTCTTAGGCATAGTAGTAATATTATGGACCCTTTCAAGCTTCCTGGTTAGTACCATATTCGAGAAAGATCTTTATAGAAAGCCTTATTTTATCACATATTTAAATACCGGTACATTTTCTTTCTACCTGATACCTTCACTACTAAAATGGTATAGATACGGTGGAGCCAAAGAATTATATGGAAAGCTATTACATAAAGATCGTCCTATCAGCTATTCTCAAATTCAATCACCATTAGTGGTGTCTGAAAGATGGTCAACGAAAAGCACAGCAGTTCTTGCGCTTCAATTTTGCATGTTATGGTATATTGCAAATTTACTGACGAATGCTAGTTTATCGTATACCACAGTCACCTCTCAAACGATATTGTCAAGTACATCGTCATTTTTCACATTGATCATAGCCTCAATAGCTCAGGTAGAGAAATTCACGGCGACGAAACTAGCAGCAACGCTACTCAGCTTTCTAGGAATTATATTGATCGCATTATCAGATTCACACGGCAAAAAGGAAACTATGGAGCATGTAGTATTAGGTGACCTGATGGCGCTGGGAGGAGCTGCTTTCTATGGACTGTATACTACTTTACTAAAAGTACGAGTAAAGGACGAAAGACGAGTTGACATGAGAGTATTTTTCGGCTTTGTGGGTTTATTCAATCTACTAATTCTTTGGCCAACATTAGTGATATTCAACTTCATTGGAGTAGAAAAGTTTGGACTACCGCCGAATCTGTTTGTTTGGTACATCGTAGTGATAAATGCTCTAAGCACGTTTATATCTGATTTTTGCTGGGTTTTGGCAATGTTGTTAACGACTCCTCTCACTGTGACGTTAGGTTTGGCTTTAACATTCCCATTAGCTATGTTCTGGGATATGATAATCAATGGCAACAGTGGAAATTTCTTCTACTACTTGGGTGCCGTTTTAATACCTATTTCGTTTATTATGATCGACAAGCAATCGTTGAAGGAAAGTGAAGAAGATGGTGATATCGTAACCGAAATTCTGTGAGGTCAAATAGCAGGAATCGGAACGTTAATAATGGGATAATATTTTGTGAGAACAACGAAGTATGCATACCGCTCAAGCATACACCAGCTAAGCCTGTATATATAAAATGATGTACATATACTGCCAGATGTAATGTTTTAATAGATTTGCTTCATAATTTATATATTTTATTAAAGATCTAAGGATTCACTCTAAGTATGAAGCGTACCATGTTCATATACCTAATAGTGAACATTCGAGGAAGATTTTTAAAATAATGACAAGATGACAAAAGGGTACCCACCATCTTTCCTTTTGAACATACATGTCAGAGCACTGAAAAATAGAACTATAAGAATAGCAAGGACAATTGCTGCATAATCTCTGATTTGCCTATTGTCAATCTTTGGTACCCATAGAACCAAACTACATAGTAGAAGTCCCAATGCGAGGTATGTTGATGCTACTATCACCGACTCAACACCAAGCTGTTGTTGAAATCCTCCAATGAAAAAGTTCAAGGCCAGCTCACCAGATTTTGATTTCCTACTTGATAGAAAAACAGTGGATCTAATGACATTATACATTTGCCCTGACGTGAAT
This sequence comes from Sporopachydermia quercuum, assembly GCA_001599295.1. Lineage (NCBI taxonomy): Eukaryota > Fungi > Ascomycota > Sporopachydermiomycetes > Sporopachydermiales > Sporopachydermiaceae > Sporopachydermia > Sporopachydermia quercuum. The sequence continues at coordinate 1,438,708 of BCGN01000005.1, forward strand.
ACTGCTACCAAAACAACACTTATTATTGAAGCAAATACTCGTCTGATATCCATACCGATATTCATGCGTTCTAGTATCTGTCTGCCTTTCTTTTTTAAAATAATTAAGACTGAAAGAGTAAAACAAAAGTACGTAAAGAAACTTCCTGCAGCAAATGGTTCATGAATTCTGATGTTCTTGTTCAAATTGTCAACAAGAAACTGTGCCAATCGTTTGTTATTGGGTTTGTCTTCATACAACGATAGAACTTCATGAGGATCAACGTTTAAGTTTGCATTAAGACTTTTATTAGCAGGGAACAAATATACAAAGGGAACACTTCGAACATCCATGAACTTGAAGAATTCTCCGCTGTCAGCAAAATCAGAGTAAGTAAATAAAACTCCGCTTGCAACGGAGTAATCCTCATAGTAGGATTTTGCCATTAATGAGTATTCTGGTTGAAATACTGAACAGAGACTACACCCTACCTGGGGATTCATAGCTGTGAATAGTATCACAAGAACATAATCCCTAGGACCCATCAATTGTCCATAATTCCTATCATTTATCTTAATTAATCGATCTTCAGGATTGATTTGCTGGACCAAAGAAGCTTGATTTCCATTGCAAGCGTTTGTCAGTAGTATCCCTATTGTCCCCACTATCGCCCAAATGCGCATATGCACATTTGTCGTTGCTCCCAGTATCCTCATTATTCCACGAAGGGTTTGAGTGCAAGTATCTACAGGTGTATGTACAACAGCCGACCAATGTTGTCATACCTACACTTACAATCTAACCCCGTTTCCTCATTAAAGAAATGTTCACTATCAGAAGAATATTTCATTCCAGCTGAATAAACTATCTTTGATATCAAACAGTTGAACATTGTTAATTTGATTCGATTGTTACTTTGCTTCCTATTTGATGAACATACAACACGTCTCCTTTCAGAATGTGCTTTATGTTTGAAACGGGAACTTCTGTAGCACGGGACTAAAAATACCTAAAACGGTACAGTTTGATTTATTTTGGTTTACAAACGTCAAATGTAAACAACACAAAAAACAAACTAGAGCATTTAGTGGTTTTGTAATCAATTATTATGATCTGCTATGAAAGAGTCCCACATTTTAGATAATATCAACAACGGGAGAGTTTAACAAAGTGCTTTATTTTAGTTGTTGATTCAATTGTTATATTCTTCAAGGGCATTAAGCTACTCAGCTACACTTTTTGAAAGGAGAAAAGAGGAAGATTAGGTGTGCCAATTGAAACCTGGTGTTCTGCCCCAACAATTAGTGAGGATCAACAAAAAATCGGTGGGATCTCTTGAAGCAACCTAAGCAGTGCTAAGTATTTAGAGTGTTTGAATATTTTATACCAGCTAGACTGTTGGAAGTGGTGAATCTACTCATTGTATTTTCTTCTGAAAAGCTGATAAAGCATATGAATCTCGATGGTGAGATACTGTGAATAATCTTCAATCAAATACAATGGCCACCACGTTCCAGAAGACGAAGAAGGCCTTGACCTTGCATTCAAGCAAGATCCACGAACTTGAAGATTCCTTGAATTCCATTAACGAAGAATTACAAGATATTCTAGATAAAGAAAAAACACGTCAAGGACTAGTGCAAACATTAAAGCTGGTTCATTTTGCTCAACAGAAGGAGAAAGTGAAACAAGCAGGATTTGACCTACTGATAAAAGAGTACCGTAAGGTATGGAACGAAGTTGGGGCTGCTCATTCACAAATAGAGAACTATAAAGAAAACCAGGAAAAACTGAAAGAGAAGCTGAAAGAAGCCAACGCCAAGATTGAAGAATTGACCGAGAAAGCAGTGGCTGTGAAAGATCAAAATAAAGAGAATGAAATCACCAAAACCACATCTAAATCAAACCCACCAGTTCTTTCCGTGATACAGCAGAAAGATTCTTCTGCTTCAGCAGCGGGTGAAAATTCTTTAAAAGAAAAACTAAAAGCCCAAGTTGCTTTGACGGAACAAAAGAGTATGGAAATAGAAACGCTGAAACAGGAGCTAACTCGTATGAAAGCTCATCTAGAGCGGAAGACATCGTCTGCTAGCTCGAAATCAGCTAGAAGCTCATCTACGGCTACAAGGAAAGCATCCACAACCACGGCAACAAGCTCACAGTCCAACACTGCTACTGGGAATAAGAAACGAAAAGCTAATGAGATCGACACTACTCCTCAATCTACTATATTCACACCAGAACAACCTTGTAAACGCACTAGGCTCAATGAGCCAATAGTTGAAGAGTCACCCATTGCTCTATCGCCATTTGTTAAGGTACGAAGTGTTTTAAACCGCATGACCAAATCCAAAGGTTCTACTGAGAATAAAAGCAGCACTACTACTTCCAATGCTGCCAATAATGTCAAAACTCCATCTAATCCTACCTCATCACAATCTGCACCTCCACCTAAAACTTTTCCTCTTTCTAACTCAGAGTCGAATGAAGAACCTTTGAAACCCTCAAGTACAGAACTAACAACTCCTAAACCAAGTAAACAGGTTTCCATTGATCTTGCTCCTCCTTCAAGTATATTGAGAGCAACATCACCAACCATTTCCAGTCTAAACAAATCTAGAGGCAGAATTCTTGCCACATCAACACCTGCTGTTCCTTCGAAACTGTCTCAGTCAGTCGAAGCTCCTGGAACTGCTACTCGAAGACGAAATACAAGAGCTACTACAGTTCCCACCCTTGTTACTAAACCTGCAAGTGAGTTAGCTACCAAACATAACTTTGCCAAAAAAGCCAAATCCTTATTTGATGTTTCTGATGACGATGATGATTTTAAACCAAAAGTACTGCCACCCAAGAATGGGGATAAGAAAACTGGGAAGAAGAAGATCGGTGGTGTAACTGGTACCAATATGTTGTTTTCCGCAATGAATAATGAGACACTAACTCCTAAAGGCAAACTGAAGCAACTGAGTATAGGAACCAATAAGGGCAAATTCCGTGAGATCAGTCCCGTGAAACAACGAAACGAAGCGAAAAGACATTTATTCAAGTTTTAACTGGATGTGGGAAGTGGAAATGTTTGAAGGTACCTGTTGAATAAGCATCTGAGAACCCTGCTGATATGTGTCGTTAGAACGTTGCTATTATAGATATTATGAAACAAGCGTTGAATTCATTTCTGTTGCGGATGCTACTGATACTAGCGGAAATACTACCTTTCAAACCTTTTTTCTGCCTAGTCAGTGATACATTATTATTTAGTTCCTCACAGCGAGAAAAGTTGTTCTGAACCAACAGATAGAGAATACTCATTTCTCCTTACGTTATGGTATCTATGTACTTTACTCTTGTATTATATAATCTATTGTACATCTATTACTACTATAACTACCACTACTACTATTAATAGTAACATTGCCGTCCATTATGACTTATGGCATCATAACATTACACATTATAACATTAACACCATAATCAGTGATACGTTCTAGCTCAGCCCAACTAGAAACTCTAGCTCAAAATGCAAACCCTTCAAAATATCCAAGTAGCGCTGCCCCAATTTCAGCCTGCTCAGCAAATCCTCTCTGAATTTTATGCCTTCTCTACAGCTTTCATCTAAATGAGAAAACATACTAACATCATCAACCTTCCATAAAACCAAATGTTTCAGGACAACAACTAAAATAAACAGTCTATCGATAGATAAAGCATCAATAGCATAAGGTATAGATACCAATACAGATGGCAGATCTTCAAAAGAAAACGGTGACAGTAGTTCACCAGTTAACTTTTCATACATTACTTCTAGCAACACACTGTTCACTCTACTATCTTTCTCATGACAGAAAAACACATCGATTTCATCAAATGTACCGCTTAGAAGGCAACCGACTACAGTAAAAGAGTATGTCGTCGCTGGATAGTAACGCGCAACCGTTACATGCTGTGTTACTTCGTATATCAATGATAGCAGCTTTTTTCTCAGTTTCATAGTCTCTATGCCATAAACCTGTCTGTTGCCAGCATCTGAGGCACATTTACTTGACTTTCTGCCACCAATTTGAGCCTGAATATACTCTGGATTTGAGAAATCTGTCTCAGTTACCTCTGGTAACTCATCAGCCCATAAAGGACGTATTATTGTTCGCACATCAGTAGAGGGTTTATCAGGAAAAATGAAATGAAGGATATCACTGGTCCATTGATTGAACACTTTCTTCTCTTCAATTAATTCAATTATCATTGAATGCTTCAGTGACTTGTAATTATCTTTCAGATACTGGAAGTCTTTCGTCATGATATCGAAATAGAGATTGAGAAACTGGGATAAATGCTGCCATCGTTGCATGTGAATCTTACTATCGACATGCATACCACAGTAGAAACACCAGCCTATAAAGCTCCATACTCTTCCTTTGAGTTTACTATACACTGAATCATTAAAAGATATAGAATTGTCCTTACTACTGTCCTGATCACTAAAGTCTTCATAATCAGAGCTTCTTGAACTGTTTATGCCACTTCCTATTGACGGTTTCCTGCGTTCTGATTTATTTCTTTTCAAAATGTCTTTGCTGGTATAGGAAGTTCCTGAAGTCTTTCCTTGGTCACCGCCTACAAAATAATCAATGGTTTCATGAGGTCTTTTCAGACGATTTGAGTGATCTTGCTGGGTGAATCTGAACACTTCACGGAACAAATCAAGGGCTTCTTCTTGCTTCCCAGTAATTGAATCAGAATCAACGTTAATAGCATTACACTTATCTGCTTTAGCAACAAACCCATAGAACAAATCATGTAATACTATAAGTGCACGTTGATTCAATGTATAATCACCAGTTTTCCCTGATGAAATCTCAGGATAAACACATAGGGTAACCAACAACTTCATGATGTTCACTGAAGGTATTTGGGCTCCTCCACTGCTATAGAACTCTGCAAACACTTCATTCTCGACGGAACATAGCAGTTGATCATATTCGAGATTGTCATATAGTGCATCTAGATAAGCCCCAGAGCTGAATTTGTCGTAAAGAAAAATGTCTTTATCGTAATTATAATCAGGCATCAGACAACTGGATAGTGGATTTTGCTGTTAAGAAATTATGATAATAAAATGACGTCAAGAAAATCAAATATGCCAGCACAATAGTCTCAAATATCTGTACAGTTGTGCTTTATCGCTACTGATTTAGAATAATGTTCTACTATGAGATTTCAGCCGATGAAAGTACAAGGCATTGAGTTTGAAGTATGGCAAGCTTGCAAAACTCTTATTGTTCTGACTGACATGCCTCGTATCCAATAGCTTCACATACAGTGCTACCATTCTCTTTACTGGCAGGCAAAATCGACAAACATTTCATACAATTGTATATACATTTATACTGCTCAATACAAGGAATAGTTTTATAGGACATCTTTAGTTGCTAAATAGCTGAATGAGAATTGACAAATGAATGCTTTTGGCGTTCCTTATGGTTTCCAACTTGTTTGGGAAACCGGAAACTATCTGACTTGAAAGGAGACTCGAGGCATATTACTTTCGAGGGGTCCATATAATAGGGACAAATCTAATTATGTTTATACATCTATCTCATGTGATTAAGAGAGATGGAATACACAATTAAGGTAAACATTATGCATTGAACGAGGAAGCAAATCGAAAACCAAACAATTACTATTCTCGATCGTTGAAAAGGCATAATTACGAAAGTCAGGTGATATTATCATACCTGTTTTCGACCGCAAACGCGAACAAGACGGTGTTTGAAAGTAATATTTCTTATCTTCGTATTAGCATTTCTAAGCCTTCATGTTGATAGGACTTACAACTAAGAATTGAGGTATCATTAAAAGAAAATAAAAGGTAACATCTCATAAAAAACAGCATTTTGAGATCTTTTATTTTATCATTTAAAAAATAGAGAAGCTTAGAAAAAGCCTCGCGCTTGATCTAAGTCCAATATTGTAGCAAATGTTTATCTGTTTACTATCATACACATCAACAGAGTTATCTATTATGCATTTTCATTTCCAATATTCCCTACTACTATGACTCAAGACTTGAAAACACGTTTTCCATTGCCTTTAGATACAGATTCTCTTTGCCAAATAATTTCCTCAAGTTTGGACTCAGAGAAAAAAAAGATTAGAGCTAACTGTTGGATGAAGACCAGAGATAAACGAAGTAATATCAGTATCAGACAATGGTGCTGCGACCTCTGCTCGAGGTAGAAGGACGCAAAATAGAAAACATGGACAAACATATATCAAGCTGTTTAATTTTCATGACCAAATACCAGTCACCATTGACTCAGATTCAGATGTTGAGATTGTTGCAGAGAAAACTATTGAAAAGAAATCTWTTTTGCGGGCATTCAGTTTAAAGTCAGATATTTCTTCTAAACCGTTAAAACTTCGTAGATTTGCATCTCATATTGGTTACAATTGGTCAAGGAAAAGCTCTATCAGCGCTCGTGAAACTGATGAAAGTGCAATGCTTACCGCCAGAGTCACCAGGTCTCCTTCATCTCCATCAACAACTCCATCTGCTGCCTCCTCGACTTCTGTATCTGCATCTTCATTATTACCTTCGTCATTTGTTCCAGTATCAGCATCAACATCAGAATCAGCATCAGCATCAAATACTGCATCAAATTTAGAATCAGCACTAACATCAAAGACACCATCTACGACTTTGGCAAACAAGACAACAGCAAATATATTTACAGAATATACCAATGGCATCAGGAAAGCGAGATCAGAATCTCCAAAGCAAACTGTGGAACAGAATATTTACCCTTATCTCAGCGATTCTGATTTCGAAATGGACTTCTCAGATGAAGAGAACAGCGTTGATCCAACAGAACAATTACGTAGAGTTGAAGCCAGAAAGGACTCAAGAACAATCAAAGACAAGAACACGATCGGTATTTGAAGATGAAATAGTGAATGCCACATCAAATGATGAGTTCATCAACAGAAAAGTCGATACAACACACCTGTTGGATTCGGGACTTTTCTCTATTACATGTGCAACGCTTACGAACAAGGAAAGTATCGTGGACCACGAATTTACAATAATTTCGAACATACGAAGAAATCAGATGAAAAACCAACAGTTTGGCTTATTTCTATTGCCATTCCTACTCGTTATGAGCAATATCAACTGTACGAAATTCTCCCCGGGCGGGTCGAAACAGAGTATAAACCAATTGAAGAAATTGGCCAAATTATGGAACTGGTTGGCCGTTATTTTGTTCCTGAAGAGTACTGTAAACTGATATATGATCCATCTATGGGTGACTGTATTTATAGACGATTCAAACGCGCAGCACTCACAGGAAAGCTGGATTTTGAAGCTGCTAAGAAAGCTATCAAGGAGTATAATGTTACTATACTAAATCTTCAACTCCAAGGGAAAATACTAAAGCATTTCAAAGAAAAGAATAAAAAACATAGAATTGAATTGTCTTTGATCACCCATTTAATTGATCAAGTGTATCAAAGAACAGTTTCTCCTGATTCTAAAATGCTCAATGATTACGAGTCCTTTTCTGATGGTACTTATGGTGAACTGTCACCTAACTTMATCAGTAAGATTCTCCGTGGAGCTAAAATCGATTCTAGATCAATTGTCCTGGATTTGGGATCTGGTGTTGGTAATTTTGTTGTTCAGGCAGCTTTACAGATTGGTTGTGATTCATATGGATTTGAGATTATGAAAAAGCCATATAACTTATCTTTAGAGCAAAAAAGAGAAATGATTGAACGAGCAAAACTATGGGGAATCAAACTGGGGAAAATCACTTTCTATAAAGGAGATTTCATTGAAGTGTCCGAAATTCCCGAAATAATCAAGAAAGCTGATTTGATTCTATGCAATAATCTCATGTTCAAACTTCAATTATCAGGGAAACTGTATTCATTGCTTGCTGGGGCGAAAGACGGTTGTAAGATTGTTACATTGAGACCATTTTCTACACAGAGGCATAAATTGACGTTGGAAGACTTCGAGAAAAACCAAGTAAATGCATTAGATTTACTGCATGTGAAGAAAATACCTTTTGAAAGCGATAGTGTGAGCTGGACTGCTAATACTGGTGTTTATTATTTCAATACTGTCAACAGACAAAAGACAATCGAGGAGCTGAAGTCAATGAAGTAGGGTACTTTAAAGCGACGTCTTCGATCTCATGAATCTCATTGATAGTTAATGCTTTCATTTTACTTGTACTATCAACTGTCCTGAATTGTGTTGAAGAGACAGATAATTTTTTTCCTCTAAACATCCATATATATATATATATATATATCATTTAGGAATACGAATATCACTGATATTTAATTGCATTATCATAGAACATGTACTATTGATATACGATAGAAGACAACAGACGAAGAAATTTCTATATGTAAAAAGACCATTTATAATTTACAATCAACAGAATATTTTTCTATAATCTACTGATAATATTTCTTTCTTTTCTTGCGGTTTCCATTTTTCTTCCTGAACTGATGATTGACTGCCTCTTTCTCGTTCATTCATACTTTTCATCTTGTCCTGTCAAGAGAGTAAATACAGGAGCATCAAGCCTGTCTCTGCCCTTAAGGAAATCGAGCTCCATAATAAACAAATAAGCAAAAACTTCACTTCCAAGTTTCTTAACTAATTCACCGCCGGCAGCTGCTGATCCGCCAGTAGCAATGACATCATCGACAAATATAACATTGGATCCAGCAGAAATAGCATCAGCTTGCATTTCAAATACGTCCTTCCCGTATTCTTTTTCAAAAACAGCGCTCACAAGTTTTCCTGGGAGTTTTCCTGGTTTTCGAACGGGAACAAATCCTGCATTCAATTCAATTGCTAAAGCTGGTCCAAAGAGAAATCCTCTTGCTTCTGCAGCTACAACGTAATCGACCTTCCTATCAGGGTAGGTTTCTTTGATATGAAGAGCAAAAGCTTCAACCAGAGCTTTTGCTGAGATTGGGTCCTGAAAAATAGGGAGAATATCTTCGAAAAGAATACCTTCCTTAGGGAAATCAGGATATTGCCTGAGTTTTGATTTCAATAATGCTTTGTATTCCTTTAATGACATTATATATGTTTGATAGTTCTGTGTTATCAAAAGGAGGAGATTAATCTGATAATCTGCCGTCAAAAGTATTGAAATTGTGCTGTTGATGGAGCATGTGTGATATTAGAAGCTGATAAACTTATGAAGATTTTGAAGAAAGAATAAATTGGAAATTAATAGTTGTTGACGGGTTTGAGCAAACAGATTGATTGCTTCATGGACGAAAAATTTACTAGCGCAAACGTGTATAATTAGGATGAGACTTGAGGTTGGCAGCAAGCTGAGACGTGATGTTTAAAATAGGATGAGATGTGTAAGTAGGATTGTACGGAAGATATGGGAAGAAGCGGAGAAGAAAGCTGTGGTATTGATAGCATATGTACGGCGACATTTATTGTGGTACTTTTATAAACATGAATAGAAGAAAATAAAGCAATATKCTCAAAGAACTTAAGCTAAATGTCAGTTCAATTCAATTGGCTGCTATAGTAAATCTGTCATAGGATAATACAGTATATGCTTACATAATCACTTAGCAGCTTGCCGTATATATCGTATACCAAATGATTCACTGCAGGCTTTACGAGCATTTCTTATCATTTGGTCATTTAAAACAGTTAAATCATGTATTCTCATCTAAAATAAGTATTCTTACTATACTAGCTACCTTTTCTCAGCTCTTCAACCTCTTTTAAAGGTTTTCCAGGGGTCAAACTCCAATTGATCAGACTTGAAGCTCCGTATGTTTTAAGAAGCCATTCATTGGATTTACGGAAATGACCGCAAGTGAAAAATCCTCTTGATGCTGATAAAGGACTTGGATGCACTGATTTCAATATATACGTTTTAGGACTCTGGTAACTTGTTAGTATAGTAAAACGATATAAACCAGCCTAGAACAGACTGTTACTGTTCTAACACCAGTAGAGTCTAATGTTGTGAAATTAAACTGTACTTACTCTCAATTTATCGGCTCGAGCAGCTGCCGGTTTACCCCATGCTAATATAACAACACCCTTAGGACTTTTTTCAACTACTTTCTTCAAAACCGCTTCGGTGAAATTCTCCCAGCCGAATTTCGCTGCATGGCTGTTTGCCTGATGCGCTCGTACTGTGAGACATGAATTAAGCAACAACACCCCTTGTTCTGCCCAAGGAGTCAGTAATCCTGCGTTCTTGGTTGGCCTTACAAAATCCTTATAATCGTTCTGCAGTCCTTTGTATATATTCATTAACGAGGGAGGAGGAGGTGTTGGTGGTTTAACTGAAAATGCCAATCCATGGGCTTGATTGAAATTATGGTAGGGATCCTGTCCCAGGATTATTACTCGCACTTTGTCGAGGGGGATGAATCTCGACCAGGAGTATATATCTTCCTGGGGTGGGAAGATTGTTTGAGATTTGAATTCTTGAAGCAACTTTTCTTTCAGGTTTAAAAAGTATGGTTTTGTTAATTCGTGCTGTAGTGCTTCCAGCCAACTGTCGCCCATTGTCTCATATTCAAGCCTGAAGGATGTTAGTACTGGTTGAGATTTGATGAATGAAGACTAACATAAAAAGCAGCAATAAAGTAGAAGTTAAACAAAAACTCACAGTAGAAGTTCTTTTTTGGATTCTGGTAGTAATGAGAACCATTTTTCCTTATCAAACGACGATTTAGTAGTAGGCATGTTCATGCTCGATGTATTAGCCCCTACACTATATACACTACTTTTTTCTGCTACTTTTACAATAGAAACATCTTTTAGAGAATCCAGTGATTTGATTGGAGCTTCATTGTTCTCATTTTCCTGCTCTTTGGCAGTAGATTTGTCCTTTTTTTCTAAAGGTTTGAAAAACGAAGTTATTGACCTTGTTTTAACATTACGCGTCACTGGATCAACCAGTTTCCGTTTCACACCTGTAGACATAGTAAAGAATGACTAAATGAATGACTGGTGAGCTCAAAATGAAAGTTTGGAAGAATTAGACGTTTCTGTTTATTTTAGAATGAAAAGTTTAGAACACAATGTAAAATAATACAGTGAAAGCAGAAATAATTTAGATAGGTTGAGGATGTCACTCAGCAGGAGGTGAATAAGAAAGACGCGTTAGGAAGTTTGCTTTGGAAGAGCTCAAAAAGCTTGATGTAAATCACGTGACTAACTGAAGTTTTATAAACCTTAAAGTTATTTCTGCAATCACATGATCTAGTACAAGATACTCCTTTTCTGTTGCTTAGAACCCAGCATTCACTCCCTGCTTTGTTAAAATCTGAAGAATAACATGGCATCATAATCATTAATTCTATTGAACATTGAAATTAAATACAATCATTTATTTTATCTTATAGGACCCATAAAATAGGCTATCTCTGATTATATTAATCGTCACCTGACTTATTCTTGATTATTTTATTCTATGCTCTTCAAAAGAACATATCCACTATAATAATATGATTATAAATGTACATTCTAATTAATAACATTGAGTTACTTTCGTCATTGGAACTCCTTATAAAATGCTATCTAGTTTGTTAAATCACCCAAATAACTGTCATGTTTATTCAAACAGTCGAAAGAAAACAAGTTCCCCTAGCTAGATAATCTCTCCCAAATGCACGCTTCACCACCTTGAATTCATATCATCGGAATTCTTACTATACCAAACCATAACATATCGTACTTCTCATTCAATATTCAAATGATTCAGCACCTGCAAACATTTAACCACCGCTAGAACATGCCATGGAATCAACCCATTACTGCTATTACCATTAGACACAACACCGGTATGAGCACCGATCGCTGCCAGGTGTCGATAATGTTTCAGAACGCTTTTTAACGTTTCCTGTACTACAGAATTCGCTTGCGGACCAGCAGGCGATTGGTTATACATTCCTGTCTCATTGTCGCCGATATGCCCTTTATTGCTGTTCCATATCGACAATACAGACACTTCCAAGCATTGGCATTCCTTCTGTTGAAACTGCTGACTGGTCAATCGGCTTACCTCCTCAATGTCTTCACTACTATTAGGGGACTCTAAAATAGACCTGATTAGATACCCTGWGATGATACTAATACTTCTATTAGACACACTGATAGGCCCTTTATGAGGATTGATTACCCCATAACAACAGTCTTTCAAATCTACTATCTGCAAACTGGCCGGATCAGTCTCTTTCGTGCTTTTAGGTGAAGGGTTAGATAATATATCTGGAGACACTGAGGGCATTGATGATACAGATAGTATTGAGGGACCAGTACTATCCTTTTTAACAGAATTTGATACTCCTAGGTTATTATAATTGAAACTGGTACTGTTACCTCCGTTCAATTTATCATTTGATACTCCTAATACTAAGCTTGGTTTCACTTCAGTGTATAAAAAGGTGACTTGAATTTCCCTGATGTCCGAATGACTGTTGTTGAATCCACTAGTGATGATATCTTGCCATAATGCCATTTCGTCTTCTTCAATGGGTTCGATTTTAGCGATAGCAATATGCCAGGCAATATGCTTAGCTAACGTTTTCATTATAGACATAGTGGTATCCCATACAGTACAACAGATATCTTCAAACACTCTTGATCTTGTTCTTCCGGCAGGCAAAGGATTGCCTGGGCCAGACCCCAAGCCAACTCCCGGTCCTGGACTTGAATTTACTCCTGGTGTAATTCCAGTGCCTCCAGTGCCAGCTCCAGCTCCTGCCCCAATTCCGATGTTATCTTCACCAAATTTCACCATGCTCAATGCTTCTGTTTTACATACTCGTCCTAGAGAATCACTCCATGCGAAAACAACCCATTTCTTATCACTACTAAGACCATATGATAAGTGCATGAAAGATCCTTGCAATAACACCAATGGTGATACTTCTGGTGCCAATTCAAAGCGGACACCGCTTGGTATCTCTTTTGCTATTTTCATATATGGATACTTTCGGTCTACTCCACAGGTCTTCACACATCTTTCAAGYCCGGGGTAATCGTCATGTGTGGCATTAATACGGTTGATATCACTGTTGATACTATAGTCGTTGCTAATACCCAATGGGACTTTATCGTATAAACAACGGGCGAATTCAATCATTCTGCTTTGGCTAGGCATCATAATAGTGTTCAAGCTGGCAAAAAAACCAACTGGTATCAATTGAAAGATAATTCTAGCGTCCTTGGTTGCCAATAATGTGTTAGAACGTTCTAAGGACTTGTAGCAGCTGTCAATACTCTTCGCAAGGTCCCATAAATATGTTATACTGTTGAAAGGGCTTGAAACTAGTACTATTATACAGGGTGAAGTTTCAGATGAGGTGTTGGCAGTTTGACATAGTAGTTTTGTTACCTGTCTGAGGGTATGGTTGATAGAAGACATGACAGTATCTAAAGAGTCTGCATTGTTAGAGAACTGATAAGGCACCATACCGTCGGAGATGTCTATCAACGGTTCAGCAGGCTGTTGCTGTTGCTGTTGCTGCTGTTGCTGCTGTTCGACTTGCTTTTTTGGCAGTTTCTGATTCCGCTTGGACTTAGAAACAGCGAATGCTTGCTGAGGGCCAATATTCCCTGCAGGAGCTCCAATACCGCCAAAAGCAGCTTTATTGATTGGTGATGCCACAGGGGTACCACTAGATATTCCATGCTCCCCATTGGCACAGCTCTCAGTAGAAAATAGATCTGCTTTACCGAAATTACACAGTTGATAATGCGAAGTGAACCCTTCTAGGAAAGACCGGGTAGCTACTTCAACCCCTGGCGAATCTGGATACAGCTGGATCAACCGAACATCCTTTGGACCATTCAATGGGCTGAATCCAAACAGTTTCCAAAGTTTAGTTGAATATATAGACGTTTTTAATATTTGGTCAGATCTTTTGATGTTAATGCATGGCTCTGGTATGGGGAAAATGAACGGTGATACTGACGATTGGCTGTTCGTAGYTATACCTGATACAAAGGATGGGGTGATAGAATTACCCACTGTTGTAGATGATGTTCCGGGACCTCTGTGAGTTGCTGTTCCTGTTGCTGTACCTGTACCTGGAGTGGGTGTGTTCGGTTTGAGATTATTACTTGCGTTTGCCAGTTCAAAGATCTCTGCTGTTTCATTAAAAGTATGAGGAGAGTTATTGGTTTGAATAAATGGTGATGCCACTGTTTTGTTGTAAGCTGAAGTTCCGGGGTTTTTTAATCTGTCTGGTGTGCCTGTGGATCCCGTAGAAGGGGGATTTACAGTGCCTGAGTTCACACCCGGTGTTAATACTGTACCGGCATCTTTAAACCTCAGAAACTCCTGTAATTCAAGCTGCAACGGAGCGGAAAACACTCTTTTCAGTGATTCAAACACTGTATCGTCAGGTATTTCATATGGGAATCTATTTAGCATTGGTGTTAACGTGCTGAAGAGGTCGTTGTCCCATATCAGCTGTTTGATGAAGAAGTTGACTGTGGATTGTAGTTCGTAGCTCTCTTTGAATAGAGTTTGTTTTTGGATTAGATAATCTTGACATAAGTGCTGAGACGGTGAATTTGGATATAAAATTAGTTTGATCCACATTGAGTTTTCCAGTAGTGAAGAGACTGTGGCTGAGGATGAGGCTGAGGTAGCAGTTGGGGCAAAGGCAGTTGGAGTGTTTGGAGTTGGAGTTGGTGGCTCAACTAAAATGCGATTGGTTCCCGCGCCACTTTTACCAGTTTCGGACTTAGCTTTCTTCCGTTCCCCTGGCTCGGCTTCCGTAGATAGTTTACGTTTATTCTGGCTCAGCTTCCCGTTATTGTTTCCGCTATTTGGATTGTAATCGTCGTCTTCTGATTCCGAGTCATAGTAGTCCGAATTCGACATAGAAGCAGCTGTTAACAATGGAAATGATGTAATTGAAACATTTCCTCTATTAGCAACGTTGCTTGTCCAAGGAAATGTTGATTTTGTTGCTATATTTGAACTATTGTCAGTACCGTTCCCAATAGTGCCAGTATTTGTACTAGTATTGCTAGCATTGGCACTGGTGTTGGAAAGGCTCAAATTGGTACTACCATCTTCAGTCATGCTCTTACTAGTACCAGTTCCGTGTCCCTTTCCGTCATCATTTGATTCATTTCCATGTGTGATCCGGACATAGAATTTACCTCCTTCGGCATATTTGGCGTCCAGGCCCTTTTCAATTGCCGGAATAAAAGTAATTGGTTCAAAAGATAAGTCTGAAGGTGATTTTGCCATATTGTTGTTGTTAATTGTTAGTTTATTGATAGGCAGTTGGTAAAGCATTGATGAGATATTGGTGGGGCCATCCGGAAGAGGAGACGGAGGATTAGTGTCCGCAATCAGAGCCTCCAAAGGAGGGACATGGTGCGATTCACGTGTCTGTTCAGTGGGCAGCTGTGGCTGAGAATTTCTCAACACGRAGTCAATGGAGTCACTGATTTCTTGTTTAGGCATAGGCAATGCGATTGAATTAGAGTTGACTGCTTCTGTCTCCTCTTTTGGCGAATTTTCTTCCTTAATTGGTAAGTGTAGGAAATTAGGTTCCGGCTTTTTTTCTTCTTTAGGTTCATCGAAAAAGTTGAAATCGGCTTCTGTAACTTCATCTTCTACTTCTCCRAACAACTCTTCGTCTAAATTACCCCATTCGGGATTCATTTCGCTATCTTCGGCCATTGCTTCCGCTAGGTGACTGTTTTCGGTTGCAAGTGGGAGATTTTTATCTTTGGAAACAGTGCCTAATTGAAAATCAAGGTCTGCGGAGCGATTTTCTCTTTCGGTGCCGTCTGGGTCTTCAGATAGATGCTTATTATTACTATTAGCTATCATCTTTGCCGTATTCTCTGCCTCATTTTCCTCTTCTGCGGCTTCTGCTCCCCTTGTGGTAGCTTCAGCTACAAAMAATTCTATTGTGTCCAACAAATCAGGCAGTTGGAACCATGATAATTCACCTTTCATTTCCGAGTTAGGCCCTGCTGCCCCACCGTACGGAACCTTAATATATATAAGCTCCAGAGGCCAAAGAATCAATCCTTGGGATAATCCTGTATTTGTATTCGGCCCCACTAGCCCAGTATGCCCCGCTTTGTTCTTTCCCGATTTAGAAGGCACAGAAACCGGAAACGGTGCGTCAGGAATAACTTTAACCCACTTACAGTTCAACGGAAGCTTCAATCCCGTCGCAAGTTCCAAAGTGAAGAAAAAGACGCGGGGATTCTTTGGTGGAGTAGCTAAAGCACTTTCTATGGTATCCCCCGCTAGTTTCGCTGTTATTCCCGAAGGAGCCAGGAATAATTTATACTCCTGGGGTAAATTTGGTCCTGAGGGGTACCCCGCATGCCCCGCCGAGTACAAATTGTCGAATATATCAGGAGACGTGGCATCGAGAAAGGAAGGTGGTGATTGCGGGGTCAACGCGTCAACGCTATTCATTGGTTTTACTGCCGGTATAGACGGGTCGGAGTTACCGAAGGTGGAATTGAAGTCAGAATCAGACGGTACCAATTTGGGYATCATAAGCTCGCTTAGTTTGATATAATTGGAATTTGTCACTGCCATTGATAGTAATAAATCTCCCGCTGAGTTTAGAACTGGATTTGCTAATAGAAGCTTATTGGCATTAGGTAGGAAGCATACACCAGAAAACGGCAAGTAGGCCGCCCTAATTGGTGAATTTAAACCTATATTATTGGCRTTATGACCATTACTTCCCAATCCAGTATGTTCCTTTCCTAACGAGGAGTGCTTAGACAAGTTGAAGTAAATTAGTGTTTTTAGTGCCTTCATTAGCGCGTAATAACTTACCGGTAAGCTCTGATCTTTCCTARTTGGGCCAATCCCATTCCCTGAAACGGAGGTTACGCCTCCGGGTATATTTCCGGTATCTGATCCGCTTACATTGCCGTTTCCGGAACCATTATTTCCCGTTGTAGACCCTCCATTTATCCCATTTGTCATTATACTTGGTAATAGCACTCCCGAATGCGTTTCTTGCAACTTGAACTTACTATTCGGCTGTGGTGCAAGGATGCTTTCCCTTTGTGAGAATGTAAATGTCCATAGTTGGTTATTCAGACATGTGGCCAAAACTCGGTTATTTTCCAATCTGAGTAATAGTTCCGCTTCCATGAGAGTGTTTTTACCGTTTTCGGGTGAAATATTGATGAACACGCTGTACCGGATTTGGTTCAGATGGGCCTAAATTAGGAGATGAGGTTAGTGGGGCCAGTTCAGAATGAGGAGGAAAAGTGGAAAGAAAGAGAGGTAAGAGTAAGGTTTGATAGATGACGATGCATAGACAGCGTTCCTTTCCACGCTGATTCCCTATTGTTTCCGTAGGGTTCCGAAGCATCCCAAACAACCCAAGCACTAATACTCTACCGATAGGCCGTTACCAATTAAGTATTTATAGAGCCTAATATCAATCTGTAGCTGTGGATTAGCAATTGAGACTAATATGCTAAGTGTTGGGCTACAACAAGCGAAAAACGCAYTACAATTAGGAAGAAAAGGCGGAACTGATATCGGGAAGGCACATAAGAGAAGGCAAATAAGCCGAATACAGCTGTCAAACGTCTTAATTTGATCAATTCATCTGATCTTCCTTCCGCTTGCAATACTTAACCCTGCTCCTTAGCCGACGGTGGAAGAAACAACGAAAATAACGCATTCGCTAATTGTACTATGTGATTTCAATATCAATCACAAAATACCATCAGTTTCATCTTCTCCTTCTTGTATCTTTTCTTTTATTTCCTCTCTTTACTTATCTTGCAAACAAATCGAATATCCAAGAAATACTTACCAATTTATAGACATTCGTGCATAAATTTTCAACATTAAGACTCATTGCTGGATAAAATGAGATGTGATTTATGCTTCAAAGCTTCATACTCTGTGAGAGATTCGGAAGAACGAATGGTGCAGGAAAATGAGGTAAATGGTTATGTAAATGGTGATTTGAATGTTCTTGTAGTGCTTAAATATGAGTAAATTGATTGAAGACTTAGCCGATTTTATGTTGAAATTTAGATATTTTAATCCTTATAGTAGTGAATAGTTCTGTTTACTGTCATTGTTAGTAATAGTAATAGTAATAGTAATAGTAATAGTAATAATCAATGAACCATTGAACCGCAATAACTGCTAGGCTTGCTAGTCGTAATCATAATGTAGCATATCATCACAACGGTAATAGTAGAAGCATATCTAGTAATACCAACAGGATCAACAAACCACAATAATAAAGTGAAATAACAACAATTATACATACCTAGAGATAGCTATTCAGTATCAGCAACTACAATCAATCACAGTATATCGACTTTAATGTCTGATCGTTCTGTAGTGTCTGTTCTTCCGATCAAACATATCACTAAATTAGCGAGCAACCAACAACCAAATTAACTGATGATAATGCAGTTATTGTTGACAATATTTCATATTTTTTGTTCTATTTATTTGTTGCTGTTACCAATGAAAATCTTTTAGTTTTAAGAGCCGTTCCGTTGTTGATACTGTTACAATTGATTGATGTACTAGTGATGCACTGATTGATAGAACGCAGCAAATCAGGATCAATAGTACTGTCAACAATAAAGGAAATAAGTAGTAATAATATCAATATCAGTACTATTATGATTATTATTATTCAAATCGTTATTATATATATAGTGAGAGCTAGGATCAGAAGTCTGTGTGGAGAGAAGAGAAGGAGAATATAAGGATTGAGTTCTCTATTGTAGTAGCACAAAGGCAATGTCTCAAAAGAGGGTATTCTGTTGCCRTAAAATACTATACATGAATGAATGAATATATGGGTACTTTGATTGTGGAAGTTGATTGATGTTTTTGTACGTGATTTTGAATGAATTACAAGAATAACAAAAGAGTATTTGTATGAGCATTGAATTGACATCGTACAAATATCATGACTGTGTAGTACAGAGAAGGTAACTATTTCTAGGCGGCAGATACAATCAAGGCTAAGACGACTAGTGTTACTTGCTATCGTTGTAGAATAGAACCTGTGAATACTCTACCCTGTTATAGCATGAACTAAAGAATTAATGAACAGCTGAGCTCATGAAAATAATCAACTAATTGCTGATAGTGAAAGGACAGTCCGTTGGGATTATATCGACTAGAAACTACTTGACGAACTAGCRGCAGACGACATAAAAGCAACAACATTTCATATAACTCCAGGTAGGTCAATTGCTGCATACAGAGTGATTTCTTGGATGATTACTACTATTGTACTATTCAGAGTGAATAACATCTACTGAAGATTGTTTTGTTTCTTGGCTATAAACCATTAAGGATCTCATTACGTGCTCTGTATTGACAGCAAGCAAGTAAACAGTTCATCTGCAAACATAGGGTCAAAAGTACAACATTCAACCAATACRTATTTATTCATCCTCATACATCATACATCATGCCTGAGAACAATTTACTGTTCAGAGATCGACAATCCCTATTGTTTGGCGAAACGAGTCGTTATGAATTCACAATCAGTTCGTTTGAATTTGCTGACGATGCGCCGGTACCAGCATCCATATGGATTAAAGTGAAAAACGTCGAGAACGTTCTTCTGCGCAGTGTGTATGCTGTTGGACCC
Source organism: Sporopachydermia quercuum (assembly GCA_001599295.1). Lineage (NCBI taxonomy): Eukaryota > Fungi > Ascomycota > Sporopachydermiomycetes > Sporopachydermiales > Sporopachydermiaceae > Sporopachydermia > Sporopachydermia quercuum. The sequence goes on from BCGN01000005.1 coordinate 1,458,352, forward strand.
TATTCTCTGTATGTCAGTATCACACCTGAAGGCTATGAAGAACATAGGTTAGTAGAAAATCCTTGTGAAAGGCCTGTATTTAAGAACGATATAAAGGCAAACAATGCTATTTATCACGAGTTGAAGATACCTTTTGCAAATCATGAGAATGTGATTTCAAATGGCGACACCAACAGTACTGATATCGATACTAATACTGATACCAATACTGATACTACCACTAATGCCAATACTAATACTAAAACTGATAGCACGAACACGCCTGCAAAACCTATGAAAACACCCCAAACATTTTCTTGGTCTATCGACATAACTTCTAATGTCGTCATAGGTCCTGGGGCCAAAGTTGCTTACGACATATCAATAGCTCTATGTAAACCAACTCTCAAACATCTTGGTAAAGTCCATTCTCTGTCAAAGCTATTCAAACTTCCTTTCGTCAATCAGAACAACATTATATCCTATACGCGGTTAACATCTCAAGAGTTATGGAATTTTCCCCCTGTTGAGCCTTCCGAACCTGTGCATCTAATAGTGCTTACTCATGGTATTTATTCAAATCTATACTCTGACCAGCTGTACTTGAAAGATCGATTAGAAGAGAATGCACGGAGGAACCATCAAAATGTTATTGTCAGAGGCTACGCGAAAAACGCCGGTGAGACTGAGCGTGGTATTAAATATCTAGGAACAAATGTAGGCCGCTGGCTATATAAGCTGCTTGAGGAAAGGGAATATGACATCCAGGAGATTTCATTTATTGGTCATTCATTAGGAGGGTTGGTTCAATGCTATGCTATCAATGAGCTGCTGCATAAAGACCCAAAGGTGTTCTCACGGATTAAACCAAAACGGTTTATAACTCTGGCAAGCCCTTTGCTGGGTATTTCTAACGAGAACCCAGCATATGTCAACCTGGCCTTGAATTTTGGAGTTATGGGTAAATCAGGGGCAGATCTGGCCTTGGCGGGTAATATCCCAGCTCTGAGCGTTCCTGATGGCGAGAAAACAATTAAAATCAACTCATCCATAGTGGAATGGCTGCCCAATAGTAAATTGCATGAAGTGTTGAAGCTGTTTGATAGTAGAACCTGTTATGCCAATATAATCAATGATGGAATAGTACCATTGAGAACGTCAGCATTGCTATATCTCGATTGGAGACAGATTAGCAAAGTGTTGGAGATTCAGAAGCAGAATATGCTAGCACCAAGAAAATCGGGTAGCAATGATGGTTCTATTGGAAGTGGCCCTGGAAGCTCTGGTAGTATTCAGACAAAACAAGGACTAGCAGAAGCACCATTAGAACCAGAACCAGCTAAGGGAAACGAAAACAGTACTACTATTTTCTCGCTGTCGAATCTCTTTTATCCTTTCCAAAGGCTATCTAAACCAAAGGGCAATGCGGGTGGAAGAATAAAAGGTAGGAAGCATCGTATCAAGAAAATCTACAGACGAAGCCAAATAAAAGCACATGCGGTTGCCAGCGGAGTTCGGAAAGGCATGTTGCACGAAGAGAGGAAAAGCGGACATGATTCAACTACCAGTCAGGAAGCCCAACCGAAATCAAAAGTAGGATGCCCTGAGCAAGACAAAGATGAAGATGAAGAGGAGGAGCTCTCATTAGATGATTCCSAGTCCCCAGAAACACTTTCAAAGGAGTTAGAGGATCAGGAAACGTACTCAATTCCTCCTAGAGCAAATGCTATTACTTCCGTGTCAAAAGTGCTTGTTTCTCCTGTTGCTTCATTGGAATTCATATGGGATCCCACCAAAAGACCCAAAACTGTGCTTCACGACAGAGTGTATTATTCAAACGAGATCCCACCTCCAGTTCTAAGACGGAAATCCAAGAGCTTTCTATCCTTTTCCAGCTCTTTCTCTAATACCTTGTCCAATACATTATCCAGCGGTAGCAATTCCAGTGTTAATGTTAATGGTAGTACTAACCCTAATGTTATTAGTGATAATGTCGGAAACAGTACTCGAGCTGGAGACCAGGAAAACGGAAAAGCTAGTTCTGGCCTAACTAATAATGCTAGTAATGGAAAAGGAAAGACCGGAAACGATGGTGAAAATAGCAATAAAGAGGAAATGGTAGATACGTCTAAAACAGAAGAGAAACTAGCAAGACAGTGGCATAAGGATATGACATGGAGGAAAGTGTTAGTTAGACTAGAACCAGATGCTCACAATAACATCACAGTTCGTAGAAGGTATACTAATGCCTACGGATGGTCTGTTATTGATCATTTGATAGAAGCACATTTTTCTTGATGATCGGTAGCTACTGCAACGTATAACCAACAGTTTAGTAATAGCAGCATGGTTTTATTGTGCCCTATTATTTGGTTGATAGAACCCTACAGAAATTATAAAARCATGCCCGGAATAGATAGAGAATACGAAAAAACTTCAACTGATAAAGCAATTGATAAAGCAAGTGTTGTTATCTGTGTCAAGGAATGATTACGTGATCTATTGAGTAGTTTGCTACAAGATCACGTAAGCTCTTTTTGTAACTCTTTAATGATTATGTAATCGCAATTATCTCATACTTCTTTTCATCTTCTCCGTTATGAAATCAATTGATCAATGGAAATTAATTAATCATTTAAAACGAATAAACACAGCTTAGAAAAAGTACTTGTATTTATAACGAACGTCACTAGTTTTCCAGTATTTTAACTKTTATTACTCTTATTAAACGGYGTTCCCTGATCCAGTAGTTATTCATATCATAACAGCAACAACAGTGAATCATGTCAGTAACCGTAAGTATCATACATTTTTCAGTGTTATCAGCAGTTTTTCATGCTCTTATTCAAATAAACAGATAAAGAAGGCTCTATTTTGTTCAGATTACTATTGCTGCTGTTACTGATGTTGCTGTTTGTGTTGTTTTTGCTGCAAAGAACATAAAAACAAGATCATTAACTGCAGTCAGTGACCGTTCATCCATACTTATCCAACTTTCTTTGCTTGCCATCTACAATTTCTTATTACTATAACTACGATACTAGCAACTATTACCTTTATTTTTTTATTTGATTATCTAGCTTCATACTGATATTGGTGACATAAAAATCGAGCTTTTCTGTGAATACTGTCCTAAGACATGCGAAGTAAGTATAATAAATACTGGAATACTAGACTGGAATACTATGATCCTAGAAAAGACTATTACTAACTGGAAAGAATTTTCTTGGACATTGCGCCAAAGCAACGTATTCTGATACAAAAGTTGTGAGAAATATAAAAGGGTTCATGGTTCAAATGGGTGATCCTACAAATAAAGGCAAAGGTGGAGAAAGTATCTGGGGTGGATATATAGATGATGAGATAAGACCTTCAATAAGGCATAGCAAAAGGGTAAGAAGCAGTTTATTCGTGCAATTGTTGATATTTGCTGATATTAAATGATATGAAGACAATATGAGCAAGAGAGATGGCAGTTCAATGCACCGTTGTAGGGGAATGATCTAGGCCAAAGAAATAGCGTTCAATGGCTAACTACCAGGTGGCTTGATTAATTGAAGTTGAATATTATGATGCCTTTTCTATTGGAGAAATGAGACGAGAGATGTATTGAGAATTAATATTACACTAGTCTGATGAGCTATTGGATGGTCGATACTAATTGGAATACTGATGTCTATGAGCTTACCATTAGGACTATCTTCAGCTAATTGTCGAACTGACAAAGCAATAGATTTTGATCAACCAAATAGATACTTAATTTCGTACTAACTTTCAATTTATAGGGAATTGTATCTATGGCAAATTCAGGCCCAAATACTAATGGCAGTCAATTCTTTATTGTAAGTAATAGTTCACTACTGTTTTTTTTTCTCACATAAAGTGTCAGTGGATATATCTACTAATACTGAAATTCTACTAGACATATGATAAACAAGTATCACTGGATGGAAAATATACAATAATTGGCAAGGTGATATGGGATGGAAATAGGGAATCAGAAATAGGTAAACCAGGAAATGAAGTATCGACGTTAGATAAATTAGAAGCTGTTGAGGTAGATAAGAAGTATCGTCCTAAGGAAGCAATTTACATTAGAGACGTGACGATTCATTCTAATCCAATAGCTGAAAACAAGCGATCATAATTATATAGTAGTAATATGGTAATGATAGTAGAGGTCACACTTATGATGACCTTCGAATAAGAATTATTACAGGTATCAACTGAGCAGCAATTCTAAAACCTATGCCAAGCTTGACACACTATTCTCTGTTCATATATACCAGAGAGGGACTCATGATAATCGATCTTTATTTATTTAWGGTCCCAAATCATTCTATGATTCTTTGATATTTCTTGTTTCTCAGTAAATGAAAACATGGCTACTATTTGTTGTTTGATTAAGGCTCCATACTCGAGTGATTTCCAAAACATGCATTCAAACATTACTTTCCAAACTATTGAAGAAAGGTCCTATTGATTCGGTTTATCGACTTATTGCTTAATTAGTTGCTTTATTAGTTGCTTTATCATTGAACGTTTAGTTAGTTTATTTATTGCTCTTTGGTAGCATTAAAAGTT
>BCGN01000005.1:1462920-1485630 GCA_001599295.1 Sporopachydermia quercuum
TWGTTTATTGTTTGATTGTTGAGTTATATATACATAGATAGTTTAAAAGGAGACTAGTTGATAACATGAGTATGGTGCATGATGAAGATAGAATTGAAAGAATGCTTTCTGTCATTGAATAACTTATTATCAGTAGTATTAATATTACTAACAATTGTAATAATAATGCTAATGGTGGAGCAATCATTCAAATAGGAATAAGCTGAACTGGGTTCCTCCCTTCCTTCTTCATACTATAACATTGAAATCACTTTAGTTACCAGGGCCTCCAGCACCTCTTCTCTTCTTTGACTCTTTGAATAAAACATGTCGTTTCACTGTGCTTGGTTAGTGATTTGCTATTCAGCTGTATCATACCACATTTCTGTAGTACTACACTGCTTATGGCCAATTACACAGTAGCAGATCCAAAAGATTGCAGGTGTCTTCTATCTAAACTGAGAAGAGAATATCAATTAAAGCATAAAACAATCTCTAGTGTGATTTCCTGATAATCTGCTAAAATAAATAAATGGACATGCACTCAGATAAYCTACGTACCAACAGGATCGTATCTAATTTGAGTCATCACAGGAGCTGTTCTTCTTCTAAGAACGGTTCTTGAGAATCCAGTTTTCGCTGTTGATACCAGTGTGATGACTGTYGTTCTAGCTTTTTCCTCTATAAAAACTGTTAGCAATGCTTTCCTAAGATAAATGAATGAGTAAAAGAATGATTGTAGATGTCTACAATACCTATGAGTTTACTTACTGGCCATGGTTGAGAAGTTGTAGATGGTATTTGTCACAAATAATAACGATAACACTGATAATTAGTTCTCCCGTCTTTGTTTTCTCGATGAGTTGTTTGTATCACTTTCCACATTACAAACATCAAAGAACTTGAATCATCACCAAAGGTCCAATTTGTGATTTGTGATATCTCTTCGTTCCAAGCAGTTTGTGACAGTAAAAAGATTTCTACACCTTTACATCTGATCTGGTCTTGTGCTATCTCCTCCAGCTTGGCTTTCAACTACAWTATGATTTTAATATTACGTAATCGTATATTTTCCACTTCAACTCATCTTGCTTTTCTGCTGGTCAAAAACTCAAATAAATTAAACTATACATTTACACTATACATATATATAGTAACAARKCTTATTATCATTTCTTCAGACATCTTCGTGTCCCCAAGCTGACGGCGTTGGAGCTACTCCTGGTGTTTTAGCTTCTTCATAACCCCATCCAGTACCGCCAGGAGTGGGTGCACTTATATTATCATTTCCAGGCGGGTTGTATCGACCTCCGCCAGGCGTAGGGGCTCCTGGTGTAGGAGCTCCCGGTGTGGGAGCATTAAAGCCACCACCATAACCAGAAGGCGTAGGGGCTGCAAATGCACCTGGAGTTTTAGCTGAGCCTCCCCAAGCACTAGATCCCGATGATTTGTCTTCCCAGGGTCTTGAAGAGCCAGATGATGTGGAAGCTGAGGAATTAGGATCCCAAGCAGACCTTGAGCCGCTGGACCATCCAGGGGTCCTGTTTCCTCCGCTACTACTTCCCCAAGCTGGAGTTCTACCCCCAGCCCCCGAATTCCAAGCTGGGGTTCTTCCACCACCACCTCCTCCCCAGGCTGGAGTTCTTCCTCCAAAAGCTGCCGGAGTACGATTTCCCGTGCCACCAGATGACCAAGCAGGAGTTCTTCCTCCACCGCCTGCACCCCATCCTGGAGTCCTTCCTCCAACACCAGAATTCCACGCAGGAGTTCTTCCGCCTGCAGAAGCCCAGGCAGGGGTCTTCCCTCCGGCAAACGGAGTGTTTGCTCCTGCCAACTTTTCATCAAATTGGGGCAATGGTCCATCCCGCGTGACTCTTGAAGGATACAGAAATAGTTCATAACTGACCTTTCTGTTTCCTGCAATATGGAATAACAAGCTTTCCTTACTAACGGTCACCACTTTGTTCTTTGTATGTAGTTCAACCTGGGCCGTATCATCTGTAGCGTCTTTAACGATCCCTTGTAGACCTTTGTATGGTCCCTTGCAGATAGTAACGTATTGATGAATTGTTCTATCACGTCCTCCCTTTTTGTTGATTCTTGTATTTTCCCCATCTCGTTGGACATTGTTATTGTTTCCTTGGGGCTTCATTTTGCTGATATCTGTAGTGAATCTGCTACCTTTTGCTGCCACTGTTTCCACGTTTTCTACTGGCACTACGAACACACCCACGTTTTCAGAAATAGTTCTGTTATGGACAAAAACAAATGCTCGGTAGATATGAAGAATATTTCCTTGGCGATGTTCTCCATTAGCTTCTTTCACAGTGTCTCCCACCCGAAGTTCTACACCATTACGATCTGTAGCGAACGCATTCCGGTTACCTTTACTACCTCCAATTTTGAATGACACCGCTGATGGAGACACTTGCTTGATTTTCCCTGTTTGCGAGAGCACTGTGAACACTTCTCTTTCAACTTTGATCAAAACACCAACTTCATGGTTACCGATTTGCACTAGATCGAATAATTCGTATTCACCCACACGGTTTGCTCCTCCAACCCCAGAAGCTTCTACTAGATAGTTGGTGAAGATGGTGAATTCTGTTTCAGTCAAATCACTTACCACTGTCACTTGATCTTTCTTAGTATCAACAACAAGACCAGTTTCGTCTTTATGTTTACCGTTGACAACTCTGACGTGATCACCTACACCAAATTTCTTCCGTAGACTTGTAGTTGGAATATCAAGTTTTGAATCTACCAAGGGRCCTGAAGAGACAATGATAGTGATGATATCTCCAGCAGCAGATATCACGTTACCTAAAACACCTGCCTGTTCGCCCTCAAATACTTCTACTTTATCACCAGGTTCGAAAGTGGCAGTATCAACAGCTTTCTTTAATGAGTTTGCAACTGACTGTAGGTCAATTCCTTCTTCACCATTAGCATCGAATTTAGTCAGTTCTTCCAATGTTGGTGCTACATGTTTCGTTTCTAGGAAAGAAATTTTGAAATCTTTAAACAAAAACCCATCTTCGTATTCATCTCCTTTATAAACAAACGAGTTAATACCTCTTCTTTGTAAGCTTCGAGAGTCATAAGTAAGAGCGTCTTGCTCTGAGAAGAGTCTTGGCTGAGGTCTATCTTTTAAGCTGTTACCACCAAAACCTCTTTTCTTTTGGCTTGATTCAGGAGCGTCTGCATCATTGGAGAATTTGCCATAATCTAAACGAGGAACCACTTTCAAACGAGCTTCTAAACCATTCTCACTCAAGTTTTCGACAATAGCAAGATCACCAGTATATTTGCCACGTTTGATACGAACATATGTGCCTGGAACAAGTTCTACTTCGTTCTTCTTAGTAGCACGTAGCAAATCCGTGTATTCCTTGATRGGGACCATAATTTTGTCTCTTCCATACACACCAACAAGACCTTTAATGGCTAAATCCACAGCTTCAGCTTTACGGGCTTCAATGTAGATATAACCAGTGAAACCGTCCCGTTGGAACGCAGAGAATATTTCTAATGGATGTTTGGTGTTTTTCATATTGATACATTTTTTCATAATCAAACGAACCAGTTCTCTTTCTTTACCTGTTTTACATCGGATACCCCAAATGTTTGGATCATTAACTGAAGGTAATAATAATCTTTGAGATACAGCATTAGAATCGCCACGGAATTTCCCAGAGACGCTTCTACCGTACTTTTCTCTGTATTCATCTGCCAAACGTTCGGCATCAATGTCAGAGATTTCTTCCCTACGACGATCAACTTCACGGTGAAGTCTGTCGTTTCTCGCATTAGCTGCTTCTTCTTCATCATCCTCGTCGTTTTGAATGAATCCTTCTTCCTGAAGAGCGTCTTCATCTTCTTCGTCTTCGTCTTCTGAGGTGTCTACTTCGGCTTCCAATTCTACGAAACGGTTTCGAAGTCGTTTCGCTTTCTTCTTGCGCGGAGCATCTTCGTCTTCATCGTCTTCGTCTTCATCGTCTTCGTCTTCATCATCGTCATCATCTTCATCTTCAGCATAAGATCTGTGGGATTTGAGTTTGCTTAAATGGTCATTTGTTGTTTCTTCTTCGTAGTCTTCCTCGACATCTCTAATTTCGTCCTCGTCCGAACGAAGAGCACGTTCTTCGTCAGACATTGTGAAAGATATTTATTGAGATCGAAATAAAAAGTTAATAAATGCTTGAGAATGGAAAATTGTAGGTGAGATGTGATAAACGATATATTGTAGATGATTAGTTGTGGAGGACGCTCAAGTAGTATCGTTGCAGGAGACTAACTATCTATCTCCGAATGAGAAGCTACCAAAGCTTTCAAGCTGATTCTTAGCTATTACCACTGATTTCACTGTAGAAGTACTGTAGTATTCTTTGAATTCGCGGTTTTTATTACGATAGAGTCTGGTATTATTTTCTCCTGATGATCTTATCGTACTTAGATTCACAACAGACTGTCAGTGGAAAATTGTTGATAGTAAGCAAATCGTATATAATCCAACAAACACAATCAAGCTTCCATGCATTTGAATCACCACTAAGTAAGAATAACGATCATCTAAGTATTAGATTAAAAGCTATACAGTTCTTTCTAACAGCACAATATTTATTACCCTAAAGACGATCATCCCAGGTTCAATCAGTATATTGGATTTTTGTCATGAAGATTACCAGGTTGTGATGCGCTTTTTGTGTAAAGCAGGAGTCTTTGGAACTGCCCTTTGAACATGTATGTTTGTTTAGTTTGTACMGACTCTAGTAGGAGTATTTTTGTTCTTTGTCTTAAAAAAGTTCCTGCACCCAAACATTTTAAGATCATTTTGTCATGACAAATGAGTATATGTGAAATTTGTATGTTTGTCCGAAATTGAGATTGACAAATCTGTCCGGTTATTATGTTGTTTATTTCAAATGATAATGGGAACKTTTATTCCGCCATCACTTGCTTTCTCACCTAGACTCGTGGAGTGTTGTCTGTATGATAGTAGTTGTTATATTTCAATCTATTACAATTTATCGAATTTGAGTATAAGAATAATCATATTCATGAAACTGTATCGATATATTAGGTTTCTAGTTGTGTTACTTCTTCAGCATACATTACCCCAAGTAATATACGATTTAAGTGATCATCCACCAAACTAATTGATCGAACTACTACTTGTCTCTGTTCTATCTATCGCGAGGAAACTATAAACTTGTTGTTATTGTATTTATCACATTTATCTATATCAACAATTTCAATCATTCCCAATAATGGACAAATCATTAGACGAGATTATCTCATCGACTGGGATCAAGAAAAACAGAAGACCCAGAAAACCCGTGAAAAAAGCAGCTAAGCCTGCAGTAGCTGACGGATCTAAGAAGCCTTCTAAGGCTCCCAAGGCTAAGAAAGCATCTTCTGCTAATGATAAGTTAGCTGTTGTTGCTGCAAAGGTTCCCGAAGCTTTATTGCAACCTCAAGCATTCAAGATCATCATTTCAGGATTCGTATGTATAATTCTTAGACTAATATTGTTCCTATAGCCATACTCTCGTTGACTGCTGTAAAAATGATACTAACATTCGTTTAGCCCTCTGATGTTTCATCTGATCAAGTTAAGGTACGTTCAGCATACATGATTCCACAACAAAGCTATGAAGATGTAATGCAATAGCAACTTTTGGTCATGACTGACTATGCATAGTCTCTAATTTCTGGTAAACAGAATGACTAGCATATGGGAATGCCCTTTTGTTTTTTTTTCTATGTAAGCGAAATTGAATCAAAACCAACAAAAACCAAAACGATAGAAAGGCAGAAAGGCAGCATGTAGAGTATACCGCTGTGAGGAATTAATTTCGAAAATTAAAAAACGAATGACTGAACAGAATATCTTGGACCTATTTTGTATTATTACAGCTGAGCCATAGAGTGTTATTCTGGGTTAGTTCAATAAGTGTTATGTGATGATGATAGTGTGCATTTGTCAGTATAATGTACTTTGATGGCACCGTTAAATAAACATCGTTGTTTAGCGAAGAGAACGTGTATTCCTATGCTATACTACGTGCCGTCAGAGGAACGAATCAAAGTACCAAACTTTGACCTGTAGAATGAGAGGATCAAGGGTTGATTATCAAGCTGTTAATATGTTAGAGTTACCATGGGCTATATCATGTTGATCGAGCTCGAGATTACTTTTTGGAATATGTTAATTCACTATTTCGAAGTATACGTATTTTGTTGTTGGTATGGATTGGTGGACCATACAACTGTGAGAACAGAATACTGTCTTCATAATTGTGCATTGTTGTATTGCCATGCATCATATCATGATGCAACGGAACCTGAAGTTGATGCGATACACTTTACACTTTAATCATTGCTCTTTGACAAGCAAGTTTCAGAGTGATAATACTTTTTCAATTGATCAGTATCAGATCTCGGGATGGACACTTGTAATTTATGGCGTCTGTTAAATGTCCAGATGTTGTCTATGATTTTCCTTCCTTATAAGAGGCCATCAAATGCTTTATTATGTATCATATTTACCTATTGGTACTGTTTGTTTTGTTTTCTTATACTTTTTATTGTTTTGTTCAAACAACCATGGAAGACGGCCGGTTGACTTTTTATCTGATCGAATCATAGCAGGCGATAAGGGTAATTCATCATAGTATTCGCAAAACTTTTGCGAGGTGTATCAAGTGTCAATAAGGTGTCCTCTCTCTCGAATGCTTGCTCAACTATCAACTCTTGATGACTTCTCATTCTTTATTGTGTTCTCAGCTTTTTCGCTACTCAGTTTCTGAATGTGAATGAAGCATTGTTCTAATCAATTTGATTAAGACAAACAATTTCTCTTATTTTATCACATACTCAGTCGCACACATTAGGCAAAAWGACCCAGAATTCACTTGGCTGAAATCAATAAGAGAATCAAGCCTTCGCGTCTCCAAATCCTGAGAGAAAGTAGCCAGAACTGTTCTTACTTCTATTCTAGATGACCCCAGTACCAGTTTTGAAGTTTCAATACTTGAAGAACAGAAGAAATGTTCAAATGGCGAGGAACACAGCATGTGTATTTTGGTTTTTAGTTGTTACTTGATGCTTTATTTGATGCTTTATTTATGTCTTTCCCATAATATCTTTTACTGATGACGATGCTAATATGTTCCCTTTTTTTTTCTCATAGGACTATTTCCAACAATCAATTGGATCTGTTTCATCCGCTCATGGATCATTCAATGAAAAAGGAAAATCAACTGGTATTTTCACTGTTATTTTCAAGAAGTCTAAAGACGCTTCTTATGCTTATGAAAAGTTCAATGGTGTTTCAATCGACAATGGAAGAAAGTTAAAGGTAAGTTGAAGAWGATGATTTTAGGTGGGCACTTTTTATGATGGATCTATTTATTAACATGTAAATTACAGGTTGAATTGGTTGTTGACCCTTCTAAGAAGCCTCTTGCTGCTCGGATTAAAGTGTAAGTTATATCTTTGGTATTATTGTTATGGATGTTGTAACTGAAGTATGTTACTGAGTATTAGGAGTGCGATTCTAATTGTTGTTCGTATAGTGATAGTGATAAAGCTACCCCAACTGCTCCTAAATCTAAAGCGGTTCCTACCAAGCCTAAGGCTGTCAAGTCTAAGGCTAAGGTTAGAGCTAAGAAGCCCGTCAAACCCAAGAGAGCTAAGAAGACTACAGAAGAACTCGATGCTGAAATGGCCGATTATTTCAAATGAGGGCTATTACTTGAATGATCACTCTTTTTAGCCATATATTCTATCTTGTTCTCCCTCTTGTTGTGTCTTTAACAGTGTTAAGATCTGTTTAGGATTGTTTTATAATGTATTCTATAAAATGTCTAATAATAATTTAAATTTTGTAAGCTAACACCGAAGTTTGTGTTGATAGTATATTGCTATGTGGTCTGTTCGTTTGTCAATAGTTTGTTAAATTTCCTAGTTTTTATAAAGCACTATTAGTCATTCCTACATCATCATATTCCACCTAGCATTTTATACAAGAGTCCATATATTATAACTACAAGATATTATCTGATAGGACTTAATCAAATAATTAAGAGAATTTATCACCCGGTTTACGTGACTGGTAACTTGTTCCTGATCCTTCATACTCGGACTTTCTTCTTATTGTCTCATCGGATTTCTCGGGAAATCCTGGTCTTACAACAGCGGAATTGAATGAATTACTTGCTTCTTTATGTTCGTTCAAGACATCGTCAACTATTTTTAATGTGACGTTAGTAATTTTCCAAGCACTTCAAAGACTGTAGATGGATGTTAGAAACCACTTTTACATACTTCCTTTACCCGAAGGTCTGAATTGTTGCTGACGACGATCGTTAATTTTACTTCTTTATGTTAGTGTCATGATTTCCAAGCAATATATCTAGAGGAAGCTGTCAAATGCTGACCAGATTCCCTACATACGACTTGGCAACAATGTATGATCCGATACCGATAGCGGTGATCAGGCCCATACCTCCCCTGAAGAATCTAGTTAGTAACAACTCGTGTAAATAAGTCATTGAAATTCAACTGGAAAGTCGACCCATAACAAAAACAGCTATCCCCGTGCGTCTCAAATACTAATACCATATAACATTAATGAATTTCAGCTTATTAAATGCTCTTTCTACTTCATTTCTTTCCCAACAATACTTACCAGAAAGATCTTGGAGTGTTCATCTTGAATATCTTTTATCTTCTTGAAGCTACCACTAATTAATCCGAGTAAACAAATGGGTTGAATCCTACAATTCTAAGTTACAAAACAATATATAGATTCAAGGGTCAAATAAAGGGATATCAAGAGAAGGTCATTTTACCTTAATAATAAGATAAATATCTTGTTTCCTTCCGTTACTTGAAAGAATGTGGTTTGATGTAAACCTTAATCCGTTTATGTTTCGGTGCATATATTGTGCATGAATTATTATGGAACATTATGCAGTTACATGCAGTAACATGCCGATAATTTATTCTCCTGCATTAGGTTCCGCAAGTGATTTTATTGGTTACAGTGGGATTTAATGATTATGTRATAAGTGAAAAGTGTCTGTTGCTGATGAATGTCCGCAAATAGGAGGATTGAAATTAGGTGATCAAATAAAAAGAAAAGGAAGATCTGATGAGGTGAATGACGAGTTCTGCACAACAATCATAATCATAAGTAGATGAGGAAACTAGAGAGGTGAAAGGATCGAAAGTAAGAGAAAAGTTTAAGTTTTGGTAGAAAAAAAGGGATAATCAGAGCTGGCTGAAAATAAGAGCTTTCAATAGCTGTGAAGSGGATTGCTACATGAAAACGAAGTGGAAAATAATGAAGGAAAAAAAAAAAAATTGCAGTCAAATCGATTTCATAATATGTCTGATTCCCTGTAAAGGAAGAGATAACCATGTGAGGTTTTTAGCCAAATAATGATTCCATTCTGTCTGTAGTCCATACTAGTTCGTCAATTGACTTCCATTTTCTTGTCTTTTCGTCTACATGTATCAACTGCTTATGATATGTTTGAATTCCCAGCGCATCTAACATTTCATTTCGATACAATTCATCACGACAAAATTGGAAAGATGCCGAGGAGGTGAATATTTCACTTCCTCTTCATGCGATTTTAATGCAAGATTATGCACTTCATTTCTCATGTACTAACAAATGGTGCAACTTTTTTTTTTCGGTCACCTCGGTTCTTCTAGCTAACTAATTACCATCGCACTGATATCATATGACAATTAGTAAGTTTAATGGTTTGATAGCTCTTTACCTGCTACAGAAATACTAACAAAACCAATAATCAACGTCTGTAAACGGCTATTTATTTACTACTATGTATATTCAATCTTTTGAAATACAAATATGTCGTCAGGCTTATCATATTAATTTTATCAAATGATTCATATGGGATTCATCGGTTCTCGGTTCTGATCCCTGAAAAGAGACTTGATTCCCATCATAGCCAAACTTTATTTGCAAGCTCCAAACTCTAAATAACAGGTTTCTCTAAATAAGCAGCCCCACATTTATTACTGTTTTTCTTACAATTAGCAAACGCAGTATTGCTTGTCGATAGTAGTCCGACTCATATATATAATAAGGAGTATGATATATTTATACTTAGGATATTAATAGTTTTTAAGTCTCTCCAATCTGAATTTTCTAATTTGATATTTGGAAACTAGTTGTTTGTAGATTAGTTGTTTTGTTTGCTTTGTTAGTTCTGGCTTGAAGTTGAAAAGACAAAGATAGAAAGGAACTACTGGAGTCACTTTTTTAGGTACCAGCAAGAAAAGTAAAAAGAAGATCAAACTGAACTGATCTAAATTATATTTATAGGCATCACATTAAATAACTACAGAAACAATGTCTCAAAACGATAACGTTGCTCATGCTTTAGCAGGAGCCGGTGGTGGAGCCTTGTCAATGGTTGTTACCTATCCGCTGATTACTTTGTCCACTAGAGCTCAAACTATCAAGAAAACCAAATCTTCACTAAAGCTTTTAACTGAGTCTGAGTTAGATTTGGAAGCTCAAAAAGCAAAGAAAACCTCAAAGTTTTCTTTAGAAGCTTTAGAATCTGCAAAGGAAATTATCAAGAACGAAGGTATTTCTGGTTTGTATTCAGGATTAGAATCTGCATTGTTTGGTGTATCAGTTACCAATTTTGTTTATTATTACTTTTATGAAGGTACCAAAGCATTTTTTGAAAATGCTAAGCTTGTTGCTGGTAAAGATATTTCCTTATCAACTCCTGAGTCAATGATGACAGGCGCCGTTGCCGGTGCTGCAACTGTTGTATTGACCAATCCTATCTGGGTAGTGAACACTAGAATGACRGTTAAGGACATTGATGTTGAAGAAGTTGATGATAATGGAAAGTTGATCAAGAAACCGTCACCTTCAACTATTACTGTCTTGAAGCACATTATTGCTAAAGATGGTGTTAAGGCTCTTTTCTCAGGAATTGCACCAGCCTTAGTTTTGGTCATCAATCCAATTATTCAATACACTGCATTTGAACAATTGAGACAAATAATTTCAAAGAAGAGAAAGCCCACAGCTCTCGATGCTTTTGTTTTGGGTGCTATTGGTAAATTACTTGCTACTTCAATCACTTACCCCTATATTACTCTCAAATCAAGAATGCAATTGAGAAAGAAGGATGGTGAAGAAAAGCCAAGTCTTATTGGTGGTATCAAGAAGATCTTAGAAGAAGAAGGTCTTAGTGGATTATATAGCGGAATTGTTGTTAAGTTATTCCAATCTGTTTTGACATCAGCTTTCTTGTTTTATTTCAAGGAACAATTATTCCAAGTTGCTGTTTTAGTTTTGAGAATTATTAGAGGAGCTAAGAAGCCTGTTAAGGCCTAAATAGCATTGATTTCTAGTATTTTACTTAATGTTGACTAAATATATGTATGTTTACTATTGGATGGTTGCTCCCCGTTCTGCTTTGAATACCTCGTGAATCAATTAGTCGTAAATGTATTTCAGTAGATTTAAATATTCATTGAGTTGGAGAAGTTTCCTACTAAGATATTATCCTGTAGTAATTGTATCAACGATAGCACCACTAATAGCTTATTTTCTTTCAAAAACTCGTTTCTAATTCATATTAACATCAAAAGTTCAGTGATGTTATGCTATTATATGCTATGCTATATTATTTTATGCACAATCTATCCTATGTAACTACTTCAATTAAGGTCTTAATCAATGCCACCCATTATTAACTCACAATTATCAGTGCAAAAAATCTATATCTCTATCAAAATTGTCTGCTCCACGACCTAAGTTTTTCATACGTGAAAAAAATAACAGCGTTAGATGGAGCAGCTCTCAAAACTGTTACGCCCATGCCTCTGTAAAAACCCTTGAATCCAGCTTGGGAATAAATCTCCTTAGCTGTTTGAACAAAATTTCTATTATTAGATTCTCCTAGAACTGATTCTGTTTGCATTTTACTTTTTATGGTGTCAGCAGGAAATAACGATACGTTATAAGAGATGCCTGCACATGCGCCGCTGAATAGCAACTCTCCAGTAGTGTTCTCCTTTGCATTTCTCCTACTCCGTAACTTTTTTCCCACATATTCGTAGGATCCAAACCAACTGGCACTACCTCCACATTCTCTTAATAATGTACCAAGTTGTCCTCTCCAAAACCCTAATAGACCAGCGGTTTTGAATGTTTCAGCAATTAATCCGAAAACACCTTTCATTTTCACTGGTTTGCCTTCTATGTTGGTAATTCCTGATGGTATGTAAAGTCGTTGCACTTGCATCTTACATTTGATCAATTCGATCGGTGTGAGAATGAATGAAGCAACAATTCCACTTATTCCTCCAGCAGTCACTTTCCCAAATATTTCAAGGTTTTTGTCTTTATCTAAATTGAATAGTTTACTCTTAATCAAAACATCTTGGGCAATGTTATAGGAAACAAATAAGCAAGCATTTTCGGCCGCTGCTCCAAGTAAGGGAGAACTGATACCTCTATAAAACCCAGTTATTCCTTCTTGATGTAAAGTCTGTCTGAAACATTGTATTGGGCCGTTGAAAATAGGTGGATTTGGTTGGGATTGCAATCGTACTTTGATGGTATCAAAGGGATACTCAATTATCTTCCCTACACTACCAGCTATAGAGCCGAAAAGGATATCTTGGATGGACTCGTCAAGAAATGTCATCGCATTGGTGAAACAATATTTTGTTGATACTATGGCAATGAAATTATATGGATTGAGGAATACTGTGCAGTCTTGGTTTACTCCTTGAAAAATACTAGTTGCTGATACCTTACAATAAGCGCGAATCAAGGAACTGCGAGAATGTCACAGGAAAATGAGATAAAAAATTTAACGGGGATTAACCAGATCGGGGGATAACTGCAGAAAGGTGCATTATGAGTTTTTCATCACTGAGGTGAAGAAATATATAAATCTAGAAATAAATCTAAAACAATTGAGCCAATCGACGGAAAAAAGTAATAAAGGAATAAGGCATATGCTAGTAGTATTTTCAGTTAGAAAACGAGTATATTGTAAGAAATATTGCTCGAGTTCTAAGGTTTGAATGTTGCATATTCTCTCCAATCACTCGACAATACATTACGTGCCGCTACATGTTATTTGATCACATGTACSAAGACTATACATCTACTTCAACCCCAAAATGTTCATAATTGATTAAGAATTTTTTATTTGAATGACAAACTCATAACATTCAACCAAAGTAGTATATAATATAATGTAAAAAATCTACTTGAGAGGAATGAAACGAGAAGAGTTGGTAGCACCAATACCTGGTCTACCGTGTCTGACAGGAGTGTAGGAGATAGACAATTCACCGAGGTAGTGACCAACCATTTCAGGTCTGATTTCAACTTGGTTGAAAACTTTACCGTTGTAGATACCAACAACTGAACCAATCATTTCAGGAACAACAATCATATTTCTCAAGTGGGTCTTGACAACAGCTGGCTTTTCGTTGGCAGGAGTGTTAGCCTTGGCAACACGTAACTTGTCAATGAAGTGCTTATACTTGGCTGGGAGACCTCTGGCGAATCTTCTTCTAACTCTGGCATGAGCAATCTTGGAGAATTCCTTTTGGTCGAGTTCCAAGAGATCTTTAAGATCGACACCTCTGTAGGAGAATGTCTTGAAAATTCTGTTCTTCTTGGCTAAAGAGATTGTTAGTAATTTGTTAACCATAAAGCATTTACAGATTGTATGATGAACGATAAACCTCTTTTCCATCACATTGTCTTCTCTCATCAGTAGTAGCGCTTTTTTATGAAAATTGTTGAAGGTAGCGTTTGTTGCTCTAGTATGAAAATCTGTCGTGGGGCCAAATCGTTTTGTCGGTCTAATCATCGTATTGAAAATGGATCAAAATTGCTTTGATCCTGTCTGTTGTCTTATTCGTATTTAATCATTTACCCTGAATCTTGATATCATCCAGCTCAMCATTGAAACTGATCTCATGTTCTCGCTTTCGTCACTTTTCCAGGTCTATCGTTATCGTCGCCAACCATTCTCATTTTCCCTTGATTAAAACATACTAGTAGTAGCAGCGTCAGACATCTTGAAAATGTATTATGTCGATAAATTTAGCTGATACTTTTTCAACCACAATTCAGACACAATAGTYTATTATAAAATATCAACGACTGAATAATATGAGATGAAGTATATTTGCTAACGTAGCCTATCCAACTGGAAGCATAGGACCAAACAGGAATCGCTCAGGACGCTGTACCACTGCCTGTAAGTGAGTTGTGTGCGTCATGTCCATTCAAGATTTCCAAGAGAAAACAACTTCCAATAACAATAAAAAATAAGTGTGACAGTGAAATAAATTACCCTTATTGGAAATAAAAGTAGAGTCTTCACTAGTAATAATTCCACCCTCAGTTTCATCATGTGATAATGTGCCCTATGAATTAAAAGAAGCAGTCTAATATATTTCCAGATGTAGCAATAACTCATTCTCTTTTTAAGATAGTATTGTGTACATGTGAGTTTTTATTTTTCACAACGAATCGCACACTAATTAAACTCACACATCGTGAAAGAGTTATCAAGAGTGTTGTTCAAACAATATTCTATACTACGCTACGGTTCAAGCTTTAGTTACATGATTCTAATCTTTTCCCTTTCCTTTGGTATTTTTTCTCATCTACATCTGAAAAATTGATACAATCATTTCATAAAGTATCAAAGGATAGTCTGCTCTTGAGAAGCTTAAAGTGATTATTCTAGTTTCAATTAATTAATATTAATATTCTTCAAAAGTATGTGCATTCGTTCTGGGAATACTAACCATGTTGGAAAGGTTTACTGTTGGATTGGAAGTTATGGGATCTGGTGTTTATTTGGCTGTTAAATAACGAAGCTAAACTAAGCTGAGCAGATCTCAGAGGATATGTTGTCGGTTGTAAAAGAACCAAACTTCGACAGATGTTCAAGAGTGAATCGAAAGAATGTTTCAGTGAGATAGGGTGTAATACTGAAGGCGCAATAGTGAGAGTCAAGATACTCCAATAGTCCAATAATCCAATATTGATAGTGAATTTTGAAATACTTCTGGATTTGAATCTAACATTCATTTAGTGAAATACTTGGCTGCTTACCTTTTACTCACCGCTGGTGGTAATGCTACTCCTTCTGCCGCTGATGTCAAGGCTGTCCTTGAATCTGTCGGAATTGAAGTTGAGGAAGAAAAGTTGAACCTTTTGTTGTCTGAATTGGAAGGAAAGTCCATTGAAGAATTGATCCAAGAAGGTTCCACCAAGTTGGCCTCCGTTCCTACCGGTGGTGCTGCTGTCTCTAGTGGTTCTGCTGTCGCTGCTGGTGGTGCTGAAGAAGCCGCTGCTGAAGAAGAAAAGGAAGAAGAAAAGGAAGAATCCGATGACGATATGGGATTCGGTCTTTTTGACTAAGCGGGTTAAATTACTTTTTTACAACTCAAGTAATATACATTTCTCCACAATTAGAAAATTCCTTTTATGAACTTATTGATGTAGGGTCAAGTGACGTGTTGTAGTTGTAATATATTGGATTGTGTTGATGTAGGATTTGACGACATGTTGTAGTAGTTAATGGACTTTGACGAAATATCATTAGAATTATCTAAATTTAAATTATTTGTACATTGGGAGGAATGGTAGTTTAAAATCGTCCTGTTGGAGTACGAAACTTAATAGAAAATGAGCTATGCAATCACTTCGTGCTAGCATTTCTCTTATATGTACTATATTAATAGTGATTTTTCATGTATATGACAATTGGGTTTCCTTCGCAGTAGATAACCTGCGCAAAGTAATCTTACAACCGCTCTTATATTGCAAAAATCAGTTATTCATCGACCTATATTATATGTTACATTGAAACTGTTGCTGTCACAAGTAGTACTTGTCATTCGTTACTATAAGGACTACGACTAGCCAAATATTACTTTGAGCCAACTTCTTTACAGAATAGTTAAGTCTTTAAGAGCACTTTAAGCACACATATATAAATTCCATAGATGTTTCTCTTTCTTATTATTATATCGTGCTTTTTATGAAAAGCTTCTGTTCGTTAACAAATTGGTTTACCTTCTAGCAGGTAAGATCATTCAAGAGAGATGTATTACTATTATCATGAACTGTCAAGCTAAACCTTATTGAACTATTTTCAGATATCGTAAAAGAKCTACTCATCTAGAATGAATCTATTTTTTGAATCTGCGTATGAAAGGGAAAATCTTGCAAATCAAAATATGGGCATGAATGTCAGTAATTACTATTAGTAGAAGGATTTCCGTACCTTTACTTTAGAAGCATATGCTACTGAAAAATTAACATGAACAAAGATTTGGAGCGAGTATACAATACATATATATACTGCCGTTTACCAGGCTTTGAAGGATTCCAGAAATTTGAAGGTATATAAAATTCCTATTAAAATATTATCAATTACTTAATATTTCTATGAGACTCATATTCTTTACCTACTTATTAGCTTCTGCTTGAAAGATAATAGATATCTAAGAGATAAGATATCTGTGTTAGAATGATACTACTATTACGGTGATTGATTAACTTTCAGATTAATCATAGCTTCTTCCACATCTTTGTTTAACTAGGTAGACTTATTCAAGCAACCTTACATAATATATATCCCAAATTTTCTCAGCTAGGCAGACAAATGATAAAAGACAAAAGACAAGAAAGAAAAGCTCTTGCTAAAATAAAGGTATAATATAAAAATACTTTGSATGTTAAAATTAATTGTTGATTAGGTGAACACAAATCAAGAATAAATTATTTAATGATTACTGTAACAATAAATACAATAATCAAATTATAACAACTCTTCAGCATAAGAACACGATCGGCTCATTATATTGATAGTCTCACCATACAATCATATCTTTTGCTATATCTTCGAAATCTGTAGATTTATATGCGAATAGCAGTATTGTGATAGCAATTAAATTTTAGTGTATAATTTCAAAATGTCTTTGGTTATTCAGCTATAATGACAGTTACTCATGAGAATTGGATGATCTATTATCATTGCGTGAAACACGAAAGCGACAAGTTCTCCAAAGCGCCAATATGAAACGTTGATTATTATTTTGCTACAATCTGTGGACAAATTGGTCTGACGCTTTAACTATTGATCAACGGAACACTTGCTTATCAGTTAATCGCCTAAACACAGATCTCAACAGTCAATTAACCAGGAASATTGATGAATGCTTAGACTTCAATCCTCAATAACATGTAATTTGGAACAAGATAACTACTATACTGAATCTAGAATATTGTATTGAATTAATAAAAAAGTCCTGTCAGCGTACCCATTGGACTGTTTCCACCAGTTTCAAATGGTAATATAGTTGCTAACACAATCCCTACATAAGCTGATAGTCTTATATCTGTGGCGATCGTAATTATAGCATCTTAACTCGAACGTTGTCTATGAGCTCTACTTACTAGTCGCAAATTATAATACTTACTAGCTTGTCTTCAAATCAACTACTATGCAATCATTTTAATTTATCACAGAATCAATCTGTATTAAGAAATCTATCAAACAATAAGAAGCCACAAAGAAGCGCTATACGAATATAAATCAAATATCGACAATCGAAATAAAAATAGAATACGAATCAGAAATACTTTTCTTTTTAACATTTGTCCCTATTCTCTTAACCTTGAAAGTYAGCCTTTTTGGAGATAGCTTCAATATTAAAATGGGAAACGTCGAACACTGGGGAAACCAAGTCATAGAGACAGCTTTCTGGCTCGTTACCATAGAATTCCCAGGTTTCTTCGTCAACATTCAATAGGATCTGTTGATCAGTGTCTCTTGATTGCTCAGTATCGAAATAGTTGTATGGAGTAAAGATAATTGATGATTGAGCGATGTTGTAAATAGTATTGGGGATATCATTGGCAGAAGGAACATGATGAAGACCCAAGTTGAACCATGTGACAACGTCTTCCCCTTCAAGAGACTCACCGTTAAGGAAATCACTAAATTGAACATGAGGTTCTAATCTATCATTAGCGGTAATGAGAGAGGAAGATGTCCATTCAGTATCCTTTTGTTTGGTGAAGAAGACATTATGGCCAGCCCAATTAACGTTATTGGGAACCACAGTCGATGTATTGAGAAGTCTGGAGACTGGTGATGCACCAGGAACAATTCTGTAAGATCTGGGGTTGTCATAAGAGTTATTGCTTGAAGCTGACTCGATCAACAAAATACCAGCTCCGTTGGCTGGCCAATCAATTACAGCATCATCCTCAGTCTTAATAACGTTTCTTTCAATGTTTTTAGTAGTATAAGTGAAGTTAGGTCTCCATGGATATTCAACCTCAACTTGCTTCATGGCATAATCAACTACATTATTATCTTTTCCAGCAATATCAAAATCGGCCTTGAAGTTGACAACATGATCATGGAAAGATCCTGAGAGGGTGTCGTGCAATTTGAATCCATATGGAGATCCTGTCTTAGGATTCCAGAAAGCACTCTGGATATAACCAGCAGCGCGAACTGATACTTCGAATGTTCCATCAAGGAAGAATTTATACAAGAAGTTATAATCATAATTACCAATAGTGTTTATTGTTCTAATGTTGAATGTTGGATTCTTGCTAGTAGAAACATATTCAGAAGCAGTATGTCTAACGAGAGGATAATCTTCAATAAATTCAAAGGCGCAGAATGTATCGTTCATACTGGTGATGGTGTCTCCACTATGGAAAACACTAGCAAAAGTTTCTGAACTAGCAGGGCAATCATAACCTTTAACTAAGGCAAAAGAATTAGAGCCGAAATGATAAGCTCTATCGAAATAGCAAACATTTGATTGGAATGGATCATCACCAGAGTATTCAGCAATAGCTTCTTGTAATCCGATCTCATACAAGATTCTTTCTCCTTTGAATTTGACATCCCATAGGGCTAAACCGAGATCAGCACTGTATGAAACATAAAAGGACCAATCCATCCATTGGAAGTACTTTTCTTCTTCATCAAAAGACCATCTTCTTCCTGCAGGTTCAATGATTTCTGGAGCAATACGATTATCTAAATCTCTTGATGGTTCATCATTTCTTCCCATAAATGACCATTCAGTAGACTTAGCGTTCAAAGCAGGTAAGTCAAGCTCACCAGCCAAATAAGCATTATAGAGGGCATCCAAGGTAGAATAAACTCTATTATCATAGTACCATTCAACAATATTCCACTTTTCAGCATCTGCACCAGTAAGGTCAATCTTAAAGTATAAACCAGCGAACAAAAGATCTTCAGCAGCGAATTCATTTTCCCCTAAACAGCCACCAAATCCAATTCTAGTTTTGCTCTCAGCAAGATACTGAACAGGATCAGCAATCCAACAAGAACCATTGGTACCATAAACTAGACCGTTTGTTAAGTTAGCAAAGACTTCAGCAAATTTCTCATCATCCAAGAGCTCGTCTAATCTTGTATACAAGATATTTCCAGCTACATTGTCTGCTGCAAAAGCTGCTGCTTCCACTGAACTAGTTCTTGATTTAGTGAATCCTTGACTGGTTTCTTCGACAGTTGTTTTATTGGATAAGGGTAATGGACCCACTTTATACGTAACATAGTAAGGATCTTTTCCTTCAGAAACGTCACCAATGTGAACATATGCTCTACCGTACCTTTCTGGTTCAGTTCCATTCCCATCAATATAAGCAAGAGCATCAGTCTTATTAGGTTTGATACCTTCAACATACCATAGGTAGTTAGCTGTGAAGTCAGTGGCATCTTCCATTGGAGTCAGATTAATTGTCTTGTTCAAGATAGTAGCAACATCTTGAAACTCTTCGATTGTGAGTTCTGCCCAGATGTTCTTTTTGGGAGCCTCAACGAGCAAGTTTTGACCGGGTTGACAAGTAGCATTGTACTCTCTTGCTTGCAAGTTAGCTGGTCTCATTCTTTCAGTTGGACTTTTTCTCATAAGACGAGGTGGGATACTCAATCCTAAAGCTGATGCTGCTGAAGCAGCAACTAATGCTAATGTTGAGATTTTCATTTTTATTTCCTGGTCAATGGAAATGAAAGAGTTTTAGAGATAGTCTATACTAATGAATACTACAGATCTTGACCTGGGTTGCCAATGATTTTCAAAAGGAAGCGAATGGAAGAGCTACCAGGGATATTATATCTAAAACAGTTAAATATATGTGAATTCGAGGTCTATATATACCTGAAAATTCGAAACGAGGACGAATCTTTGAGATAAGCTATGTATCCGAACCAATTAAATGATTCGATAACGTTCTAAACTGTAGTTTTGACTGTTTGACATTTGTAGCATGAGAACTATCGAGCTTTGAAAACTGATAAGAATTATAAAGTGGAATAAGCTTCGAAGCAAGACTATTAAAGTTCCGAGATAGGAATAACTGAAAAATCTTACGGCTAACGTTTAGAATGTTAATATGAACAATACTTGTTTATGAAGAATGTGCTTGTGCGTAATGATAAGATCTGAGAAACCAATCAGATCCTAATTTGATGAACTATTGAAAGTGAATAAATAAGAATAAGATTACCGTTCGGAGATAATAAGCATTGTCTTCGAAAGCTTAGATATTAACTCTAATGGTGGTAGTAATCTGCTTCGGTTTATTTTATATCAACTTTTAGAATATCTGTATCAAACCTACTTTATAATCACAATTAATTTGGGGATTTTATAACCATTAATTATCCGTAGACAGTATGACCAGTACAGATTGTAGTGTCTTTAAAGCGGGATCTTTGAATTGGAGGAAAATCTTATTTTTGAGTTATAGGGCCCTCCCTTTTCAAATAATTGTCAYAACATTAACTTCATTCGGATAACGTTTAAAACTAAAGTTTACAAGTTTTCCCTACATTTGAATGCATTCAACTGCTTCATTACCAAAGGTCTTGAATAAGATAGTTGAGCCGACGCTGATGTATTATTCATCAGGGATAGCCTGAACCCTGGTTTCACTATCAAGAAAGTAGGTAGTTATAGCTAATTAAGTTCTGAACCCTAATAATAAAGGCTATTATTCCTTATTCCGTTATCAAATTCCGCTCTGTCCAGTCTATTTAGGTTAATTAATTGATAGATTACTTTATGAAGGATGATGTATCAATTGAAAGAAATGATTGATAAAACTAACGGTATCCTAACTTTTAATCGCTGCAAAGAAAACTGATTAATATTGCAGAATGTTGATAATGAATATGGAACTCAATCACAATTCTGGGGCAGAGGAAAATTTCATTACGACAAAAGACAATAGATAGTTGGTACTTAGACCCTATAATTATGATTAGGATCTCTTTAATCGATAATCTTGAAGAACTTGAAATAATAGTTACTCACAGCTCAAAAATTTCCCTTTTGGGCATTATCATGTTGATAACGGTTATGCCTAAAGCGAGTATAAGTTTTAAAGAGAGGATATAAATATAGTTTTATGGGTGGRTTTAGTATATTACAAAACATCTCAACAGCGTCTTAGGAATTGTAAAGACTTAATAAACTGATAAATGTGAAGATATAGCGCAACTTATCAAAAGATGATTCGTTTTCCCCTAGTTTCAAATTTTGATGCAAAAAGACGTGAAGGAGTCTTAGCTACGACGTGAGAGCTATCCAATAGGGTAGAAACTCAAATATGAGAAGCTTACATGACATTAACGTTACCTAGAAGGGACACAAGGGAGTGCTAAATAGCTAATCAGTTACTATGTAGGTTTGTTCAAGCATACAGCATTGGTTATAAAGTTGGAAGGTTAATTGAGTTCAGGACTGTGCATTAAAYGCAGATGGAGAATTGAACCAGGTAGTATTAGAGGTTAAATTGCGGATTCCGCAGTGGTAGTTCTGAATGCTTTCTTTTCATGAAGTAACAACTCCGACAAGATGATAATTTATTAATGAAATCTTCGAAATAACGACTATAACTAGAATATAGATTGAGTTTTGATAATAATGATAAGGCTAATAGACGAACTACGTTGTTAAAAAATTGCGATATTCAAACTGGTATCTGCTGCTTCCTCGACTGAAACCAGCAGCTCCTGGATCTCAATTGAAGCCTATACACTATTTCCATAGTGAGAAACCATAATCAAGTAGGTTTCTGGTTCTTCGACCAAATGAGTAACTGGGTGGACTTCAATTGAAACTATATAGATAAGTTAAATTATATGCCGTATATGTCATAATACTGTAATATTTACAATTTGTATAAGGAACAAAAGTTTATCATATTAATAATATATATTTATCGAATATAGAAGCCAAAGTAAAGGAGGTGGTACGAAAACGGTAATACCAAATACTATGAAAGTGGAGATAATAGGCTGAACCGTGGGACTTTGAGAGTACTATAACTGAAAAAGAATAAGGTAATAATGAATATTGATAGATTAGTAAAAGCATATRCAGGCCAAAAAGATGCGACTGGTAAAAACAGAAAACAGTCAGATGGACGAGGGAAAGCAAGGGAAATATCTCGAGGTTAAAGTTGGAGAATGGATTCAAAGAAATTTGTAGATGTGGCTATTTGAAGTAGGTAAATAGAAAAAAGAAAGTGAATGAGATAGAGGTAAAGGAGGAACATTCTTGATTGAACAGAAGAACTTAAGAGGCCTAAGGAGGCTAAGCCGTCAAGCTATT
>BCGN01000006.1:600000-852576 GCA_001599295.1 Sporopachydermia quercuum
AATGTTACTGTGATCATATTCTGTGTTGCTTTATCAGAATATGATCAAGTGCTATCCGAAGAGAAAACTCAGAACAGAATGGCAGAATCATTGATTTTATTTGATTCTGTTGTAAATTCAAGATGGTTTTTACGTACATCAGTTGTACTGTTTCTAAATAAGATTGATGTATTTACAGAAAAGTTACCTCATTCTCCTTTGAAGGCTTATTTCCCTGATTACACTGGAAATAATGATATTAACAAAGCTGCTAAATACATTCTATGGAGATTTACGCAGGTAGATCGAAGCGGGCTGAATATTTATCCACATTTAACTCAAGCAACTGATACTTCCAATATTAAGATCGTTTTTGCTGCTATCAAAGAAACTATTTTGCAAAACTCGTTAAAGGATAGTGGAATTATTTAATATGACCTCGTGATGCATAAGAAACTCCGGTACTATTCTTGTGAGCAGAATATGAAATGCTACACATTCTTATATCCATTCTATTCTATTTGCTGTTCTCTTCTACTCGTCCCTTTTGTGTTAATCTCTGAATTTGTATCTTGTTTTTATTTTTTTTTATTTTTGGGTTCCTATGTAGTTGGTTTCAAAATGTTTATGTATAAGAGTATAATGAGAATTAGTGAATGAAGTAAGTGCATCTAAGGGGCAGAAAGATAGTAGGACAGGAACAGTATTACGGTTGTTATAACATATGTTTATAAGCAAGACAGATATTTAATTTTGTTGCTGACTTTCTCAAATACCGAAAAAAACAGCTATAATGAGAATAAAACACTTCTAATGAAAATGTTAACTTTTCCGTGGAATACGTAAATGATAAACTTTCTGTAGGAACGAAAAGAAACTGCACGATAAAAGGAACAGTGGTTAATGAATGCACTTAGAAACCACGTAGTGATACCAGATGAAAACAGAAAATCTAGTTCTTGCTTCCTCTTTGAAAGGGTTTGTTCTTTCATTTTATGTTCCATTCATCAATCAGTCAATCGTTGAGTATTAACCTAATTCTACTTTAGAAAGTACATCTAATTTATTCCTGTAGATTAACATCTTATATGCAAGTTATACATTAATATGTATCTATTGCATTAATATGCATGAATATGAATTCTATCTGAAACATCTCTGAAACGAGATTGAACTGAGAACATTGTTTATTGTTTCTAATTGTTACACAAATAGGTATAAATATGTGTACATTTCACCTATATAATGTTTTGAAAGGATCAAGCTCGTTTATGATAAAAATGTCTCCATGTAACTGAAGGTTAGAAAGGGAAAAACCTTATATTTGGTAGCGATTCGTAGTTTCTCAAAGTTACAATTAGGTACAGTGGAGTAGTTTAGTGGCCATATGAACAGCCACTCGTTAATAGAGGCTTTCGAAAAAATGGAGTTAAGTGAAACAACTCCGCCCACCCAGTCTACGACCCAGCCTAACAAAGGCCTCCGGATCAAAGTGCCCCACCACGAAAGTTCTCTGGTTTCCGTAGAGATCATATCGACGCATTATCATGGATCTCTGGTATTGAACTATACTTTGCAGCAGCTGAACTGGGTAAAGATTTTTACATCACCTATGCGAAACTGTTAATGGGAGGCCCCGCTCTAAATTGGGCAATAGATTACCCAGTAGTCAGGTATCTGCCGAATGGGACGAGTTCAAACAAAGCTTCCTCGATGAATTCTATTCACGAGATTATAAAAGAAGAAATGCAATTAAGTACGGTAGTGCCTGAGASAAATAGGCTCGGTCGCTAAGTATAATAGTGAATTCACTAGACTCTTGGGAGGCATACTGAAGTTACTGATAATGGGAAAATCCTTCCATTCTGAAAAAAAGCCCGCGTAGCGTAATGGTTAACGCGTCAGACTTCTAACGAAGCCTCTTTGGAATGCAATCTGAAGATTGTGGGTTCGACTCCCACCGTGGGTGATTTTTTGTTGTTTCAACTACTTCATTCACGTTTTATGATCAACTACGTTTCTACCATCATCAATGTTAGTATTCATATTATTTTTTCGTTCTGATATTTCTTTTGAAAGATATAGCATCTTTGGTTTTATTTATCATTTTTTGTTAATAGTTTTTCCTACGCCTCCAATAAATGGCATGTGATAGTTAACTCAACGCATTTGATATATGCAGGTATATGCACTAATGCAAATTAAGGTTTGTATCTGCGTATTAAACCACACAGGTGACAGGTTTCTGCTTTAAATGCACACTGAGTATGCTTGAACAAGGTACACTATTTTGTGGACGCAATCAGAATTAAGTATTTATTGCTTAGTAAGTTTGATCTCTCCAGGTTTTTATTATGAATACTCAGTTTCAATCAAAACTGCATATGGAATTCCATTGCATCGTTCATCGAATTTTGTACACTCTCAATAAGTATCCTTCCCATACTATTAAAGTTTACCAATTTCAGAGTAAGTTGCCTCTACTTACATCAAATCACCATAGTGACAGCTTCTCCACCTCTGACTGTACTTTACATTCGGTCAAATTACTGTTACTTTTTACAAATAAAATGGTTTTTCATTATTAAATTGAACTATTTATATCTATTGGAGATAAAATGTCCTCTGAAATCTTATATTCAAGCAAAGACCTTTCACTCTCACTACCCCTAAGTTCTCTCTCCCTGTTAATATGCACTTTCCTGCATTAAAATTACTCATGTATGTAAACTATATGCATAACCTTATTGTAAACTGCTACACGGATGTGTCGCCCGGCTTCCTCGCCTTTCTTCTCTTCTACCTGATAACATGCAGAACAATGAAAAAAAGATCTTTATTCATTAGCTCGATGGCAGAATTTAATAGAGTGTTATAAAAAATTGACTGTTTCAAGCATGAAAGTTGCTTATTGATATAATTTACTATACAGTCAACATTGAATCATCATTTGAGACCTATCAGAGCATAGTCTAGAGATTGTATTTGCATAGTTGATTTATGTTATACAGCACAGCATGCTATTTGGATCGACAGACTAGTTCTAGTATCAAAAAGATAAAAATAAATCAAAATATCGACTTAGAAATCAAACTGTTGTCGTTGTTTACTGGTAGTCGTTAATTCTAGAAATAATCCAAAATGTACAGACAACAAGCAACCAAGGGCATTCGGTCCTTTACTGTTAATTCACTATCTATCCGAAATTTCGGAAAGCTCAATAACAGCTATTCAGCTTCAGCTTCAATTAGGCTGTTATCTACAACAGCAACTCGTTCTTTAAATCTCAGGAGCAAGAATGTTGTTGGAAGACAACTAACTAACAGAGGCCATTTGATACCTACGGCAGGAAGCAACACTTCCTCAGCCAGATATTATACTGTTCTAAGTGATGAACCTCCAGCCAAGATCTATGAATACGAAGATGTGAAAAAGCTTGTAGAAGCTCAAGACCCCAATGCTGTTTTAGTTGACGTTAGAGAACCTGATGAGTATGCTGCAGGTCATATTCCTGGTGCTATAAATGTTCCTTTCAAAACATCACCAGGTGGATTTGGGTTAGAAGAAGAAGCTTTTGAAGAAACTTTTGGTTTTAAGAAACCCTCACCTGAAAAGGAACTTGTTTTCTATTGTTTAGGTGGTGTTCGATCTTCTCTTGCTGAATCCTTGGTGGCAACATTTGGCTACCCAAAGAGAGGCAATTATGTTGGCAGTTGGGCTGACTGGGAAGCACATGAGAACCCTGAAAAATCCCCGGAGAATGAACCTGTTGATAAAGAAGAAATTGTGCAAGAAGCAAAGAAAGCATTTGAAGAAGCTGTTGAAAAAGATGATAAGTCTTCATCAAAGGCTTAGAATGAGTGAATTTAGTTAGGAGGTTGTTGTTAATTATTACTTGAATAATATTTGTTGCTTTCATTGCATTCTTATTCCTTTACCCTTTTTTGTCACTATCATTATTAGAAGTTATTGTTTCAATATATATTGTTTATTCTTCTGTTGCTATTTGATTATCATCCTATGTTTTGTTAGTATTGTTTTTGCTAGGTAGTCAGTAGTTTGATGGATAGTTAATAATACCCTTCAGTTCCTGCTAAGAGATGCCTTTTGGAATTCTACGTAAAACCTTGAAATCTTTGATCAAACGATTGAATGATGAAATTTTCAACTTTGATTGTTGAGAGTAAAACGCTTCATGTACTTAATTCTCAAGATACATTTGTAAGGATATGAATATGCTATTAAAGACATTTAAATGGAGATATTATCTATAATAGCTTTAGTTGGAGATGGTAATCTACAGTTTACCGTCGATCTAGCATTGTTATATATTAGGAATACGTTACACTACTTTTATTGTAGCATTACCTACTAATGTATATGCGGTGCTATAGTTGATCAAGGGATCAAATCTACAGAGAATAACAGTATTCATTTCAAATGATATGGTTGTAGATATTACTATTATTATTATTATTCCTATTATACTCTCGTTAAAATTAAAAATACACCCCATAAAAGCCAATTAATCGGACTTCATTTCTCTTTTCTTCTTTCTTTCGATTCTTCCCTTTTCAATCGTCCGTTTGTTTTGTWAAATCTTGGTTTCCTTTATTTTGTTTTACTAAGTTGTTGTTCCTTCTCCCCTCCTTCCTTTTCTCATGCATAATCATCATTTCATTCACACTCCTCTATTAAACCTTATGCCTTTTCTAATTACTGTTTTAAACCTTTTACTCTCTATATCTCCAAACCAAAATTATAGATCCAATTTCAACCAATCCCACTGTGAAGCATCATTAAAAGTTTCCTTATTACCATTTTTTTTCTTCATATTCATGGCTGGCATCTTCATTTCATGCTCTTGTTTGTTCCAAGCACTGAAATGATCAGTTGAAACAAAATCCATCTCCCCATCTAAACTCAATCCAAAATCAGCTGATCGGCTATCAGATCTAGGGATAGTTTGATTCACTTTAGAATGAGAATTATTTACTTGTTCCTTCAGTTTTTCAATTGTTTGATTACTTAGAGATCTCTTCCGATCCGGTACTTCTATACCATCTATTTCTTCTGGCGAGTGATCCTTTTGCATTGTTTCCGAAACCGATTCCGTTCGTGAACCTGTCTCCGGATTCTTTTCCTTCTCAAGGGAAAGAGTTAATAAGGAGATAGGCTTCCTACTTTCCGGTGAAGCTCGGCTTCTTGACCCGTGCTTACTTGATTGTCTATTCTTTGTATTGCGTTTCTTGATCACATCTGTTTTCAGGCTGAGAGGTCGGGTGGTTCCATGCAATTTCTTGAATAAACCGCAAGCATTACATAAGGAGTTGCCTTGGCTATCTCTTCTCCATAAAGGAGTGTTTCTAGTTTTACAATTCGAACATTCAGTTATTCCGGAAGATCCGTTGCCTTTCCCAGGTTTTGTTCCATATTGATATCCCATTGGCACACTTCTCGGTTGTCCATAGGCCAATATAGCTGTTGAGGCTGAATGACTAGGCAAAAATCCGCCATGCATAGGAATGCCTGGTACCCCAGGCATACCAGTGGGGATAGCTTGAGGAACGCCAGCTGCTCTCATCCGATGTAAATGAGTTTGATCGTAATAGCCATAAGGTGGTGCCATAGGAACAGGCATTGGAACTCCTGACATTTGAATGTAGACTTCTGGGTTATTCACTGAAGGAACAGAATGGCCCATACCGTATTGTACAGGTAGGAACCCTTGAGGTGTTTGACCCATCATTTGAGGCTGCATTTGATGAGAAGGCATAAAACCAGGAAAGTTTGGTGATTGATGTGGCATAGAGTTTGGTGCCGAATTTGGTACATTATTTGGTACACTATTTGGTGCACTGCTAGGAACATTGTTAGGAACGCTGTTAGGCACGCTGTTTGGTATACTATTCCGCATATTATTATGAACAGAGTTCTGGGCAGAATTATGTAAAGAATTAGGAGAGTCTGCAGTGGCCGGTACGTCAATGACTTGTAAATTGGATTGCGAGCCAGGCTGAGAATGAGGATAAATACCACGTTTCATTTGATGCTCACGGACTAAAGACTCTGACATGGGTGAAGAAAACATGGGCAATGCCGCAGTAGACTTGCTTCCTTTGATTCTTGCTGAGGGTCTTATTCGTTTATGTTCCTGTCCTTGCCGGGTATTTGTAGAATCAGAAAAGTCCAAGAAATCAGACATATCATCTTCATGACGGCTATTAGGAACACTTGTTCGAGGGAAAGAATCAGTTGCAGAGGATTGAAAATCGAAATCAACATATTCAGAAGAAATTCCAGAAAATACAGGATCTGAGGATAATAGCTGGTCCATTATATCTTCTGATTCTTGTGGAGAATCTTGTGGTGTGAATGTTAGTCGGTCTTCGGGTATTGTGCCTAAGGAATCCTGTAATAAAGTGTCTGTTGCCTTGGAAAACGCAGCAAACGATTGGACTGGAGAATCTGTCATTGATAACGGTGTAACTATTGAAGAGGCAGCTTGCTGTTGTTGTTGTGAAAAGCTTCCGTAAGATTCAGAACTATGACTATTGTTGGTCCCCTGACTAGAACCGTACCCTGATGCTTTTGGTACAGGTTGAGGAGAGTTTGATGTTGAAGGAGAAAGTAGTCCGAGATCTGTGTTCATAGAATCGGGGTTATTATGAAGTCCACCAGTCTTTGGTTGAAGCCCCTTGCTTTTAGGTGAATCACTTGTATAATTACGATTTCGTCTATTAGAAGAGACGTTATTACCAGATCTTGCAGTTCCACTTCGCCCTGAGATTCTCCAAGAGATATTCTCTATCCTTGGTTGTAAAGCTAAGGATTTCTTAGCTGCTGAATAGATATCCCAAAGTTTTGGTCCGTTTGCAAAGATTTCTGGTTCGGTTATTGTATTGGTCTCTCTTGTCACACCATGGGTTGAATTTGAAAAAGACCCTTGTGGTGGTCCGCCCTGGTGATACCGAGGGCCAAAACTCATTTCCTGTACACTGGCTATGATCTTTTAGTAACCTTAAGGCTAACTATTTCTACCAAAAGGTGACTTAGTGATTATTCTCTTACTTCTCTACCAATTCTTGATCTTGACTATGAGCTTCTACAAGATGATCAGTGTATGCATCGATCGAATGTTGGTTTCTGGCAGGTCAAAAAGACTGAATGATAAGAAAAATGATTAGTGTGAGAGTCAGTCTGGTTGTTCTACTAGTTCTTGAGGTATGAGGACAATGTGGTGATAGAAAAGAGCGAAGAAGTGCTTTCAGGGAAGCTATTTGTGCTCTGAAAAAGGGTCTGTATAGAATTCGGGTTAATTAAAGAGCCGAGAAAAAATAACCGCTTTTTGATGGATAGAAGCTGTCGAGGTGTACTGCAATAAGGTATGTAAAAAACTATCCAAGGGTGTTTAATATGCATAAGTTGTGTATGGAAACCGAAGACTGAGAGACGTTAGAATGAAATGAATAAAAGAAGGTGAAGAGAGTGAAGAGGAAATGTTAATAGAATGGAGCAAGGTTTCGAAAAGGGTCTGCTATACTACGTAAAGGAACATATTGAGTGTAAATAATAATTTGTGTCAGTAGAAAAAACGGATGTTTGGGTGATATACAGTTAGAGGGTCTATTGTAACATCTTCAGGAAGTGGGTCTGAGGGATATGGACAGGCTGATGATATATAGAAGGAAGCAAGGAGTAGTTATACGTCAAAATGGAATTGGGATGAATATATGAATTGAGCTTGTTCGGTTTGAAGAGTTAAAGTAATCTACTAGCCTTGTTCTCTTTCTTTCACATTTGTAGGAAACTTATCATGGTTAATAGTATCATTTATAATGCACAGTGTCATATTATATATGGTGATCTGTGATTTCTTATTGATATAACACTAAGAACGGGTGTGAATGATCATAAGGGTCTAGCTAAAAAGTATAGCCAAAAAAACTGCATGTGATTTGTTATTGTATTGAGTACTAATCGAGTCAACTATGAACTAGGTTCAAATATCATTCTCTACAATTGGGACCTACATTAATTCATTTCTGCTGCTATTTTCTAGCTGAAAAAAAAATTTCAGCAGAATTCTTGTTCTTGGTTTCACATTTTCATGAAGGCTACGTTGTTCTAACCTTTTCATGCATATTAAAATTATTATTATAAGCTTCCATTTCAGCAAGAATAGTTTTGAGTTTAAAGTAAAGTTTAAAATTTTTGTAATTGAAAACATTTTCTACTAATTAAAAACAGAGTGCTAAAACTTAGGTGAAATGTTATTTACAGTTTAATAGAAAAGACTCCTAGACCCTCCATTTGATGATTGAACCCTTCAAATTGAAACACTGACAAAATACCATTCCTCTAGTTATTTATTTAAGGTTAATTCATAATATAATTCTCAAATAGTTAGTTATGTTGAACAAATTCTTCCGGAGATATCTTGTGCAAACTGGTCTTAAGTCTTCACTAATCGTTACTCTTCTTGATTTTACTAAGTTAAACCACTCGCCCGAACTAGATTCTCTCACTCGAAAAGTTAAACCTTAATTGATACTAATTTTTTGAGATTCCTAAAGGGTTAATTTCTCTTTGATGGTTCCTGGACAGAAGTGGATTGACACCGTCCTCTACTTGCCTAGTACTACTATTTGTTATTCGTAATGGTACTTTGAGAGTACCAATTCTGTACCGTGAAGAAGCTATACTAGTCTAAGGTAGATTCACTCATGCAATAACTCTTGTGAAAATTTCTAAAGCTGTGAGTTTGGTTCTAGTAATGCATCTCCAAAGTATACAACTGATGTCTATCAAACAGCAATTGATAGACTATGCTCTCTTCTGATTCCTACGCTCCTCATTGACCAGTTGTAGCAAATAGAATTTCATTGCAAACTTTATAGCAAACTGTTCAATGTATAAATCATTATGTATAGAAACTCGAACTAAATCATTTTCTGGGGTGAATACATTCAATCGACTGCCGATTGTCAAGATTTAGAGGAACTATCAATTCAGTTCCTATAGTTCTAATCTGTATTAATTGAATGTCTTGAATCGCTTTAGTTGATCATTCTCGCATAAAAAATTTACTCCAATATGTAGTAACGCTATTTAGATCCTTCCTTCAGTGATACGATCTGATTAAACTTCCTCAAGACTCAACTCGGCTTTAAAGTAGATTGATTATGCGATATAAAATATATCATCACTTCTAGGACGCAAGTGTCTTTATAGGGAATGTTACCATAATAAAGTTCTTTTACATTTCTTGCTTCTCAGGTTAATGTACATCAATTGTCAACCACATAAGCATACGTATTTATTCTAAAGGATTATATGTTATAACGAAAAAATTAGTTCTTCCTTTCACTGTTTTCCTTGGAGTCCTTTGATTATATGGAGAAGAAAAAGATTCCCTTGATGGAAGACACAGGTTCAATGAAGGAAGGGCATTGAGGGGATTCTTGGTTTGGTGGTTTGTGTTGTTTTAGCTGATATAGAAGGGACTCTTGGTTCTTTGCCGAATGCAGGCAAACTGAATATTCTACCAAACTAATGCCTTATCCATATTCTTATTTCTGAAAGCACTTGTGGTTATTATAGTTATGTCAGCTCTCTGAGTATACTAGCATCTAATAATCAGAAGATCTTTTCAAGAATTCGAGCAATGGTTCAAGCCGTTCCTATGGGACGCAATGCACCTCTCTTCTCTATTGAGATTATGAGGCATTATTTATGTTTGGTTTCTAAAGCCACAAAGTGAAGCAAACAATAAATAAAATGTAGTTGAATGACCGAAAAAGAATTCTTTGTTCGTTTGGCATTGTGTGATGCTTTTCATCAAGGAGGAATCCACTTTTAGTTCAAGACTTAGTGATGGCTTTACTGGTAAATTACTAGCTGAACTGCCCTCAATTTTTAGTAATAATTATCCTTGTAAGTTTTTCTTCTCAACGAATGAATTGTATTAGGAAAAAAATAAATTTATTGAGAGACCCTTCAGAGAAGGAGGTTACTGGAAATAAAGTTAGAATAAATTCAGATATCAAACTTTATTGCTATACAAAAATAATAAATTAACATTCTATTTTCAGTGCTTGGGTGGAATTTCATATGGAGTAACAAACTGAATGAGTATCGGTAACCGTCTAGAACCTTAATCCTCAATAATAAACTTAAGAGAAATGAATAATGGGATTCTCAGTCAGAAGAATACTCAATGGAAAGTAAGTATGGCAGTAATTCAAGGGAAAGGAACAAAGGACACGACAATGAAGAGATCTATAAGTTTTTGTGCAGAATTAAGTACGGTTGAATGAAAGCAGTGTTCTTTCCAACAGATAATGAATTTTTCTCTTTTTAGGAGAATGTTAGATTCATAAGGGATCAATTGGATTAAATTCGAAGAAACAAAGAAAGAGATAACACTTACCATTCATATGCAATTGAATATTTTTGTATGAAAAGAGTAGGAGTTAATTTTTACCAATATTATGAATATCGAGTGTTTTTTTCGAAGCTTCGTTAGTAATCTGCATTACTATGCTTTGGGATGTCAGTAGTTTTTCCAGGTATCGATTGAATAATTTGATGAATTGACTTACCACATTTGTCATTTTTAAGAGAAGCCAAGAAAATGGGATCAGTCCCAGATTTTAGCTCATCAAATTGACGCAGGGATTTCAATGATGAGCTTTGATGGAGAGATGACACGTCTAATATTTCATGGTATTCTCATTATGGGACTAAAATATTGGTTGGTTGAGTAGCTGAAGTTCTAAAATCGTATAAGATACTTGAAACATTATTTCATAAGAAATAGTAATGAGTATGTAGCACAGGTAGGAGGTAGTTGGAACAGCTTGAGTAGCATACTTTGGTCTATGTAGATCTACTATACTAGCGTCCTTGTAATTTATTTAAATATTCAATTGATCTTCAATGGATAAAGAAAGTCAGGGATAAAGTAATGGGTAGAGTTTTATTGCTTATAACCTGAGTTCTCTACGTTTGACTTCAATAAGTAAAGAAGCTCTTCTGATCCTCTTACTTTAAATTAGGGTTTCAAATTAACTTCTAGTCTTGAACCATCAATTAAAAAAATTGAATGTTAATTCTTACTGGATATTTGAATACAATGCAAATCCCGTTTTGAAAAATATACATGACCATATTAGACAGTTAAACGTTGAACATAACTTTATACGAGGGTCTTGAAGCATAAATCAAAACCCGACTTCACTACATACCCGAAGAAGTTTCTCATTCTACTTAAATATCGTTTCACATTGTGTTATGGATAGGAGAAAGGAGAAGGATGCAAAGCACATCGTAAAACGGGAACTTAAGAAGATTTCAGTGATGAGGTTTTCTTGTTTATTTTCATTTATGACCTACATTTAATGTTTCCAATTTGGTGACTGTACACAAGCTCTACGACTCGATAAAGTTGAAGGATGAAGCAAATTTCTTTCTTTTCTCCTTCTCCCTCCAATAATCGTACCACCTTTTCCAAGAGATAAAAGAAAGTAAGAACAATTTAGTATGATCGTTCCATCAAAGTCTATTGTGCGAATAACTATCAGAACGGGTAAATACTTACTCAGTAATTATATTCACAGTAGAATGTAGCGCATCTGCCGAAGCTTTATAATCAACTACTTGATGATATTTCCGAGATTTACTAGATGGGTACAGTTTCATCGGACTTAACTATCTAATCGAAACAATTACAGGAGTAAGAAACCTTTAGAAACCTTTAAACGTTAGACATTAAAAAGGCTGATTCCATTGTTCCGAACTAAGCAACAGATAGAGGATATTACACCTCATT
The DNA here is from genome assembly GCA_001599295.1 of Sporopachydermia quercuum. Lineage (NCBI taxonomy): Eukaryota > Fungi > Ascomycota > Sporopachydermiomycetes > Sporopachydermiales > Sporopachydermiaceae > Sporopachydermia > Sporopachydermia quercuum. The sequence goes on from BCGN01000006.1 coordinate 611,813, forward strand.
TGAGACACACTCTCCATTGTCTTACAGTAATTTCTACAAGCATCTTATCACGTTACATTTCCATTCTGGCTATGTAGACTGGAGGCATGATAAGAAAGCGCTAAKCTTAATTAAAATGATAGATCGGTTGGCTTTTTAGTTTATACGCTCATTTGCAGTTTCGTTGTTAGAACAATGGAGACTGCTTTGAATAAAACTGCTCACATAAGGTTGAATACAATATAACTTTAATTTCTTCTATGCATATTAGTACATCGCTAGTTGTCGATGAATGGTTGCAAAGCAATGTCAATCATACTAACATGATACAAGATTTCAATATGAAAAAGCAAGTGCCAAATAATAGGTAAACAGTTGAAATAGTTCTGGTATTTTTCAATGTATACTATGGGGCATTTTAGATATTTACTTGTAGGACCAGCAAAAATGGTCCCATATTAAGTTCAGTCATTGATAAATTTCGACAAACTTCAATCCACCCTCAACCATCAAGAATGGTAATTTGTTCACTATACAATTAATAGATCAGACAGAAGACCTCTGTAATCCTTATTTCTTCCTTCCTCTCATTTATCTGCCGCTGCTCTTCAATCTATAAATGTTTACACATCTAAGCATTTAAACTTAATACTTTAAACCTGAGCCTTAAATACAAAGAACATCACATCTCCTTCCATATTTCTTTTTTTGTTACCTGTTTATTTTCAGATCAGCACGAAGATTGAAAGAGTTTGTATTGTTACTACCGCTACTTATTAATTTGCCTATAGCCGTATACAATCAATAATGAAGATATCGACTCAACCATGATCAGAACCGATTTCACGTATAACTTTGCGAAAATCGTATATGACGATCAACAGGAGTCTAGTTTGGTGGTTCAACGATAAGCTAACACTATTCTCAGAGGAATAGTTAGACATCAATACAGCTCATTCGAGAAGCCATCACTAATAAATATACTATAAATTTACTCAAAGGCATTGCATTTAACTTAACGTCATCATTGATACGACAAAATGAGATACGTTGTCTTTCACTTAGCGAAAGTCGTTAATCTGCTTTTGTTTCTTTTGTTTTCTTCTGTAGTTCAAGCTGTTGGTTTTTATAACAAGAACTCAAAAGTTCTGAATCTCAATGCTCAAAACTTCAAATCACAAGTTATCAATACGAACTATACCTCAGTGGTAGAATTTTATGCTCCTTGGTGTGGCCATTGTCAAAACTTGGCTCCACACTATTCAAAGACAGCCGAAAAACTAAATGGGCTAGTTAAAGTCGGAGCTGTTAACTGTGATGAGGAAATCAACAAACCACTTTGCGCTGAGTACCAAGTCAAAGGATTTCCTACAATCAAGCTATTCAAACCACCAAAGCCGGGTGCAAGTAAATCCAAATCAGGAACTGCYAGAGTGCCTATTGTGGAAACATATAATGGAGGACGAACAAGTGGGGAAATTACACAGTATGCCCTTGGTGCTATCAAGAATAATGTGAAAAGGCTCTCAAGCCTCAAATCACTCACTTCTTGGGTTGGTACGAAACCTGATAGACCAAAAGCTCTATACATAACTAGGAAGCTTCATACAAGTCCTTTACTGAAAACATTGGCGATAGATTATCTGGATGTCGTGGAATTTGCTACTATCACTAGGAAAGCTCTACTGAACATTCCCCAGATCGAAAGTATATTAGGCACAGCTGATCCTGATGCATCTCAATTAATAATTTTGAAGCCTGGAGTGTTAGATTTGTTAACCGATCCAACAAATACTTATACCGAACAGTTGAAGACTTATATAAATATATATGAAGGAGAAATTACAAAAAATGGTGTATCTGAGTTTTTAAAAGATATAGCTAAGCCCAGCAACAACATTTTTGCCACGAAAACAAAAAAGGCCAGGAGAAAATACAAAGAAAGCAAAATCTATACTACTGGAGGACCAGAAGCAAAACATGATGAATTATAATATAATGTTTATTGAAAAAGAGTTCTCTTATAGTCAATGAGAATTAAAACATGAATATGAGATGAACATTGGTAAATGTAGTTGATGCATAAGTGTACTCAATCAATTCGATTGCTAGAGAATAGGTACATTAGGATCATGGTGAAAACAATAACTGAACAGTAATTAATTAAACCAATATTCATTCTTGGTGCCTTGGGCCATAAGCCGATTCTAACTGTTTTCTTCCCCTTCATAGATATTTCTTTTCTATTTTTGGCTTACGTTATCACAATTAATTCTGAGTAAAAAGCACTGAATTATAATCAATTATCATAGACAAGCACCTCATGCCATAAATGATATTAATAAAAATTGTGTAAAAAAAGCAATCACTCAAACGATGACTTTTCTCTTTATTCATCCAGGTCCATTTTACAGTACTTGACCAGATCCAAATTGTTCGGGGAATCTTACTGTAAGCTAAAGAAAGTCTTTGGATCTCTTCTATCTATTCCAAGTTGTTCATATTTTGACTCTATTGAAGCTAATGAATTAAAATTGAATATTCTATCAAGTTTTCTTCTTCTTTTCTTAACTTTCTTATCGTCTCTGAACTGTTAATAAATAATAATAATGCTCTTTTCTACCAACTATTGGTACCCATAAACTTCGGAAAAAATAATCTATCTAATGATTTCCGAAATATTCTCTACTCCCGGGTAACTAACTACTTTTATTGTACCAAAACTATCATTGGTTTTTACTTGCAAATCTCAAAGCAAAATGCTGTGCGAGGTCTGACATAGAACGAAACTTTGAATTATATAACTAATGCCGATGTGATACAGTTTTGTAGCTATAAATCAAAAAAAAAACTTAGATTGTTTGCTCATCTTTCAATTCTTTGGTAACTAGAGGTGCATTCACAATGATCACGAAGTACTTGACTAAAGTGCATGTGGCATTCAGACCACTCACCAGAGAGAGTAAGTAAGAAAATGAGACTGGTAGAGAAATTCGTACGAAACAAATATATTTGGTTACAATATGTTGGAGATTTAATTAAAGAAGAAATATGTTTCAGGGAAGCAAATCGTACGAATATTAACTAGTAACCAAGGCAAGGTCGCAAGATCAATTCTAGCAACTGTTCCACCATCTCTTCGTGCACAATGCAAAGTGTCTCATAAGGTTCTTCCTAGTGATTCAACGGAAAAGTCACAAGTTTCAATAACATTCAGTAAGTTTATTAGTTGATAATATGACCAGTATATTAATGTGCTATTATTGGGTTGGTGATAAAGCTTCAGAGAAGTTTGTATGGTAGAAGGAATGCTAACACTATGTATAGACGACGGATACAATTATAGTGTCGATCCTTCTGAGACCACTATTATTGATATTAATGAAGCCTGCAATTCTCATTCAAGAAAGCTAAAAATCAAAGAACAATTGGAAAGTTGATCGATGTCAGATTGTTCAACCTATTTCTCCTATGTACATATATATATCTTCTATGCATTGATTTGTCAATAAATACGATGATACACTTACTGTTGTGTTTACATGATAATCTACCACCTAACAGTGCGTCAGAAAATTATATCAATTCTATATAGCTCTAACGGCAAGTTAAACCGTTGAAGCAATAATCGGGACTTAATATTGGTGAACTAATGAATCTTATCAAGGCTTGAACCACTGACCAATTCAGGATATAACTGTACTGTAGATTCTGATATTGACCTGCTATCACACTTGAAAAACAGTATCTTCAATACATACAAATTCCAAAATTCTATAATCCTTCTTGTTTTATCCCTTCTGTCATTGAGACAATTCTCTTTGGTATCAAGTAGCTCATATTTTATTTCAGTCTCTCAGCTCTTGACATCAAGTCTCACTTGCACCTAAAACTATGTCCAATACATACATAATCATGCATAATCACGCATACAATATACATGTACATATCAGTCTTAAATCGCTTACACATCACATTCAACATGAAAAAAAATTTGATGAACAGAGAAGAATAGCGATTGTGGCATGCATATTATAATGAACACCTATTCAGTATCGCAAGCGGAAACATTATACAGCCATTAGAGGAAGTGAAAATGGGTAGAGAAAGACGTAAAATTGATCCTGCTGAAGATGAAAGGGAACGAAGGTTGACTGAAAAGCTGAACAGAAGAGTGAAAGTTAGTTCAAGATACGACTCAGAGATTAGCGATGATGAGTTGGATGTTGATGATGCTATAAGTGAAGCAGAGGATCGTAAGTCTTTTTTTTTTTATATTACTTTCATGGTTTTGATTTTTTTTGCAATATTGCTGATGGTACTAACGGAACAACTTCAGCGTATGGATCAATTTCTTTTGGTACCCTATCACGGGCACATGACGAATTAGTTGCTGACAAGTCATCAAAGAAGAAGGAAAAGAACGATAAACCAGGTAAAGAAAAAGCAAGCGGGAATGTTAGATTAATAGCTAATCAAAATCAGAAAGCTGATAATACAAATAGGCCAAGGAATGATGCGGATTCAGAATCAGTCTCAGAATCAGATTTCTTTGACGAAGACTCAAACTCAGACTCAGATTCAGGTCCGGAAGAAGCTTCAAGCAGTAATGACAGAAGGCGAGGAAAACATGCACCAGCCGAGTCTTCGGCTCGCAAGAGGGTCTCTGTAATAAGAGAGATCCCAGGTTTAGAAGTTTCAGCTCGCTATAAAAGCTTATACCAAGATATACGATTTGATACTGCTTATGGTAAAGCTGATTTCGACAAAGCGCGTAAAGACTACCATTTTTTAGACCAATATAGAGAAGAAGAATTAAACCGAATGCGAAAAGAAGTAGCTATTATGGAGAAAAGGAAAATGCATTTATATGGAACCACTGATGTGGAAGATGGCAAAGATCTTTTAGAGTTGAAACAGCAGATTAGACGACTGGAAAGTCAGTTGAAAGCATTGAAGCAGAAAGATTTCCAGAATAATGTGATACAAGAGAAAAAGAGGGAAGAGAGAAAGAAGGTAGAACAAGGAAAAACACCATATTTTCTTAAGAAATGTAAGTATTCGATCTCCGAAGTTCTATCGGCTTATTACGTGAAATTGCCAATTAGATACTATTTAGTACGATGTTTGATTRCTGACAAGAAATTATAGCTGCCATGCGTGAATATGTCAACACTGAAAGATTTAAGACCCTTAAGAAGAACCAAGTCGATAAAATCATTACTAGGAAAAGAAAAAAGAATTTGGCCAAAGAAAGGAAAGGGTTGCCCTTTCTTTGATTATGTAAAATATTCAATAATACGACGTTAGCTTTGGGTTGGAACCATAAACAGATTACATAGATTGACAAACCAAGTTTAGAGCGTAAGTCTTACTATGTAAGCATCATCAAAAGGAAGAATATCCATCAAGGCCCAATACGACAGTATTTACTATGAAAATATAAGTTTCGTGTAGATTCATACAATAATAAGAGAGTCATAGAGAAGAATTGCAATTGATAAACATACACATTTCTCAAATGAATATGGGATTAGTAAATTACAATATTTCATATTTTGAGGATCAGTAAATAAATATACCATCAGTTTTCATCATCTAAAAATCTATAACTCAAAGCCTCCATAATAAATAAATAATAAATAAGGGTCATAGAAACAATCAATTATGATTGTTTCATAAGGAACCTATACCAGCATGATTGGCTTAAGCATAAAATGTCTTTAATCTGTTGGCAACAGCGTCGATGAATTCTTCAGTAAGAACATAGGAAGATCTATCGGTCTTTCCGCAAGCCAAAGCCAAATCCTTGGTCATGATACCATCTTCTTGGACAGTGTCAATGGTAGCCTTTTCAAGGTTTTCCCCGAAAATAACAACTTCGGGGGTGTTGTCGAGCTTACCTCTTTGGATGATACCTCTGGTCCAAGCAAAGATGGATGCAATAGAGTTGGTAGAGGTTTCCTTACCTTGTTGATGTTGACGATAATGTCTGGTAACAGTTCCATGAGCGGCTTCGGATTCAAAGGTCTCTCCATCAGGAGTAATCAAAACTGAAGTCATCAAACCGAGGGAACCGAAACCTTGTGCAACAATATCGGATTGAACATCACCATCGTAGTTCTTCATAGCAATAATATAACCACCCTTGGACTTGATCATTTGGGCAACCATGTCATCAATCAGTCTGTGTTCGTACCAGATTCCAGCGGCTTCGAAATCCTTCTTGTAAACATTGTCGTAAAGATCTTGGAAGATATCCTTGAATCTACCATCATATCTCTTCAAGATAGTGTTCTTGGTAGACATGAAGAGATTCAACTTCTTTTCCAAAGCCAGCTTGAAGGAAGAGTGGGCGAAACCAGTGATAGACTCATCAGTATTGTACATAGCAAGGGCAACACCTGGGGCGGGGTAGTCGAAAACCTTGTGGACTTGAGGTCCGGAACCATCAGCAGGAGTGTAGACAAGTTCAACCTTACCTGCGCCAGGAACAACAATGTCAGTAGCCTTATACTGATCACCATAGGCGTGTCTACCAATGATGATAGGCTTCTCCCAAGAAGGAACTAATCTGGGAATTCTGGGAATGACAATGGGTTCTCTGAAGACTGTGCCACCTAAGATATTTCTAAGGGTACCATTAGGGGATAGCCACATCTTCTTGAGACCGAATTCTTCTACTCTGGCTTCATCAGGAGTGATAGTGGCACATTTAACACCAACCTTATACTTCTTGATAGCTTCAGCAGCATCAGTAGTGACCTTATCGTCAGTTTGATCTCTGTATTCAATACCAAGATCGTAATACTTTAGATCAACATCTAAGTAAGGGAGGATCAATTTGTCCTTAATGAATTGCCAGATAATTCTGGTTTGTTCATCACCGTCGAGTTCGACAATGGGGTTCTTAACTGTGATCTTGGCCATTGTGAATAATTGCAATTAGTTACTATTAAAGTCGATTTAGTACCTTAGTCAATTAACTACGTTTTTAACTAAATCAATATGATTATATCAGAAAAAAGGAAAGGAGAAAAGGAAACAACAAAATGGGATTTTTGAAGGGTTAAAGAGAGTGGAAAAGTATGAAATTAGAATTGAGGGAGAAATACCTTCGTACCTTTTAAAGGGAAGTAACCGGCGAAGCTCGAATTCGTTGGTTTCTTCATTTCGGGTAGGGAACTTTTCAATTTACTATTTTGGGTATGAGGTCGGTCTATTAAGCTTATCCTACAAACCAAAAATCAACATTAAATTATTCATTTTTTCCCATTAATAATCATTGATAACACGATAACACGTATTTAATAACAGAAAGTTCCCATGAATATAATAATACATGAACACTTGTAATTAGTTCTGCGATAGTTCGTGTTCCAATTGCAGTTTCTTGTACATACGCCATTATTCTTCATATTCTTTTTTATTTTCTAACCACTCACAAACATGAAAAATGGTTTAGTCTATTGGTGATATTAAACACTAACTATAAACATTAACATAGTGAGTGCAATTGTCAGTGTAGATCAAAAGGGAAGGTTTCACGAAGTGATGGAAATTTATGTATGATAAGAAATAGATGTATATACAAATGAAGAAATAAACAAGAAATAAGATTGAATACTTCTCCGAAACGACAAGCACATTTACAAGAAAAGTAAGTAAATATTCAAATCAATTTTGATTTTGTTGTGTTTTACCACACAACTAATTTTCATTATTATGAGTAACCTCAAATTCGTTGAGCTTCATACCCTCGTTTCACCCGATTTTCGACCAGTTTCTAGGGGATAAGGTAAACGAAGAACTCATTACCCGGATCACGTAAGCTGCAAGAACGGGACAATTAGTAATAGTGAAAGGATATAGGTGTTATTGATTGGTTAAAGTTTAAAGGTGATGTGATTATTTATTCAATACCGGATAATCTTTATCCTGTTGCTGTGGTGGGACCTGTTGCTCTGACTTCCCCTTTTCACTCACACACAATTGGGGAAAATATTATACCCCACAAATAGTATTCAGATAGTCGATTGTTGCCGTTACAGGTAGTACCAATTGATCTAAGAACAAAGAAAGACTCAAACTTTCATTTCATTCTTGTTTCTTGAGATGGATCAGTATGAGTTTCTGATTCTATTTCCTGGGGTAAAATCTTCGGGTGATAGAAGACAATGAATGAACTTCTATTAATTGAATTAAATCATCTTCTCCAGTATTGATTGTTATTCAGCCTTATCAACATTAAATGGCTAGTGCAAAAAATAAATCAAATTATATCGGTATTTGCCATTTGCTATCCGTTGATCAATTGCCAACAAAACTCTTCGCTTCCGTTCTCATTATCCCGAGTTCGCTATGCATCTCTAAACTCATTGAATAAATTGTAGGAAGAAATCGGAATGAAAGACAGTAGAAAGCCGACTTTCGGTTCTCCTTCATAGGTTCTTTATTGCGAACCCTTTTTGACAGGACAATTACTCTTTAGTCTTGACTCCGGACAGGTTAAAGTTGAAATTAGGTTAGAATGAACCAGGAGAGCTGAGAGGAGGAGCTATGGGACAGTAACGTCTCTGACTACATCAAATATTATGATTCTACATGATGAGAAGAAATATAATGAATGATAGAAACTGCCAAATTGATCCATTGAGTTTCTATCTGGGAGATGATGCTCATGATAGTTATGTTCAAGTTGGACATTGAATATCAAAGTTTCTGTAATAATGAAGCTATATTTCAATGTTGGAATTTCACTATGATCCGTAGTGCCAATGGTAAAGAGGAATCCGTTATAACAATTTCTTCACCATCATGAACCAAATCACCCAATCTTTTATTCAAATTGGGCCTAGTTACTCCTTCCAACTGAGGAGGGGCCCTCACATAGATACTTTTAGTGGCTGTCCTTAGAGAAGGAGATTGCATAGATCTGTCGATATGGCGTTAGTTTCAACTTTTAAGAATTATACTGTAGAAAAAAAGTAATAAAAATACCTCCAGCACTTACGTTTCTTGTTTCAACGATAGATCTTCTATGAACTCTTGTAAAATCAAATCTGGGGAAACTATCACTGATTTGGCCAAGCTTCCACACACTGGACAGTCCTCTTTTTTCATGTACTCGAACGTGTAAGTAAAAATGGATTCATTGCCAGAATACATCATATAGTTATTCAGATATGGGTTACATGATGTAGCTATTTTGAATGCTTCATTGCAACATGATGCAGCAATTATAGCATTTGTAGATGCAATAGAAGGAATAATGTTTTTCACAACTCCCATTGTTAAAGAATATGTAACACCTAATATGCCAAACTCTTCAGCTCTCGCTTTCGACCTTTCATAAAGCCATTTTAGATGATTTGGATTATCTGTGTCTAGCTTTTTATCTACAGTAAGTAAGTTAGAAATGTTGTTGATATAATCTCAATATGATATCAGAAAATACACTTTATATCAAACATAACTTACCTTTGAAAACTTTGGGCCATTCAATCATACTAGCCCATTCTATACAATGCTCTGGAAGTCTAGGAGTATTGGCTATCGTACAAATTGGGAATGTTTCTTTGTTTCCTAACATCTCTAGTGAGCATTCATAACATGAAGTAACTGTAGGTATAATGACTCTTGATTGACCTTTGAATCCTTCGGTTCCGCCATCAATAAGAATGGTCAAAGATGACGGATCCTCACTATCAACCATATTAACTAATGTGGCACTTATCCATCTTCTTGCCTCAACAGAGTCCAGTCCACATACGATTATGCTGAATGATTTATAGAAATCATAGTCCATTTCTTGAATTCTTTTAAAATGAGGGGTAATCTTCACTTTGTTATTGAACCTTTTCATAATGAAATTAGCAGCCGTCACGGCTTTTGATTGACCAATATCACTCTCACGAAAAAGAAACTGTCGATTGAGATTTGATATATCTATGGTATCCATATCAATCACATGAATATCTTGAAAACCAGAAAGAACAAGGTCTTTTAGAATCTCGCATCCTAATCCCCCAGCACCAATAGCACTAAAATGTTTCGTATATGTTAGGAATAGACTCCAAGCAATTGATAAGTTTTGACAACAACACCTGCCAGATGTACATGGCACTTACAGGATTTTCAAGGATGACAGAAAGTCTTTCACCGAATCACCGGGAATGAACGTTTCGTCTGTAAATGGACCATTTGTATACATAAAAGGCTTTAATGCTGGATAACTAAATTTAATTGTTAGCAAACTAGTATATAATGCAACTAGTGTACTCTATTATTTATACTTGTCATCAGCTCTAACACCGACATCTCATCTCATTCATACCTTCGAGTGCTCATGGTGATTTTATGCTTTATCTGTCGTCCCAAGCATTAAACAAATATACAATGCGCTTTGTATTTTAATCTGTTTATATAATTCCAAAGCTACAATTATTTGATAGAATTACTGTTCATGATTACTAGGTATCGTGGGCAACTAACATGAACCAATACTAAGAGTAGATAGATATTACAATTAGGGTCATTGTGGAGAAAGATACATTTGTCAAAAGGAGACCTGATGTTAGAAAACCAAACCGGAAATCATACCAAGTTGGATTCTAAGGTGGCCACAAAAGGGAAAAATACATTATTCTGAAGTATAGAATCAGTATAAAGATAGGGTTTCAAACAATCAGTTGATTTGTTTGATTCCTAGGGTTTTGCGGCGACATTTGACTTTTATAATATGGAAGCATTGCACTCAAATGTAAGTTTAGAAGGAAGTTTGACTATGGTTAGGATGCTAGTCTATGGCACATTTTAACTTTACAACCCGATCGACTCATATAGTGTAATCACAGGTTAGTGAACCAATTTGGAGCAGCTACGATTGGATGAAATAAACCCTTYACTAAAAAACGTTTTTTATTATTTTGAATACCTATCAAATCATCAAAAACCCAATAGCAAACTTTTTCGCAAGGATGTAAAAGGTGGACGCTTAGTAAGGTTTAGTACAACCACTATTAACCACTAGAACACCCTTAAATTAGCCTTATACCCCTTTACTAAATAGGTACTTCATTAGGCGAACTTAAAAAACAAGAGTATAATATAGCAAAACTTTAACTTAACTGGAAAACATTTCAGTACCAGATCTGAAAGGAAAACCTACAATACTGGTAGCTAAATTATGAAACAGCAGCACAGGGCAGTTTAATTGAAATTTAAGATATTCAACAATTAAGTACACTCTAAATTTTGAGTAAATAGCTAGTCCCTTCCTTTTTTGTCATCTCAATTGATTTAAGGTTAAAGCTAACCGAGGTAAAGCTTTTACAACTTGATTAAAGTTGACAGTGAGGCGCAATTTATCTACTTGATCACAGAATTTTCATTCCAAAACCCGTTACACTAGTTCGGGATTATGGTAGTTACGGAATTTAACAACGATCGGGGCTACTAGGATATTTTTACTTATTCTAGAATTTGCTGAAGCTCATTCAGTTTTTCCTTCAGTGGAAATTGTTAAGATTGGGTGGTCAATTATTATCCTCTTAAGATGAAGCTGAAAAAAAGGTAAAGGACTCACTCTATTTATTTCACATATATTAGATAATTGGCTTTGAAGAGGAACAATCCCAAATGTAATTCTTAATTCAAATCAACTGATGGAGAAACTTGTTTCTTTGTCACAGCTACTTAACTCACTTTTTGCTTTTGTTTCTTTTCACATGGATCTTTACGAAAATAATACTCCATACTAAATCGACTTCATTGGTAGACTATCATTTGCCGTACAATAATTTTCGTTTTCACAAAAGCAGTAATAAATCAAAGTCATAGTGTCAACTTTGATTTTCCTGAAATTTTCCCAGGCATGATGGATCATCGGTTGATAATTGATTATTTTCTTTATGAATGAAGAAGGAAAACGAGATAGAATCCCGTACCTAGTTCTTAGTGATTTATAATCGGTTATATACCTTCACATTTTCCTTCACGTTCTCACAATGTGAGAGCCTCCATTGATTGTATGATATTAGAGCACTACACAAAGATTGAGAATCAGAACAACAATTTTTACTTGAAGGTTTCGACGCGTAATCATAGCGCAATTTGAATTACCTGCTAACTCGGAACAGGGGTGAAAATATAAAGTTGTCTGAACTGTGTGTCAAAAGCTTATGTTGAATAAGAATAAGCTTATTAGCTAAAATAAAACTTAACTTCCTAAGGTACAAACGTTAGATATTGGCTTAAGAACATTTGACTAATAAACACTTGTAACAAAACCTCTAAATAATTGAACGACAAAACATAAAACCTAACAGGAGTCAAAATTGGTCGATGAAATTTCTTCTTTTCACGGTTATGATTATTAGCTTGTACCAACAGAACGAAACATTAAAGCAGTAATCTCTCCCAGATATCTGAAATGAAAAGGGGGTTTCAATTGTTCAACTTAGTTAACTTCCAGTTCTATACTTTCACGCCATACTCTTTTGAAATCTCAAGACACTGAATTTATAGCAGCCCAATAAGCATGTGAAATGAATATCAGCGGAGGAGACTCCGAGTAATATATTGAATATAAGATAGGAAGTTTGAGCCCCGAATCAAAGAACCAATAGTTGAAAAGAATCGTAATAGTATGCAAGTCCCTCAATTCAAACAAAGAATAAATTTGATAATTGTAGTATTTTTCCTTTTACTAATCAGTATGTTGCCTTTTTGCTCGATGTTACCGAGTGTTTCATCTCAACAATAGAATGCTTAACTATATGAATACTAAATCAGTGATATAACGTTTTTGCTCTACATATCGAAAATTATGAGTATTTTTCACTTCCCTCATTGGTTGTTTGAACCTTCATGAAAGTCGATGATGAATTTAGGTGGGGCTTTGGCTGGAACCATTTTAACTTTGAATTTCAGATTGAAAATAGATCAATCAGATAATTCGAAAGTCTTGATCAGCTTTAAGTTGAACTCTAAATGGCTCTACTATATGTGTTCCATATATAACTTAAATACTTTTGAGTATTAACGTTTAATAACCTTAATTTAACTTAAAGTACTTTGACATCAATGAACAAAAAAGAAACAAAATCATCAGGCAAATAGTTATAATTTGCGATTGAAAGGATATATAACAATGTGCTGATTGGTATAAATTTATTGGTCAAACAGTGCTAACGGTAGTCCTACAAATACGTATATAAGAAGAGATTGTTCCGTTTTCAAAGAAAAAACAAAAARAATTCCAATGATTATTATTAATGTTTAAAGAATGATTTTCTTGGTTATATTATAGTACAATAGGAAAATGATATCTTCCAGTATCATCAACCAATTGATATAGAACCAATTGCATTTAACAATGGCACAGATAAGAACTTTATGTTTTGTCATACTAAGCATCTGCGCTAGGTTGGTTGCAGGGTTTGATGCTACACCAGCTCAAATCGTAATCGATGCATGTGATACAATGCCGTACGTTTTCTGCGATCCTCTTGAGGTGCCATCATATTATTGCACTTGTGTAAATCCAACAAGGTTGTCTTCAGTCTTACTTTGTGGAATAACTTATGGACAGCAATCTAAGTTTGCAGAGATGGTTCAAGAAGTTATTGAAACATGCTCATATTACAATTTCACTCTACCTGAAGACATAGATTACTACGAGAAGTTAGCTCAAAACGCAAGTATATATGCAATTAATCCTGAAGAGGATCCAACTTTTAATGAAACTGCAATTCAAGACTTACCGGTTATTTACCCTAAAGATTTATACTTACCAAATTGGATCTCAGAAAATAACTACTACGTTAACATTCATCATTCTAACTATTTTGGTGGTGCTATTGTTGCTTATTGGCTATTAGTTATTCTAATTGCTGCAGTTTTTAACTTTGGTCATAATTATATTAGGGGCTTTAAGGAAATGTTGGCAGGACCAGCAGTGAATACTTTTAGGAAATGGTTTGTTTTACCCGCAACTTTTGGCCAAAAGCATCAAACTGGTTACAGCTATTTCAAATTCATTTCTGGTCTCATCCCAACAAGAGCTCAAACATATATTCTTGGAGGTTACTTTATTCTGAATATTATYTTGTCAATGGTTGGTTATAATCTTCTAGACTCAGAAGTGCTTTTCGATAGTCGTAAATTAGCTCTCACTAGATTTATTGCTGATAGAACAGGTATCATTTCAATTATTCAAGTGCCGGCATTGGTCATATTTGCCTCAAGAAACAATATTTTCATGTGGCTCACTAACTGGGATTTTGAAGTATTTATGGTYTATCATAGATGGATAGCTAGAATGATGTATATTCAAGCATTTGCTCATTCTGTTGCTTGGACACGATATGGTACATATTATGGCTCCTTGGCCTTATATTGGGAAGATAACTATTGGATCTGGGGTGGAGTTGCAACCATTCTTGGTGGTATTATTTTATTCCAAGCCTTGAAATACTTTAGAGATAGATGCTACGAATTCTTCAGAGTGTTTCATATCATACTAGTTATTTTCTTCCTCATTGGATGTTGGTGGCATTTGATAGAATTAGGATGGATGGAATACCTTTACGCTAGTATTGCAATTTGGGCCTTCGATTGGTTTGTCAGAGTATTAAGGGTTATTTGGTTTGGTGTTGCCAAACAAGCGGAATTTGAACTTGTAAATGATTCAATTAGATTTGTTGTCGACAAGCCATCATCGTGGAAATCTTACCCTGGCTCTTATGCCTATATTTACGTTTTAGCATTTTGGAGATATCATGAATCGCACCCATTTACGGTCATGCCTTGTGCCGACGATCCTACCAAGTTGTTATTCATCGTGAAAGTGAAAAAAGGAATTACAAAGAGAATAGCCAAGCATTTAATCAAACAAGTTGGTTATAAAGCTACAATAAGAGTTTGGGTCGAAGGACCATATGGACCGAAGAGTGAAATTGAGAAATACAAGAACACATTGTGTATTACTGGTGGTAATGGTTTCCCAGTGCAGCTCTCCAACATTGCTAAATTAAGAGAAGCAAAAGAAGAAAAAACTCATTATGAAGCTGTGCATGTCATACGGGACCTGAAATTTTTGGACTGTGCTGAAAAAGAATTTCAAACTATTTCAAACTTTGCAAGTACTACGATTTACTGCACACAAGGATTCATAAATGGTTCTGACGGAGAGAACGACAAACAAAACAATGAAACTAATGAAAATAATGATACAACAAAGGAAGTTGGAGCAGAAGAATCAACAAGTAGTGTTTCTTCAAACAACTCGTATGATTTAGAATTTTGGCAGAAAAGACTACCAAATGTTCAATTCAAGTCTGRAAGACCAAACATTGATGAAATTATCTCCGAAAAAATTAAGGATCTTAATGGATCTTTAGCAGTTGTCAGCTGTGGACCAGCTCAAATGAATGATGACGTTCGTAGATGTGTAGCAGCACATCTCAACGATACAACATATAGGATTGATTTGATTGAAGAATCAAAAGTCTGGTGAAAGAGGGAAAATTTTATTTTTATTTTAGATTATGGAAAGTGTATATATAATATAATATTTATTTATTTATTTTTTTAATTTCTGTTTGCTCTTAACTTGATTCCGACTTTAAGGTTATGACTGAAGGACTAATTTTTTTTATTTTGACAAAGTTCAATATTAGTGGAAATCGTATATTAAGTTCAATTGCCAAAGTTGGATTGATTTCAATTGGCTAGAACCTCAACTGCACCCTGAAATTCTCTGGGCAATATTCGGTCAACATAAAATCTCGTCTTGCAGGTAGYATAATTGGCATGAGATCCGATGGTGTTTTCARTGCTATTTTTTTAATACTTTATTTCTTCCATCGAATTGTGATAGCAAGTATTTCCTTAGCAACAACGGGAGGTCCCAAAGCAAAAATCAACCTTACTTATGACCAGCGAATTATTAATTGTCCTATTATACACTTATTTAAATCCACTCAGTATGCTGCTAAAAAACGCAAGCTCTTGGTTTTCTAATGAAAAAAATGCTTATATTATAGAGCTTACCCAAACAAATCATGGATTAGTATCTCTATCGTCAAGCAATACGATAATCTTACATAACTACGAGACGTTGAAGCCTTTGAAGTATATTGAGCATGCACGTRATAATAAAGATACTACAGTGACAAGTATACGGAAAATTGATAATCATGTGTTTGCCAGTAGTGGAGGAAATGAAATCAGACTATGGGACATGAGAACTGACATGCAGCAGCCATGTGAGAAAGTCTCCATAGATTTTGACCCCAAAAGCAAGCATAACTTCCTTTGCTTCGACTACTATAATCAGTATATTGCCGGAGGRACCGATCTTGTTGGAGTTGATGCTGAAGTGCATATTTGGGATTTAAGACGAGTGAAGCCAGGGAAAGCATTCCGATCTTTCATTGATTGTCATCATGACGATGTTACCATATTGCAATTTAGCTCATGGAATTATGGCACTGGAAATGGGACTTCTGAAGATATGAATTTATTATTATCAGGTTCAGTTGATGGACTTATCAATATATACGATGCCAATATTGAAGAGGAGGAGGATTCCCTCAAACAAGTTGTTAATCACAATGCTTCAATTCATTCAGCTGGTTTCCTTGCAAAAGATAGAGTGTTTGGTTTATCTCATATGGAAACATTTAGTTTATATCAAGTTAATAATTTTGATTTAGAGGAATCAATCGAGCCCAAACCAACAGATATAGGTGATGTACGTAAAATATGGGATTGTGAGTATGTTGTTGAGTTGTATACAAACCAGGGTAGTGGATTCTGTGCTGTGGGCAGCAATTCTACTGCGACTTGCAAGCTATATCCGTTTGCTAGTGAGAATGTTGTACTAGAAGAAAATTCATATTTCAGTTTGGCGGGTGCTCATGGGGAAGAAGTTGTCAGAAGTATTAGTTTTGATTGGAGGAACAATAGTAGAAACAAGACAGTTTACTCTGGTGGTGAGGATGGATTTATAAGGACGTGGACGGTCTCGGATGAGCAGATTGGCAGCTTCCTTGATAAATTGCATACACTGAATATTGAAAACACTGAACTTGCATCTAAAGAGGCTATGGATGTTGATGCAGAGGAAGTTGAAGCCGAAAAGGAAGTAGAGGAGGGAGATGATAGTGATCAGGTCGACGAGAGTGAATCTGATGCTAAAGCTCAGCTAGAAGTGAATTTACAAGATGAGGCCCATCAACAAAGAAAACTGAAGCACCGTCATAAGAACAAACACAAGGAGAAAAAGAGGAAAAACAAGGAAAGAAAGATCAACAAGGATAATCCCCTAATGAAGATGAAAGGCGATAGGAAGAAAGGATTTTCTCCATATTAAAGGATGGACATCTAGGCATAAGAAATAGTGATAGAGATAGATATAGAGAGACTGTGACATAGTAGTTATTATGTCGTTTGTCCAAGGATGTAATATAATGAGGAAAATATCCTAAATATTCAAGTTAGAAGATATTTACTGGTAAAAGTAGAGTTGAAAGACAATTGAAAAAACTATTCTTGAAAATGTTACCAGTAGTCATATCACGTCTCACTTCATAAACAATATCTCATTACAGGACAAATTCTCTATATTGCATTACAAGTAGCAATAGAACCCAAAACTTATACCAACTATGCTAATGAAGACCTGTGAAGTTATTATATTGTTTTTTATAATCTAGATTTTACATATTAACCGTCAAACATTATGTCACTTCTTACTCCCAAATACTTTTTTCTTGCTCTCTTTTCTCTTTCTTTCAAGCCTTACTTTACATATCTGCATGCCAGTCTCAAGGCTTACCCCTTATTAAGTCCAATAACAAGTCCATAGCATCTCATTACATCAAAACTCATATTAACCCAATTTCATATCCCTGTACTGTCTCTATTGTTGATTATCTAACAACTACTACTATTCTATCTATAGAATCAGTAAACAGAAGTTTACAAGACAATCCATCTATCAAATTACCAAGTAACTTGACCAAGATCCAATTCACCTGGAGCTGTGCAATATACAGTGATTCAATTAGACGGATCAACCAGTTGTAATAACGTGTTTGGCATTTGGCATTTGGTTGCTTGCATGCTTGCATTGTTACTAATACTTTCTGTTCATTCTCCCTTGGTGACCCTGCCAAGAAAGAGATCCTGCTGGATGAAAGTGTGTCATTTTTAACCTATCAGTGAATTGCAATTGATTAATATTTGCATAGTGTCAATAGCTGATCTGTAAGGGAAAAAAGTAATTAACCCAACTGCGGTATTTGTATTGTATCACCAATACCAATCCTATAAACACTATTCTTAGTCACACACTAGACTTTGCTATAAAAGTTTCTACAATAGAGCGCTTTTGAAGCTGCCGAAAGACCACATAAGCCAGCCTAATGACACCACCGCCTGACGCTTATACTCCTGGCACAGTTCTCACTGTGGGAACGCATAAAGCGGTTATAAAACACTATTTAGCWTCTGGAGGCTTTGCTCACGTCTATGTAGTAGAAATAACTCCCCCGAACCATGGTGTATCTGTTGCCTGTTTAAAAAGAGTAGCAGTGCCGGATAAACCTAGCTTGAATCTTCTACGGAAAGAAGTAGAGTCTATGAAGCTTTTGAAAGGCTCTCGTTATGTGGTAGARTATATTGACTCTCATGCTGCTCGTATGAGCAATAATATAAACTATGAAGTTTTCGTGCTGATGGAATATTGCTCAAAGTCTTCTCTCATCAATTTTATGAACACCAGAYTGCAATACAAGCTTTCTGAATCCGAAGTTATTCAGATTATGTTTGATATCAGTCAAGCCGTAGCTTCTATGCATTATATGACGCCTCCTTTGATTCATCGTGATCTCAAGATTGAAAATGTCCTTATTGCTGGTGATGGGACATACAAATTATGTGATTTTGGTTCCACATCTTACCCATTTCCTGTACCAAGAAACGCTCAAGAATTTGGTTTCCTTCAAGATGATATTATGCGCTATACTACTAAACAGTATAGAGCTCCTGAAATGGTTGATCTATATCGCGGATTCCCTATCGACGAAAAATCAGATATATGGGCGTTAGGTGTGTTTCTATATAAAGTGTGTTACTTCATAACTCCATTTGAAACTCAAGGTGATTTGGCTATTCTTCACTCTTCATTCTCATTTCCCAAAACCCCAGCTTTCTCATCTAAGCTGAAAAACCTTATATGCTTATTGCTGCTCCAAGATCCTCGACAGAGGCCTAACATTTATGATGTTGTAGAAGAAGTGTCAGCTATGAAACATGTGCCTGTTCCCATTGAAAACATATACGTTGCAAAAAACTCTACGCAGAGAATATCCACCAAAACTGAAACATCTCTGCCTCAGACTACCTCCCAATTGAACATATCGCAATCACAAACTACTACTGGTGCTTTAACACCTATTCTGTCTCGAAGTCAGAATCACTCTCCTACTCAGCCAAGCTCCAGGAAAACGTCCAATTTGGATCTTTTAACCTTTCAAATGGAATCCGTTGTCCTTCAGGATGATGCTCCCCCTCCTCCACGAAGACCTCCTAAAGCTACTCCTAAAACATCACAGGTTCCAAGACAGCCTCGTGAAGCTGAAGAGTATGAATTGCCTGTGCGCCCTGCAAGAAATAAACAACTAAACAGCAGTAAGAAAAGACCTACAAGCATGTATATTCCCAGAAGCACATCTCCTCTTGATGACGATTATTCTGATTATGATCCACGTGCTTTACAACGACTTGTCACGGGATTATCTGCTACAGGATCGACTGTTGATTTGGACAATGAAGCAGTAACGATCAACTCAAATCTGGATTTCCTACGTACTCTTGACCAGAATGAAAATATACGTTCGACCAACCGGTCTGTTCACTTAACAGGAAATTCTATTAACAAACAGGATTATGTATCATCATGGGTCAGTGGTAATACTATGATGAACACCGAGCCTCAAATAACTGGTTCCTCCACTCATAGTAAACGGTCTAGCATGTCTTCTATCAAGCATACATTCACTGGAGCATTCAAACGATCCTCATCACCTACGAGATCGTTTTCTGCGGAGGAGAAACAGTCGAACTCCAACTTTCAGTATAAGAATAGAAGCACCGATTCATTCAATAGAATCGGGAAACCAACACTTGAGCCCTATCATGATTCTACACCTACCATAACAGACAGAGAAAGAGAAAAAGAACCGCATAAACGATCAAGTTCTATTCAGCGAAGAGTTCAGATGTTATTCAACCGTTCCGAAGCTCCTACTTCTACAAGAACCGCTTCTGGTTATGGCAAATATACTGATGATAAAGAGAGCATCAACAGTCATAGTAATAAATCCAGTAAGGGAGGAAATATTTCATCCGCTGGTAGCACCAACACTACTAGTGTGCATACTGCTACATCTAGTGCAGCTGGAACAACCTTTTCACAGGCTAATAGTAATAAGATGAAACCTCCAACTGCAACGGCCGTGAATAAGAAACCATTACTGCCTAACAGAGATGTTAATAAGACTCCTATCACTGTTTTGAAACACACTACTACAGAGCTTCTACATACACCAGAATTGCTAATTGGCAAGCTGACATCGGAACGGAGAAGCATTGCTGACAGTCCTGCTACAGAGACAACAGATACTGACAGCAGTAGTTTTTCTGTTACAGAAGCTCCTAGTACCCCAACGATCATTCGGCGAAAATCTTCTAAGCCTCCACCTCCAAGACCTAGTAAACCATTGCATTTGAAATCCCCTGCTAGGAATGGTAGTAGTTTTTCGGAGAAAGGAAGCAACTCGGCTGATGGTGAATCTATTCGTGATGATCGCAGTGATGTTGATGTGGATGAGATGCAGAGAAGGTTCAATGAAAAGTTTCCGTCGATCAAAACATAGAGAAACACGAAGAGTAAAAGTTAAGGATTTACAAGTAAGGAAAACATAACAGGTTTAGGATAGTCATTATTAAATAGAATAATAATTAAGGATCAGTCCAATCCTTGGTTGATGATATATAAAAATACAAAGAAAGCATTTAACATAAATTTGAAATGGTGATTAGTTTTTTCTCTTCTTCTAGTCTTTTAGTTGCAAGAGCAAACAAGCAAGCAGATGAACGAACAGCAGTGCCATCAACTAGTATCACTAGACTCGTCTTCCAAGGACTCGTCGATAAACTCAATGACTTCCGAGAATCTTTCATTGATATTATTATCAAGACCTTCAGAGTCGCACCGCAAAACTCGGCCGAATTTTCGTCTTGGTCGTTTCATATCACCACTGCTTGTAGCCGAATCATTATCACCCCAACAAGGATGCCTGCTACCAGTGAAAATTAAAGAGTTGCGGTAAAACCAGTCGGTTACATATTCATCAATAAGAGGAACCACAGGCTTTAAAGGTGATTTCCCTATGAAAGAAATAACTGCTCTACTCACGTCTCTTAACTCACGATGACCAATTAAATGAACAATACCTCCATACGCTTCACCAATTCCAATGAAAATGATCTTATTGATGGGATAATACTGCAGATAATTGTCCCAAACATAAATAAGTATTTCTTGCGCCGAGATACTTGGATTATATCCATCCTCTTCGGGTCCAGTTAAAGCTGACGGTATGTTAATGTCCATATAACCAAATTGGTGTTTCCTGGCCCAATTTATGAATCGTAAGGAAGGATCAACCGTAAGTGCAGTAGATGTATCAAGCAAACCAGTAACAACGTCTGGACGAGCCCATATTTCACAAGGGTCATGCGTCATAACTACAAGTGTTTGAGCTTCAAATAAGCCAGGAGAAATAAGTATTTGATCTTCATAACTTGGTGATGTTCCTTCCCTAACAAGAGGTAGAGGTACCAAATTGTAATCTGTTTGGAGAATATGACTTTGGTATGTTCTCATAGCATCTTGTACTCTAACTGAACTCTCACTCAATACTTCATGACTGTCCTCGTAATGGGCTTCCAAACCAAAGTAGTTGGGTCTCATACACTTCCAATAAGGTGCTTGACATCTGATAACTTCTTCAATAGTTTCCACAGCTTCAGGTTTGGGAATCGGTTGCTTGATTTCCAGAGGTGCTTCTCCAATTAATACTCTTGTTACACTCAAAGCACTATTAGCAATGGAGTCCAAATTATATCCTCCTTCTAGCACAACACATAGATTACCATCGGCAAGACTCTTCATCATATGTGTCATTTGACCATAGCACTCTGGTGTTACATGACATGCTCCTAGTACATCACCATCAGCAGCATCAAATCCTGAAGAGATGAAAACAAAGTCAGGTGAAAACTCTCGACAAATCGGCATGATTGTCTTCTGGAAAGCGTAAAYATACTCAGCATCTCCCATTCCCGGGCAAGGCCAGGGGATGTTAACAGAATACCCTTTCCCTTTGCCATCGCCCACTTTATCAGGACCACCAAAAGTAGTACCTGGATAGAATTTCCCGCCTTCATAACGATGAAGTGAAATGTACAAAACTCTGGGATCATCATAGAAACATTTCTGAGTGCCATTACCATGATGGATATCCCAATCTAATATGACGATTCGTCTTACGGATTCAGGGAAGTTTTTCAGCAGATAGCTTGCACCTACGGCTACATTAGAGAACAGACAGAATCCTCCAGGAGCGTCTGGTTCTGCATGATGTCCAGGAGGTCTTACCACGGCTATAGAGTTTTTAACCCTTCCTTCTACAACTGCTTTTGCTGCTTCTATGGTCCCTCCACAAGAAAGCTTTGCAGCTAGAAAGGATTCATGGTTATAATAGACGGAATCACCCTTTTCTGTTTCTTCCAGTAACCGTTGTTTTGACATAGTGGTAGTGGAGGCTATGAAGTTCAAATGTTCCTCTGAGTGAACAAGTAAGATTTCTTCTTTTGTTGCTTCTCTAACAGGGATTTTTTGCATTAGATCACCAATATCGTCTCTTCCAATGAGACATGGATCGTTGAGAAGCCCTGCTTCGGCCAAAATTTTATATATTCGATAAATACGTCTAGGATCTTCTGGATGCGGATCAATGTATTCAAAGTACGAAGTGACAATCTTTGCATGATACCGCATTCGGACATCGTAACATATACCTGTTTTTAATGGAACATATTGTAGTTTTGGAGGTCTTTCCGGAACGATGATGGGTCGTTCTTTGACTACCACATGCCCAATTTGAACTTTGTTATCAACAGAACTACTCATTTCCACGTCCACAACGGAAGGTTTGACATCATTTGAAACAATTTCATTAGCTAAGAATTCTGCTGAGTTGTTTATACCATTTGATTGGACAACTGGTGAGTCTGATCTCTTTCTCTTCCCAGGGTTTTCTGTGGTGGTGATATCAACTGGCTTGACGAATATTTCTTCGCGTTGATCTGCGGACTGTGATTCTTGAACATTGTCACTGGAAATAATTGCTGGTGTATATTCGGTTGCTGTGATAATGGAATTTGTATTATCCTTGATGATGTCGGTTGATGTGTCTAGTTCATTATTTGGCACGAGTTCAGACCCAACGGGAACCTCAATGGTTTCTGTCTCAATTTTCACTGCTTCCTGTTCGACTGATTTTAGAGGTTCCTGTTTCACCGTTTGTTCAGGTTTGTTGATATGATCAGATTTTCCATCAAGCTGACTAGCACTTAGAGAATCAGTTTCTACAGCTTCGACAGCCTCAGCAATGGGTATCACAGGCTCAGTTGGTGCTTCTGATGATTCAGACGCAGGATCTACAGCATTCCCTTCAACAGAGTCAGTGATATCAACTGTAGACTCCAAATCAGTGCCGGATATCTCATTCGCTTGTTTCAGAGGGAGAGAACTTTGATCATTATGTGTCTCATTGACCTGCTTCTCTCCTAAAATATCACCCTCGGCATATTGTTCTGGTACTACAATGATCGTTCCAGAATCTACAGCAACATCTTTCATCTCAATATCTAGATCAATTTCTAAAGAAGGGACTTGATCAATGGACGACTCCGTTGATGAATGCTCAGCGTTTGTTCCATTCTCTTCTCTATTAGACATAGCAGAATCCTCTGTTGAGTCAACCGCTATTGCCTCTAAADATGCGACAGGTCTTAGAGCACCATTAGAATCAGATGCTTTCGCTAAAGAGGAGTCATTAACATACGTTTTCTCATATGTTGTAGTAGAACTCACTACAGGGTAATCTAATCCATCTGTAGGGTTGGCTCCAACTCTTTCAGAGTTAATCTCATCACTTCTGCTGGTTTTCTCGCTTTCAGCACTATTTTCAACAGACACATCAACTACATCAATAGGAAGCTTGCCATCAGCACCGAAAACCTCATCAATAACTTCATTTAACTCCTTTTGTTTCCCTGCCTCGCTATCACCATTACTCCCACTTGCCCCACCATTACTAACATCAATCACATTGTCCGACATTCTGAAGACTCTTATGCCACCTTTTCCACTATTTTCATATCACGTAATCTGATAATCTAACTCTTCGCTATGTGACAGAAACTCTTACAGTAGAAAAGGGACCTAGTTTCAAGGTACAATCCAAGCCAGCTTAATCACAAATTCGCACTAATAATATACAAACAGAAAGTAACGATAACAATCAAATCAATTCAACAACGCAGCCATCCAAAATCTATTGATTATCAACCAATCAATCAACAACACAGACCACTTCTGCTTCAAACACGTCTACAAGACTTTTTCAACTACCGCAAAAACTGGGAAGTTTCGTTATCTTACCAGCGGTGAAATTGGTAAGACACTCAGTAGCTAGTGACACTCTATTCGTTGGTCACAGTCTTTACTCTGCTATATCGATTCTAACAGTAATCCCCACCAACTACTAAGAACTTTAATTATCCAGCGTTAATATAAAACAGCTCTTTTTGCTTTGATTCATCTATTTGAATCACAATTGGTTGTGTTTACTCATCTCATTCTTGCTACAACAACAAGTGAAGAGAAAGAAAAGCGAAATGTGAAGAGAAAGCTGAAAAAGTAACAACGAAAGTTTAATGGGGTTTCCTATTCAGGATAGTAAGAAAAGTTTATTTCAGACTCTGAGAAGCTGACTAGAGAGATAAGTTGAGGTGAAGATAATAAGGATATGGGCCCTGTATTGATAAAGATGATACTTAAGACTACCGCTTAATTTTCTAACGATATCTAGATTCATTGACTGAACGTTGATGTACTTGGATTTCGAATTGATTGTACATAATGATAGTTGGAATGATTTGAACTGCTATAAGGCGAAGGGAATTAGAGTTTGGTTGAAGAAATGAGTAGTGGAGCGAAGGATTTGATTCTAGCAATGGAGGAGTCGTTTGTCTGAGTGCAAATGCATCTATTGTTTTAAGACAAGTGGGTATTTGTCTATAATGAAAGTATAATACATATTTGTACTAGATGCTATTGTTGGATCGTTTTTATTGAATTAACCAACAATTTCCTATATACTGATAGAAGGTAATACATAYCTTCACCCATTTTTGTCATATGCAACTCCCGCATAAAATACCATAATCTTAATTTAAACTTTTGCTGATGATTTTCGAATGTCGTTTCAAGAGTTCTACACGAAGTATTTTACTATCATCTGAGTTTCCAAACAACTTCCAGTCAAAATTTTCAAAGTTTTACTATACCTATTATTTGGGAGGTAGTTTATACTTTTGTTCATCTAAGTTATTCAGATTTCTCAGTATCGTAGTTAACTTTTTTGATGGAAATTGGCTTTACCAACTTGATAACCTAATATGGTAAACATGCATAGAGATGCATGAAGCACCGTTGTGCTTTAGAAGCTAGCCAAATGGATGTGTAATTGCCGGCTCTAATGCAGTTCGGCAAGATCAGATGACTTAACAATTATTCAAATAAATATAACTATTTGAAAAGTGGTGATTGAATTGATAATCAAGTTCTGGATGGGTGGGTTTGTGTAGTCACTAAAAAAATATCCCAGAAGAAGGAAGAGTATTTCCGACTGAGTTACCGAGGGGCTTTCTACGAGGCTTTCTACTGGAGGAAGGCATTCTTCCTTTTAGACGGAAACAGAAGAAACCACGATTATTGGAGTACAATTCAAAGTTCTCAACATGTGACTAACGAAAAGTTCACTAGGAGAAGATTCTCTTTGCCTTCTTCTTTTTTTTTGTCACCATGATTTCTTTGGTAGAGCACTTGGAGGAGCTTTCGAGTGAGATGATCTTTGAGTCTTCAGACAAACCGTAAGTTTACAATAATTGAGCAGCACACTTTTATTTATCTATTTGCTTACTCTTCTAAACATTTAGTTATTCTAAAGGAGGTGCACATCGAACCATCATTTCAACAGGTTTCCTCAGATGAACATTTGCGTACATATATTGTTTTTCGATGCTGTACCATAAGTTATAAAGACTATAATAATCCTTCAATTGCATCTAGAAACGTTCATTGTTAGAAGGAAGCTAAATAATCTTTTATAATAATATTCTGACTAAACTTAAAMTTTGGGATAACAACTGTCAATTTATTTCATCAACAACTCTTTCGAAACAAATTTGCATGAATATATAATAGACAAGTCTTATACTCCCCTTCATTCCTTTAATCGTCACCTGATCCCGTGTACTGTAGTATGAGTCTGAACTTTATTTTGTAAGGTTGAACCTAAATCGTGCACTCCTTTGCGGTATCCTGAACAGCATCATATATTCATCTCAAGTATTTTATTGTCTTTATGGATCCTTTCAGTATGTGTATTAACCAATATATATATATTTTCTTCTAACAAAGTTGAAATAAGTAAGGTGCTATATAAATCTTTGTCAGATTGCGTTGTTTATATATTAGAGCTTAATATTCATTCTCTTCTTGAGTTATACTAATCTTTTTCAACTATACCGTTGATTGGCGATTACCTAATCATTTAGCGTGGCACTTGTAGCTCTCACAGCATCCCTCACACTTACACAAGCTACCATGAATCACGAAATATTACTAGTGATTATTACTTTATAGATTAATACAGAGACTTAGATTATCTTCCTAATCCTTTCAGACTTGCTGCTGGTATTCCAATAACCAGACATGCAAGTCTCCACTTTAGCTCTCAGACTGTTAATTGTCTCATCAATTATTATCGCTTGACTTCGCGTCTCCTTGCAAGCTGAAAAATTTCCCTAAGCATGAAAAATTCCAAAAAAATTATTACTATGGGAAACTTCATTTATATCTTGCTTTAAATCTTTATTTGTTCTATTTACTTCTCCATATATTAATAAAACCGTCACCAAAAAAACATGATTTTCTCACTATTGCCTTATTCATTAAAGATTTAAATACCTTCTTGATGCTAGGTTTTCACAGTTCACACTAAGCATTCCTTTTGTTAACTATCTATCTACTCACAGTGTCTTTTCATAATGCAAGCATACTACGACGCTTCACAGTTCTTGAAAGCTGATCCCAAAGGTGGATCATTGAATTCAAGAATATTTTCAAAGAAACTGAAAACGCCACCAAAGCAAATTTTTGCATTAGTACATTCAACATTAAAATATAAACCATACATTCTAAAGATCATCAAAAGAGCAAATCTTCTATCAGTGGAAAGGAAACTAGCAAAGGATATCAATCTGACCATCCTATTAGTTCATGACTTACTTTTCACCAAATCTCGTAGAATAAGATCATCAAAACATCCTATAAAAGATGCTATATTGAAAAATAAAAACCGCTTGAATGCCGAGCTTGTTAAGATGAAACTAGAGATGAAGGTAACTGATGTCTCTCAACTTGTTACCGCCGAGAAGAAACCACCAGTGAGATGGATCAGATTAAACACTTTGAAATCCAATAATTTACAAGAAGCAATTGCATCAGATATAGAATTAAGAAAATTAGAAACTGTAAGTTCTTGGCAGGAAGTGGCTAAGAATACCAAAGGAATTTATTTCGATGATTATATTCCAAATGTTTTCTGTGTACATCCTTCACATCCTATCACYAAGTCAGAGTTATACACTACGGGGTCCATTATACTACAGGACCGTGCTAGTTGCTTCCCTGCTCATATTCTATCCCCTTCAGCTGAAGATTATGTTATTGATGCTTGTGCAGCACCTGGGAACAAGACAACTCATCTAGCGTCATACATCAGAAGTGGTGAGAGCGGCAAAGATACTACACCTCAGATTTATGCTTTTGAAAAGGACAAAGCAAGAGCGAAACTACTACAGACAATGATTGATAGAGCAGGAGCTTCAAAGATTATTTCTGTCAAAAATAAAGATTTCACATTAAGCCAATACGATGCTGAATATGATCATGTAACAGGTTTAATTCTTGATCCATCTTGTTCAGGCTCCGGTATCTACGGTAGAGAAGTTGAAGATCAAGACAGAAATGATTCTACCAATRGCAATAGAAGTGTTAATAATAATAAGGAAGAATTCTCTGCCGAGTCTTCAAACGACAAACATCAAATAAGAATAATCAAATTATCTCAATTCCAATCCAGTATCGTTTTATATGCTTTGACCGAATTTCCCAATGCTGAAAAAGTAGTTTATTCTACTTGTTCTCATAATGGAGAAGAGAATGAAAAAGTGGTAGCTAAAATACTTGCACAAGAATCTGTGAAAGAGAATGGCTGGTGTTTAGCGAAAAGRGCTGCTGTTGTTCCTGCATGGTCAAGACGAGGGCAATCTAAATGGTTTGTTGAAGAAGGATTCACAGAACAGGAGGCTGAAGGCTTAGCTGATAGCTGTGTTAGATTTACTAAAGAAATAGATGGAGGTATTGGGTTTTTCGCGGCTTGTTTCGAGAGAAAGCCATGGTCAGGATTTGATTAGGAATGGATAGGTTAGAATAGAATACGAATAAGAGATTCGGAATTAATTTGATAATACGATACTACTATTTAACGTGTTTAATCAAATATCATTATCAACACTACTAGTATGTTAGCTCTACTGCTAATAACATTTTATGAACTCAATGATTACATAATACCAAAAGACCGCTTATGAGACCATCATTGCTGATGATGATCGCAATCCTAGTTAGTAATCATACCTAATATATCTAACTATCACTGTTCTCATAATCTGCTAATAATGTCTTCCAAAACCTCAGTAGTAGTGCTGTTACCACCTAAATCAGGAGTCTTGATCTTATCAGCCTTCAAATTAGCATCAACAGCAGCATAAATTCTAGCAGCTGGCTTAGGATGTCCCAAGAATTCTAACATAACAGCTGTAGATCTAATAGTAGCTATAGGATTAGCAATGTTCTTTCCTTCAATGTCAGGAGCTGACCCATGACATGGTTCACCAATAGCAAAAGAATCACCTACATTAGCAGATGGAACAACTCCTAATGATCCAACCAAAGCAGCAGCACCATCAGATAAAATATCTCCATATAAATTAGGCCCTACTACAACATCAAAGATTTCTGGTTCACGGAACATTCTATAAACCATAGAATCAACAATTTGTTCTTGAACGGTAACAGTCTTGTACTTTTCARGATTGTCATTGAAAACCTTGCGGACAGTTTCTCTGAATAGACCGTCAGTTTGAGATAAAACATTGGATTTATGGGTGATAGTCACTTGAGGCTTAGAATGTAAATGTCCCTTGAACCCATCAAGTTCACGGATAGCTTGACGTTGTAAAGCAATGTCAAAAGCCATTTTACCAATCTTATAACTGGCTTTCTCAGTGATTCTCTTGATAGCTTCAGCAACTTTGCTTCCATCTTCAGCTGTGAAGGTTCTTTCTTCTTTGACGTAAAGATCTTCAGTGTTTTCTCGAACAATCACCATATCAACAGGTCTTCCTACACCTTCAACAGATTTAACTGGTCGTACATTAGCGTATAAACCAAGCTTCTTTCTCAAAGCTACGATAGGAGAAGAATAGCCTTCAACTTTGGTAGTAGGAGAGGAAACAGCCCCGAAAAGAGCACCTTGACATTCATTCTTAAGGGTGTCAACAGTTGCATCAGGAAGAGCAGTTCCTGTCTTCTTGAACAATTCAAAACCAGCGTCGAGGTCGACAAAYTCGAACTTCAGTCCATCGCTCTCAGGAAGACTTTCAAGGATTTTCTTACCGGCCTAAAAGTGTGTTAATATAGGATGGGTAAAAGGAAGATCTAAGATAAAGAAGAACGAGCAATATTTGAGATTATAATGTGGTGTCGATAGTATTGTCAATAGATCGCTAACTACTCGATATAAGGTAGCATACAGTAGGTAGCATCTAACCCATAGGTAGAAATTACAACTTAGTAATGATAAAAATGCATATTCTTGAACTTGTAGTTTCTGCAATAACTATAACAATTACAGAWGCTTTCTGATTACTCATTACCAATCGAATTAGGTCAGAAACAATGCAGCGCGAATTCTCACTAGTTGCAACTACTGATTGTCACGTTTCACTCAGCTTTCAGACACTGACACACTCTTTTGTTCTCCAKTATCTTAAAAAGAATCTAGTAACATGTAATCTTTACAATACTCTTATTCCTTCTAAATTGCAGTCAAAAGTTGTTATCAGCTGTTTAAAACAGGTTACTTACAGGGATGACCTCACGTCCAATACCATCACCAGGAATCAAACCTATAGTTTATGTTAGTTGTASAGTGGGATGAATTGCTGCTTCGTTTGCAGTTGGAAAAAAAAAGCAAGAAAACAATAAATGGGGAAGATAGAGTTGAGCATATAAAGAGATATGAGTTCAAGGGTAAATTTCATAGGTGTAACCATAAGTAGAGTGTTATCTTGAGCACCAATTGGAGCTGGGCTTGAAAGAGTRTCAACAAAACACTGTTCTCTGCAATAAAGAACCACCAGATTGTTTCATGAACAGGGAGAAAAACTATGCATAGACAAAGATTATATGGTTGTGTGATATGATATTTGTCACAACAGCAGTAACCATAGTAAAAAGAAGTAACAGCATGACAGGCCTGAAACCCAATTATTACAATAGCCAGTACTACTGATCGAATTGCCTATCTATGCTTATGCCATGTATTGCTTTTCTCTTACTCTATATTTTATCTTTCCACTCTCCACTTTTCCCTTTTCCTTTAACCATTATGAATACATTTCCTTTGGGTAAAAATCAAATAAAATGACTTTTAACCAACTATTTCTTTTGCTGTCATCAGATGGTTTGTTTTATTCTCTTTCATTCATTCCCTTCCTTATCCTCTTCTTGTACTTCCATTGACAGCCACATGATTGAATTACTTACCAATCTTCAAGGTAGTTGGAGAAACAGTTGAGTAAGCTCTCACAGTGCTGGAAACAGCTTTTTGACAAGCAGACAACATTTTGAATGAATATTATAGTAATTGAGCACAGCTAAAATGAACAATTATGAGTGAATACCCTATCTGATCAAATATTTCTAACAAGTACAGTAAAACTAAGCTTCCTGCTTAATAGACTTATCAATAGTGTCACTGATTATACGTTGAATCTCAGCAATTACAAACCAATGAAAGATTGATGATAGTAGCAAGAAAGAAACGATCAAAGGGGAAATAGCATAGCAACAATCAATGAAGGAAATCTACTCAACATTTGAGATGTTGCTTTGATTCGGCGACTGAAAAATAAGGGGATTTTCTTCGACGTGCTTTGTGATGTGGAGAAATTTCGGAAATGATAGTGAAAAGGGGAGAGGCCTGGAGCTTAGGATGTTGTGTGATGAGATGTGAACAGTAAAATGGGGGGCAGGTGAGAGATTTAGGGGACATAGCAGATGAAATTAATGTATGATTAGGAGTAGTTTATCCTTATAATTGTGCTTATAATATGGCAGAAACTGGTAAGAATAGCTTGCTAATAAGTAAAAGATGGCTTAGGGATAATAGCCACTTATTTATTTATTATTTTGTTCTCTCATGTCCAAATTACGGAGTATAAAGACCTGTTAGTAGGAATTAAGGTTACAGCACCATGCATTCAACCTGCATGAACTAAGCTGATTTCAACCCAAACGATTCATAAAGCGGAAAAATTCTGAAATATGTCGGAAACTATATCGGATAACTGCCATAGAATAATAGACTTCTATCTACAATACGAATAATCACTGAAAATACTGGAAATAAAGAGAAAGAAAAAAAGAAAACTCTATTGGCAGAGTTGGAGCTCATGTCAGGCAATGATATTGGCATAACTATCCATTTAATCTAGTAAATCTTCCCAATTCTCAACCGAGGATGCTTCATTTAGGTAAACCTCCAATGTATCATTTTTTGTGTCCGTAGCCGAGACGGGAGCAGCAATGGTTCCTTCAATAGTTGGCTTACCCAAAGGGTTAATCCACTCATCTACTCCGTTTCCAACATCGTTTCCGGAATTTGCTGCACCATTTTCTCTGGCTGTTCCAGCTATATCATCTCCGCTCTCGTTTCCGCTTTTATCGCCGTAATCCGATTTCCGAACATTCAAAACTGCTGATGCATCAGTGTTGATCTTGCACAACACAGCGTCAAATCCTATACTGCGATCGCGGATCTTGTTTCGAACTTGTCGCAACATCCGAGACAACTTATCTTCATCTTCCGTAGTAGCTACTATATAGTTCTCTGGATAAACAAGGTATTTGTCTTCGCATAGCCAACTTGAAAGTAATTTGATTCGGAATGCCGCTGCTATCRGCGATAATGCTGTCAAAATAGTATCGCGAGTTACTCCGAACGCACAGTCTTCCAGCATTATAGCGTTGAACTCTGCTGGTTCCGGACTAATTCCGGAGGTATCCATAACCTTATTTTTAGTCTTTAGCCGATTATAATACTTTAAACCTTCTTCGAGTGTCATCCCAGGAATTTCGGCTTGCTGATTATAATATACAAATACATTCCTATAAGGTTCTTTATCCTTGGATTCAACTTTAAGTTTGAAAACCTCGGCCAATAAGTGAATGAATTTCCGTTGTGCCGTTCTCATTGGAGGAAAATTAAACACGTTTTTACCAGATTCCTCCCGATTGGAATATATGAATTTCCGAAGCCTTGCTTCAATCACCTGGCACCACACTTTCTGCTGCTTGTACATTTCCAGAATCTCTTCACTGTACTCATTCTCGGCTAATCCTGGTTCATTTACTTTTGTCGGATCGAGCTGTAGAGCCTCAAGCAATCTCCTATTTCGAGCAAGTCTGGCGCATTCTTCGTTGCACTCAATATCGTGAATGTTAGTAGATTTTCCGAGCTTCCTAGATGCTCCGCATTGCACTGTTTTCCGGATATTCCCGCATGGACAAGCCAGTTCCGCTCGGAACGCGCATGACTGAGATTCTGGACACTGGAATGGCGCATGACATTTTTCGGTACATTCATGCCCGCATGATTTCCGCTTCCCACACAAAGAAGTACATTTTACCAAGCATTTTCCTGGCTCGTGGCATGTTTTACTGCATCTATGTTGTCCGCAACTCAGTACCTTATTACAGACCTCTCCACAGGACACCCGAGTTACAGAACACGCAACCTTTAGCTTCCGTTTATGGCACATACAGTCCTTCATGACTAATGTCTGACATGGAGGACAGTACTCATTGTCCAGATGACATTCATGAGGAATAGTCGGATGTCCACATGACAATTCTCGGATACAAGGAAACCGGCATCTCGGCATAACTGTCCCACATCGGATGGGCGCTTGGAGCACAGTTTTGCCACAATTGCAGTATTCATCTTCTGAAGACGATTGCAGACATGGCGGACATGATCCCGAATGACAGATCTCCATACATCTATGCTTTCCGCATTTCAACGGCATATTACATATTCTGTGGCATATATGTGCTGGTTCTATTTCATCATTTGGGTCTACTGGTGTTTGTTGCTGTTGAAGAAGATTGTCCAACCTGATTACTCTCGTTTTTGCCAGCTTTCGCTTCTGCTTTTCTCGTTCTTTCGCTCTAGCCTCGGCTGGGCAACACTTCACTTGACACCTATGCCTTCGACAGTTCAATAAAGTATCATCTTTATGCTGGCATTTAGCCGTGTATCCATCCTGGATAAAGGCACATGGAACATCAAATGAAGCATGTTGACAGTCACACTTGACTGGTAGTATTTTATAACATGGTGAACATTCACCATCATGACATTTCCATACACAGTGATGGCCACATTCCAATTGTTTCCCGCAAATTTCCGTGCAAGCTGGAATAGGTTCCTGGCAAGAGTCACGTGGTCTTCCAAGGATCTTGGAGACTTCTGTTTTACCGCAAAAACAGGTTTTAATCAATTCAGGAGACAATGGGCATTCATGACAGGTTTCCGTTATTTCGTGACACGTCAATTCACAGCTATGAATTCCGCAGTCGTACATTTCAGAACATTTGGTACCACAGTCAAACTTCCCTATCCAAGGCTCTGGTCCACGAGAAAGTTTCGGGTGGGTTTCCCCGCATAATATTTCTTTATTCCGCGTTTTCCCGCAGTAGCAATCCGCTTGTATGACTTTATGACATGAACCGCATAATCCCCCATGACACTTTTTCTCACATTTATGCTTCCCGCATGGCATCATCTCTTCACACAGTTTCTCACAATGCCAACCTTCTTTATATGGTGTTATTGAACACGGAAGTGTTTGAACTGATTGGCCACAGGCACATCTAATAGGTGGTCCCAAGGCAGAACAAACAGCGTGCTTGCCGGGATGACATTCTAACGAGCATCCGTGCACACAGGTTTTTAATGGAGCATTACATGTTTGGCCACAGGAATGTGGTGATAGATAGTTAACAGCAGGATGCATGACTTTGCCACACCAGCAACGGTAATCCATCGGGATTTCTGTCTGATCGCTATTACAAGCAGGGCACCGCCATATGTGCTGTGACTGTCCTGTAGCTTGTTCATCTTGTTGTACTGTAGACGAGCCTCTAATTGCCCAGTCTCTTACACAATCTAAATCGTATACTCTATAGCAATCATTGCAAGACCAAATTTCGGATTCGTGGTCAATTTCTCCGGTACAAATTAAGCATGTGTAGGTTCCTTTTTGTATTTCTGAGGATATTCTTTCTGCTAAGGTTTGTAAAGAAGGATGATTAGACTCAGAATCCGAGTCCGAGTCCGAGTTCGAATTTTCTAGTTCGGATAAATCATATTCTGAGAGCTGTGATATGTCCGAATCATCATCACTTCCGGTGTTTGTTTCTAGTTCTATCATATTGAGATGTTACTCTATGTCTAGTTGATCTATGCAATATGTGGTGCTCTTTACGGTTATAGAAGATGCAGAAACCAATGAATAAATGCAAAAAAAAAGTGGTTCTACGCCAATAGTAGAAACTAGCTATTACCACAAGAATACTGGAAAATTCCTGCAGTAAATGTGCTAAAATTGTATGTTTTGAAATAGTTTCGCTCTATCAAAAGTAAGATCCAATGGCAACAAGAGGTAAATAGGAAATGCCTGTGCAAAGAAAAAAAATGAATATTAAGGTAAAAATATTTCGGATATAATAATGTAAGAAATGATAAAACGGAAACAGAGTAACGGAAATAATGTTTTATTTCCTTTTACTCATCACGTGAACAGATGATAACTGTAGGGGAATTTGCAAGACTGTCTATCCACAGCTTTTCTTGTTACTTACCATTATTAACTGATCATATAATCTAATAATTATTCTTTCTCTTTCTCTGAACCAATAAAACATCGAGAAAAATCACATACAAACTATTTACTTTATCAACATATCCTAGTATATGATGAGCTGAAAAGATTGTCGATTATCGTTAAATAAACGGGTTGATGCAGATAACTAAGGTTGTAATTTGTATTTATTTGTATTAATATTCAGGGACGACATAAAATCAGGGTGTCAGGGTTGTA
The DNA here is from genome assembly GCA_001599295.1 of Sporopachydermia quercuum. NCBI lineage: Eukaryota > Fungi > Ascomycota > Sporopachydermiomycetes > Sporopachydermiales > Sporopachydermiaceae > Sporopachydermia > Sporopachydermia quercuum. Next base: position 647,735 of record BCGN01000006.1, read on the forward strand.
CCAGAGGAAACAGGCTATAAACTCATAATCATAAAGAATATATCGCAATGGCAGGACTCAAGGACCCATGGGCTAGAAGGTAAGTTTAGTGAGCTAGAGAAATGATTCCAGCGGGGATACTGAACGATATCTAGTGAATTTCTCTCGATGGAAATTACTGGTATTAGGGGAGCTTGGTAGATAGGAAACAAGATCATTACAGACCATTGATTGGAGGAACAGCACTAACATCACTATAGGGACGCTTGGAGATATACAGGTCTTTTCACTAGAGCAAATAGGTTTAAGGGAGCCCTCCCAGGGCTCGGACTTGGTACATCTGCATTTGTTGTGTATTGCGTGTATGAGAAGTTTTTCTTGAAATCAGGACATTAAGTAGCTACATCAGGAAAGAAAGAAACGGGAGTGACCACTGGAAGAGATCATTGCACGTTCAATAGAAAAAACTTGTTCAATCAAAGAGCATGAAGTAAAGAAAATAAAAATTCCAGCACGAATAGAAGAACCATAAGGATTTTTGGAGACAAGTGATTTTCTATTGCAGTTAAGAGATGCGGAAATATGACATGTCTTGTCAGACTGATGTTGAATCGCTTTGTTTGATAGTTTATATTTCAATCGCTAAACGTTTTTGAACAATGAACTGATGGAGGAAGATGAAGTGTCAAAAGGGCTTGAATGATATTGAATAGTTGGCTGAAACTACTTTCAATGAATACAATATAAAAGGAGAGTTGTTCTTTTTTTTTTTGCATATCTGCATCGTCAACAGTACAACAATCGTGTATCATTTATTCACATACATATTCATATATATATTATATCTATTAAATTAACAAGGATGATGCATGGTTAAATTGCTCAACTTGCTGTTTGTAAGAGTGGATTTGTGAGGTACTGAATGTCGGTGCGATTCATTGCGTTCATGTGTCAATTAAGGGTATATAGCTGATCGCTACAATGTTGGAGAAAAGAAGGATTTATTATTGAGTAGAGGATAAAGGATAAATGATAAAGTATTCCTCGTACTCTGTCGGCATCTTTGATCGTTTTCATCGTGATGAGTCTTTCCACGAAGTAGAAGCTAAATAACAGCAATTATCCAAAGGCTTAGTTGCATGCGTAAAAATACCTTATGGGTCGGATGATCCAAACCGAAACTTGATCCTATCAAGATAATAGTTCAGAATGAACTAAACCAAGCTCAATACTGAAAACTCTCATGGCCTCTGCCTCATCTCATCATAAAGACCATGTTTTATCAGTTTGGTTTCTATACGACTTTCAACTTACCCTTCACCAAAGGAACTTCGATCAAACCAGAATAATAAAACATGATTTTCAATGGCTTCCCATAAAGAATTGTTCTTCTCCCTCTCTTCTCAAACGCACCACATTTTATTTAACCAGCCCTCCGATATATGTTCAGTAGTGTAATATGAATCAATAGTAATCCTAAATCAATAACCCTTTCATTCTCATTCCATTTCTTTTCATAATATTACGAATACTTCGCGGTTCGTTGAACCGTTGAACCTTTGATCTAATCAATTCACATATCAGTCAATTTATCCGATCCGGTTCGGTATCTATCTACAAAATCTCCTCCCCACAATCAATCTTTCATTGATTGTGCGAATAATTATTAATCATCGAAAATTTAATGGTAAATGTATTGATCTATATTATCGTCGGAAGACTACTATAACAAATTCCCACATTCTCTATTACTTGTTTATCTGTTTATCTGTTTCCTTGTTTATCTTTGTTCGCATGCACTATAGCAAAAATCCAAGATAACATAATCAAACTTCAGATCAGGTCAAACATTGACCGTTCTTGCTATTTGTTGCATGTGGTACTATTGAACCAGCTTATTTAGTTCAATTTAGTCTATCATTTATCATGGATATATTCTCAACAGATCTAATTTCTGAAGATCTAGTCCCGGTTCGAGAAGTGACGAATTTAGGAGAATCATCAATAGATTTTGATGGACTTTTGCTGGATCCCTTACTGGTATATGAAGATGGTGGAGCATCCGGCTGTGGTGGAAAACTATGGCCAGCTGGTGAACTTCTATCAAGATACGTGATAAGAAATGGAGTTGTTGGTTCTAAGATAGTTGAATTAGGTAGCGGCACAGGACTTGTTGGATTGGCTTTGGCCAAAGCAACGCCTAATGATGTCAACCAGAAAATATGGATTACGGATATTGAGTGAGTAGAGAATAAGAGTCAAAAAATGAGAAACAATAAACTTTGATTAAATATAATTGGACTGGTATCATGATAACTGGCTAACAAACAATAGGAAGCTTGTTCCGTTGATGGAGAATAATATCAAGTTGAATAGATTGGAAGGAAAGGTTGAAGCTCAAGTATTGAATTGGTACGTTCATTTGAAAAGTTGACTTGTAAAGTTGCATGATCATGTTGGGATTATATATTATTAGTTAAATGAGATTATATGATAACACTATAAACTAACATGGGATTCATAATGTTAGGGGTGAAAAACTACCTGACTATCTAAATGGTAGAGTTGATACAGTGTTGGCTGCTGATTGTGTTTATTTAGAAGCAGCTTTTCCTCTATTAGAGAAGACACTTCTGGATTTATGCGATAGCAACACTTATGTTTTAATGTGTTACAAGAAAAGAAGAAAGGTATGTATTTAGGAATATAGGTATTTGCGACTGAGGAAATAACCTCAAGCAATAATCTTAGGAGCTAACATCTTACTATCCATTTTACAGGCTGATTCCAAGTTTTTCAAAGCTATCAGAAAGAACTTCGAAGTAATTGAGGTATGTCGCGCTGCTGAAACTGCGGTGAAGCTTATACTATACTTAAGAAGTATGGAACATCCATCTTGAGCTTAATGTTCTAACATTTTCTCCCAGATTAAAGACTATGAAGAGTTTGAAAGCTTCAATCGTCAAGCTGTCTACCTCTTCCAACTAAAACGTAAACAGAAGAAAATTCAACAACAAAGGTAAAGGAAAATTCAAAAGTACCTCCAACGGGAGAAAAGAGTTATCTAACTGGTTTTGAACCAAATCAATAGAAATTAGCTGTAGGAGTGTTAATGCGTCCTTGTAAATAGTGTCACAAGAATAACATAGCATGTATAGATTTATAAGAATAAATGATTATTTTATTTGTTTTCAAACCAATGAGAAAAAGCCTGCCATGCCTTTGGTCACAAGACAGATATATACAAGATGCTCAATAGTCAAATCAAATAATTCTATGAGTTTAATTAACAGGATTGGGCTCCTCAGTTTGTTCTGCTGAAGCTTCCCCTTCTGGGCTTTCATTGGAAATTTCGTATCCACTATCAACAGTTTCGCCAACCTTAGCTTTATCGGTTTCTGATAATTTGAGTGCTTCTTCTCTCCATGCTTCCAAGAATTTCTGTTCTGATTCTAGACCCTTTTCAACGGGTGTCTTATAGTAAACGGATCCAAACATTTCATTTTCTTCCAATGCTACCTGTTGTTCTAATTCTTCTTCCATTCGTACTCTGTAGAATTCAAATCTTGCTTGGTCGTAGGCCTCTAGCATACTAAGTTTTCCCTCCTCATTAGCATTCCTCAATAGCCACATTGTTCTTCTCACAACACTATTATAATTCTATGTTAATAAACAGTGACAGCTTACAGGCAAAACCATATAAAACTTTGTAACAAAAAAGAAAACTCACCTTTCGCCATCAAGAGGTTTGGAAACCTGTCGGATGGACGCCCAGTTTTCTCTTGAGCTGTCTTGTCCATCGATTTCAACAACAGTTCGGCTTCTAGCCAATTCCCAAGGATGTTGTTTATAAAACAAATTTCGTAATTGATCTTCCACAAAGGTGATTTTCACAGGTTTAAACAAATCAGATTGTTTTCGAACTGTCTTGTCTTTTGTTGGATATAGAGCTTTAGATTTTGATGTCCTCTTTTTAATATTATCAAGTTTTGGTTTCCAAGTAAAGTCCTTGGTTGGAGGATACGAAGCAACTACTTTATACCATGCTGGCTCCGTCACGTAAACTCCATTCTTCAGATACTTGGAGTATCTCTCAAAGATACTCACTGCTTTTGTTTGTAATCTCATTTTGTTCTTTCCTTAGTTATGAAATGGAGCAGTTTATCCTTTCCTTCTGTATGGTCCTTTGGCTTATGCTCGATCTACCAATATCTGATTTCTTAACTCTAGACAGCGAAATATAAACCCAGGAGCAAATATTTATAAAACCAACCCATTCAATTCCCCAATTAAGGTCCACTATTCTAATAAAATAAAAAAGCTTTTGTTTATGTCTAAAGTCTACACTTTTCCAGGCTTCATATCATCAAATGATCCTCATATTCATTCATTCATGAAACTTGTTTCAATTTTGGACTGTAATTTTTCAGTTTGAGTCCCAATATGGATTTTGTGTAATTTGAAACTTCTAGGTGTTCGGATGTTGAATATCAAATTTCGGAGATAATACTAACTGCGGTAACGAGCGGGGCTTCTCCGGTTTACTGCAATTAAGATAATTTCGGAAACTATCATCATCGAACTATGAGAAAAGTTCATTCTTACGCCTAGTGTGAGAGATTGGAGATTTGAGAGGCTTTGCAAATATTCACAGAGATTATAGGATAGAACTTTTTACGAGAAGGAAGTTAGAAATAATTGATAAGTTACTATTGGAAAGTGTTGCATTAAATGTATAATAGTCAGATTCATTTGTTAGAAGCGTGGAAACAGAAACCGCCAGTATATTGAGTAGTTGTTGCATTGTATCTCCTATCACATGGTGACAGTGGAATTAGTGAAGTAGATGTTCATAGGTTTTGATAATGGAATACTGCTGAAGAGATGATGAGAACTAAGCAAGGAAATGAATAGACTTACAGCAAACAGTTTATGATGTTGGCTCGGAGCTGTTCAAGATATTTGCCCGAAATTCGAATACTGAGCATAGGAAGCCTTTCAAGTATCATAAGAGTAAACCAGAGTAGGCATGGGTACCGAGAAGCTAGAGAAAATGGTCATAAGCTCAGCTTCTATGGTTCAGATATAGAGAGCCGAAGGGTGTTTTCTGCTTCTCAGGTAAAAGAAACTGATGTAGAGGATAAGCAAAAAGAAGAGTTTGACGTCAAAGAGTTTGATTATGAAGGAAAGATATTATCGAATAGCAGGTTTGTTTCCGTCGATAACCTGCTGGAACAGCAATTACTGATACTGAAAATACCTTTCGAAGGTGAAGATGATTCATGGATGTTTGACATTGTTGATGGTTTTGGTACAAGCACAAGTAACAGCAATGCTAAAGCATTGTACAGAAAATGGAACGAACAGGAATCAGAGATAAGGCATAAGAGATTGAGCATACCAAGGAGACGCAGAAACGTAGATCCAGTTAAGTATGCTGAATTTTTGAGATGGCTGTTTCCAAATGAAGGTGGTAAACGGAAGCATAAGACTGTACAGAATCTCTTCAAAGCTTACAAAGCTTTAACGAACTCATCAACACCTATCCACATTGAGCCGTTCCATCTGGAATCCCTAATATCTGTTTTCATGGGCAAATGTCCAATGTATGCATTAAACGATATGGCTCATTACATGGATACTCTAATTAAAGATCTAAAAGCCTGCGACATGCCTGTTACTACGAGAGAGTTGATGTCGTCTTTATATCTTAATTGTAAAGTGACCCTCAGAGGACTATACAGAGCGAAACAAAACAAAGAGAGGACGTTTGAGAAATATCTAAAGTTTAAGAATATATTTGACAACATGATAGGTATATTGCATGACCTGAAGGGTTCAAAAGATACATCTGTTTACAATATGGCCTTACACTTAGCTGTAATGTATGGAGATGAAAAACTGATTACTGAAGTACTAGAAATATACCATCAAAATAMCATATCTCATGACCTTACAACTGATTGTTTGAAGGTGAGATTTTACGGCCGCAGTAATAAACCAGAACTTGTTGAAAACATGTTGAAGACATATCTTACAACTTCACCCTTTCTAGATATAAAAACTATAAATCTTTATATGCATGCTTTGGTGAGAGGGAATAGGTTTCCATTGGCGTTCAAGCTATTAAAGCTTGTGGAAAGTAAAGCATCAGAGCAGTTGAGTGCAGGGTTTTTAAAGAAAGAGAAGCTGTTCCGTGAACGAATCCTTGAAGAGAAACAGCTCAAACTGATCTATAGTGCTCATTATGAAAATGAAAAGAACATCAGTTCTGCTATAGATGATATCGAACCCGGTGCGAAAGACAGTGATTTGCCCAAAAATGAAGTTAATGACAAACTGAACAACAAACCAACAGACCCTTCAAAAGTTCCACCATTGTTTCCGAACTTTCAGACTTATAAGGTATTCTTGCTTCATTATTGTTCTCAAGACTCAACCAATTTTCATGATGTATTGGCACTGATCACATCCATGAAGAAATATAACGTTGATGTGCTAGAATCGTTTTATTTTTGTTTGATTTCGGGTTTTCAAAGGAACTATCATGATCAAACTCTTGGATGGTCATTACAAAGACTTGTTGGCTTTCTTAGAATACTTGTTAGAGAAGCAACAGTAGATGACAGTAAAATCTCTCTGTCGCTTTTCTCTGAAACTTTCTGGCGAAATGCTTACGAGGTTTTATACTGTTTGAGTAGAGATAGGTTTGCTTCTAATGGTAATGATGGATCTTTTCTAGAAGAGGAAGAATTTCTGCAGTTTGCTGAGTCAACTGATCGATCAATAAATGAACTTGCTGAAAAGATGGAAGACCATGAAGGATACGAAACGAATATGAGATTGTCTAGAAGTATTATGAAAGGGATAAATGATTTAGTTTTCCATCCAGTGTTGGAAAAGTTGGTCAAGTGACTTCAAGCCTTGTTCGTGATGAAGCAAATTGGTTAAGTAAGCATTTGTGGTCAAGGTCAACACAGCACAACCTACTACAGCACAAGCAGCTCATGATATCCTAAAAAGTCAAGGAAGACAGCATGTCTACTCTCAGAAAATGATTCAACACTTTTCATTTAATTCACGGCAATAAAAATTATTTCTCAAACAGTCCAGACTATACTTCAAACTCAACATGTAAGTCTCATCAATTAATTAATCAACAATCTAGCAGCTTTCGGAGTAACAATTTCCACAGTTTTCATATGTTACATCCCATAGATTTCTTGTACATACCAATAATACCTTTTTCCTTTGATTTTGAATAAATTTTTACTTACTTTTCGCTCATTATCAGTACTGTATTGTCAATCTTCGATAATCAGTCCCCACAGGGCACTGACCGTCCCATAACATATACTAGCACTCTTGCTTGACTTTCCCCGTTGTAGTCCTTATAACTGGATGCCTTTAATGAAACTGATGATATCTTCCCATTTCCCCTCGTCTTAAAACAGGTGTCTTTTGAATTGAAGCTCATCGAAATGTGTGATTCAATTTCGCATGGTACTTAACCTATCTATCAAATGACTTATAGATGGATGTAAGGCATAAGGTCGTTATTTATAGGTTGCAATGAAACATGATAGAAAAACGATCGAGGATTCGGTATTTTTCACGTTTTTATTGCTGATACAGAGCCTGAGGTCAAATAAGGTACAGACGGATAGTTCGTTCAGTGTTGTATCAACAGAGCAGTGCTAGATTCATCACGAACGTACACACTATACGTGTTACAACTAATTGCAACTAATTATAATATTTGATAATATTTATATAGATATCCGACCACATGGTATGTTAAACTGTTTGCTAAGGTGCTTGCAATTTTGAAAAGGTTCAATTCTGGTGATAGTTAAACGACTTCCTCTACTGTAATTCATATGCATTTTCTAACACTTTTTTGTCCAGTCTGCGCTTTTTAACTTCCAATCACTACTACTGGTGATACTGCTGTTCATCTGCACAAGCACATATATTCATGCAGTTTTCCCTGCACCATTAGATAAAAACAAAACTGGAATGTTAGGAGCTTTCTGGAAAGCAGCTAGAATAGGCGAGAGAATGAGTCCATATGTTTCAGTGTGTTGTTTGATCATGGCTTATATTCAACTACGGTCATAGTGCTGAATACCAAGAAAAAGGCAGAGAATGCAGAATATGAAATATTGGAGAGAGGGAGGAAAGAAGGATTAAAAGCGGAAGGAATTTCGAATTGTGTCATATATTGACGTTTGTAATCTTTTAAATGCTGGTCACAATGAGGATATCTATGGATTAGCTAAGCTAAATTGATACGAGTCATTAATTCATGTACAATAAATACTACATACATAAGTGTTTACCGTACACTATACGCATATCTTATCAGCGGATCATAACAGATCATTGAGTCTAGTTTATTCACTTAAATTCATAGGTTTCACTTGTTCCCTCACATAAAGTACTCACCCGTGAAGTTCCAACAATTCTTTCTAGTTTTAATGCATCCCATTTGGAATAAACACCTTTCACTCTGCTTATATCAAAATCAGTCTCAGCTTTATTCAGAAACAAGAACTTGACAACTTCAGCATAGAAAATAGGATTATTAGGTAAATCGTAAAAGTAAACTGATTGTACTCCCTTGATATCAAATCGTCTATAGTGATGTAAACGTTCAGTGTACAGCATAATTTTCTTTTTACCATTGGCAAATTGTTGTCTATGACGAGTTAACTCTGATTGAGTTGAATATTCATCAATATAAGTATATGAAGGCGTAACATGGAATTTCAAGTTCTTGAGGTAGTTCTTCAACCTAATATAGTCAGAGAAGTTGGAAATGAAAATTAGAGCCCCATTTTCTTGTGAAGAAGCTGTTAAAAGTTGTGGTAAAATTATTGAAGTAAAAAACTTGAATCTTCTATCAACGTCATCCAAGGGAGTATCGCAGTAAAATCTAGTGAAAACTTGCTTGACCTTTAGGCCTATTGTTCCAATAGCAGATGGTATAATCAATGCCGATGATGTATCTGAAGCTTCATTAGCTTTACCAGTTGATGCACTAGTAGTAATAGTAGAACTAGACTTAATATCACTTTTCTTACCATAGAAGGGTCTCACTTTCACCTTCCCACTTATATTTTGACAATGGGACATGAAAACCGAGTTTATCTCAGGACTTAGATAGTCTGTAAATATTAGTGTTTGACGGAAGCATTTGGCCAAATTGTCAATATACCAAGAACGAATTCTGGAGAAATCAGCATCGTGGAATTTCTTTGGAATCAGATTCAGATGTTTCATTACGATAGAAACGTTATCCCAGTTTTGTAACTGGGCAGCATGCATCTTATCGAATACTAACAATTCAATTGAGGACAAAAAATCATAGTCTTTCTTTGATTTATCAGGACTGGTAACAATCATTTTGAGGCCTAAAGGTGAACAAATTATCAAGTCTGATTGGTAGAAAGAAGAATAAAACTTCATAGTCTTTCTAGTGAATTTGATACCCAAACAGAACAAATCATCAGTATTTCCTCCAAACAAATGACAGAAATCTTCCGGTTTATTCTCTGGTGGCATAGCGTCTGAATGGAAAGAATCTTTAAACCTCTTCTTATTTTCCTGCTGCTCGGTACCTGATAATTCAATCAAATCATCAACAATAAGATCACAGTAGTTTCTAGATGGAACAATAATCAGAACTTTAGGTCTAGTGAACCCTTGATCTGGACATTCGGGCAATTCTTCATTTTTCTGTTGAAGCTGAGAAAGTCTTTGGTTGTTCTTAAGTACTTTATCCCTGGTTTTGAAAATGTGATTTAGTATGTGTAAGCAGTATATTCTTCTGTATTCAGAATCATTTTTGTATGAAGCGATGGGGAAGCAAAAGTCTTGATAGTTGAATATAGGAGGAATGATGGATTTCTGAAGAGGTGTAAATATAAATCCATCAGGTTTATAAGATTTCTCAAAAGGTTCAATCAGACGCTTTTTCAGCTTGAATGCAGTAGCAAAATTGCTTTCCTTGGGTATTTCATCACATGCTGTGGGAGTGCCATTAGCAGCTTTGAAAGTAATTACACTGCCTAAGTATGAGTTTGATTTCTTCAAAGAATAACGTACTTTCTCCTCTGGCTTCAACTTAGACAATATTTCGTTGCCGCATGAAAAATGGACCTCGAAAGGATCTTTCGAAACGTACTCTTCAGAATCTGAGTCAGAATCAACATCAACTTTCTCTTCCTTTTCATTATGTTTATCCGTTTTTGCCTCATTGTCGTCTTCGTCTTCTTCTCCTTCATCTGCCTCTTCCAAATTCAAACCCTCAGGTTCCTCACTTTCTGCTTCAGAGCTCTCTTCTCCTGAGTTTTCTGCTTCGCCATTTATTTCCGCCTCGGATGTTTCCTTCACAATCTTTCTCTTCTTCTTCAATGGCCTTTCCTTTTTGCTCTTGTGATCAGTCTTTAGTAATGTCAACAAAGCATTATAAGCTTTAGAATCACGGATTCCACTATCATTTTCATCTTCACTATCATTGCTTTCTTCGACAGAGCTGTTTTCTTTGTCTGATGAAGCTGAAAGGACTTCTTGCTGCTCTTCATTCAGTAGATCATCGCTGGATCGTTTTTTACTATGGTAAGATGATCTCACGATATCTCTAGCTTCAGTTCTTCCTGAACTGAATCTAGCAGGACGCTTCAACTTCGAAACTGTTGACGGCATTATGAGTATATAGAAAGATGCTATATTAGCGAGTACCTAGCCTATAGAAACCGTTTTCAATATTTATCTACATAAGAGCAGCCCCATTTAATAGGTGATCATCGAATTTGTAGTAGAAAATTCTCTCTAGCTACATAAAAATTTTAATTGTGTGATAACGAAGTGAGACCCGATGCTCTATGAGGGTAAATCTGTAGATTGCGAATGGGTTGGTATTAAGGTTCATGCCTTTTTTGATTGACGGTTATTGCTGTCCTGCAGGAAAGCGCAATCATAATAACATTGTAATCGATGGATTGACTAGCTTCGCGGGTAGTTGGTAGATAAATCGCGGTGATTACAATGATAAACATCCTGAAGTGATTGCATATAATAACAAGCAATGAAAATTAGTGTTAGAAGCAAAGAGGAGATATGGTGAATAAATGTGTAGCCGTGTGTAATTGATCGTGAGGGAATGTGGATTAAGCTAGGCCGTGAGGAAAACAAAAGACGACGGAATAGAGATTAGAAACTGCTGATTATGATATATGAGATATGATATATAATATATATTATATATTATATGTTGTATAGGATTCTAGTACTAATTATATACTTGGAAATACCAATTATTGATGTAGTAATTGAATGAAATTGAACTAGCAGGACCATATACTACTTTCATCCACCATAACAAAGATGTCTTAACACCTTGTAGCGATAAATAATATATGTAAGCGAGAGAACTATAGCTCCAAATTCTACTCTTACCAACTAACGCAAATTGCTGTCTTCTTATACAACCAAACAATAAATAAATCAACCGGACAAACTCAGAGCCTTTATTTGGATTATGAATAACAACACACGCTCATCATGGCAAGCATTCGATCTCTAAGCAGTCGATCAACATCAACATCAACATCAACAAACATTACATGCTTTCTTTCTATGCATATTTAAAGTTGCCATGCACCTTTTTTCTATCCTGCGTAGAATTTTCTCTTTTACGTGTACATACTTAATCTCCATTTATACATCAACACACAGAAAAACTAAAAAATCTCTTCTTTCTCAAGTGCTACGTTACATATGAAAGAAGGCTGGTTTTATATTATTATATCTAGTATTGACATATAAGTAATCAACAAACACGTTTGCAGTTACAAATCTATGAGAATAAAACGTGAATTGGGATCAATACAACGTTTGGTTATTTTCGGTAGCGCAATATTATGGGTGATAGAATTTAGAGGATTGCAAGCACTGTTTACAATTCAAGTGATCATAGATGGATTCATGTTAGTGACAGTTTATCAGGAGAAATAACAATATAATATAAGAGAATAATATTATTGATATTTCAGCACTTGTGGATTGTTCTGCGATTAAAAGCCGCTTGTTAGATATTAATACAACTATAACAAAGTTTTCGTTTAATGCTTGCTTTGAAATCTTAGCACCTGAGAAACTCTCTACGAAGACGCAAGAGAACGATAGTTCATGATACCGAAATTATCGCATACTTCAGCAATATATATATGAATCATCACACAACTATTTATGGAATTTAGCAAGGCGGTTATTTATTGAGTCTTGAAGTGTTTTTCTGTATTAAAATCTAGTGTAGATGACAACAATTATCATCAATTGGGTTGACAGAGAGAAATGATTTATTAAATATCGAAACAGTTATTTTTATCGTATTTCAGAACAATATCTAAATTCGACAAAAGTGCATAGTTAGACTCAAGACTCAACAAACAAGAAACAAGCAAATAACAACTTACAATGAGCTCTTTTGTCTCTACTCTCAAAGTGGTGTTCTCCGCATTATATTTGCTACTAATTCTGTTGACTATTCCTTTGGCATTTGATGCAGGAAGCGAAGACTGTGGATTAGCCTTCACATTTACGTTGATAGTGTTTTATTTTCTAATGACAAGTCTTAGATATGTCAGTAGAAATACTGGCTTCACATACACTGCGCACTTTTTTTACTACCTGCAGCATATCATCATTCCTTCATTATTGGTAGTCCATATTCAAATATTCTCAAGCGGGAACATACCTGCTATTTGGCTGAAAATTATTCAGCCATGGAAGTTCATGATGACCAATGCTACACCGTTTTTTACTATATTAGATGGCATTTGCTCTTTATTGACCATCCAAGCTTTGGGACATATGTCCAAATGGCTCATTAGAGATAAAGCTAACACTTGGACTATCGCCTTTCTCATCACATCAGCAGGAATTATTTCAGCTTCTTTATATTTCTTATTCAGAGCGTTTGTTGTTCCTGAAATAACGATCGGCATTGGTTCAGCTATACTACTTGGTTCTATTATTACTTATTGCTGTATTATTGGTATTTATGGAATTGTCTCTGAACGAGGCTCAGCATTGGAATCAAGTTTATTGTTTGCTTATATTGTTCGCTGTATTTACGAAACGTTCCCTGAGCTTGCAGAATCAACATCAGATTCAGTTCGTTACCTAATTTCCCAAACAACAGCAGCTTTACGACAGGAGATTCTGAATATTCCTATTCTCACAGATTTGAACAGAAGTATCAATGGTAACTACTACAACTCTGACAGTTTTCTTAGCCAATCAGTGAGATTACTTTACTCGAACATATCAACTAATGTTCCCTATTCCTTTTCCACCGTTTATAACTTTCTACTGGTTGCTACTAACAAAGTAACAATACCAGTGATATTCAATCTTGCGTATCGTGTTGGAGTGTTTTACTGTGCTACAAGAATCATCCCTGCTATCCAATCATCATCGAGCCATGTATCAGTTCCTCATAACTCATCAGACGATGAGGCAAGCGAAAGTAGTGCCAACGAAAGAACCGTGAAAGCCTCAGGGCTGAGTATCAACATATCTGGTTCTAACTCATTGAAATCCTCCAGCTCGCGGGTCTCTACTTCGCGTTCTCGTTCTCGAAGAAGAAGGAAGTCCAGGCATAGAAACTCCAATCGTATGTTAGAGATACTGTATGCCTATGCACCATGTATAATTATAGCAGTTTACACACACTATATGATGCAACATGCAGGACTTCTACAGAAAGATATGAGGATATGGGGATGGTGGAATAACGAGAAGAATGTTGAAAACTATCTCACTCTGTTCGATAAAAGTAATCTGTATAATAGTTTGGGATCTGGGCAATTTGGATGGCGCACAGTAGTGTTGGTTCATGCATGGGAATTTTGGAATTGGGTTAATATGGTAACAATGTTAGCTCTTTATACAAGTGAACTTATTGCTCAAGGGAATAATTATCAAGAACCTTTGTCAGTTCATTGGAAGAGTGATTGACCAAAGGTATTTTGATGGACGTGTATTATAGTATTTAGATAGGTATTAATAATTTTTATAATGGGAACTGTCCTGTAGAAAGTAGATTGAAATGTCTATGAGGTGTTTGATTAACAAATAGTGCGGCCATCACAAACAACTTACGAGATTCAACTTCTAAGATTCAACTATTTTACGCTGATTGACTCCCTGATTGCTCTGCTGGGAAGGACAATCACCATCCAGTTAAGCAGCTCTTGGTATTTGCTTAATAAATATTTTCGCAAGTTATACATACTTTTTAGACAACACATTGCACTAGATCAGATAGTTTCAATAAATGTTCTCTACATTTCTTATATGTAAACTTCAACGCATCAACAAGCCCAACGACTTTTCTTTATTAATAGCTGCATTTACAATCTAACGTCTCTCCTATTTCTCAAACCAATCTAAGTCCTTGTTTGATCAGAAAAAATTATGCAATTCTCGTCGTTGTTAAAACTCTGAGCTTGACTCTATGTTGCTTAGTTATTTCATCATGTTAAAACAAAAGAACATGAAAGGTTATCAGAATTATACAACCGTCATTCGAAAGTAAGCTATATAGTTGATCCAGTGAGAACGCGATTGATTCCTTCCATCCTACGCAATTTTAAACTTTTAACCATTAAAGCGAACTGAACCCGGCATATTTGACTATGCATCTTCCCCCCAAAGGACGGACTCGAAAAAAAAAATGGAAAAAAGTGGTTCATAGGATAAAAGTAAGCTCCATTGAGGTATCAACCCTAAATAAACAGGAAGATAATTGCATAACTATCGTCTAGAAAGATGTATGTAAGCAAGCTTACAGTTTCATTCCATCGTCGAAATAGTTAAAGGATGATTGCTCATCAACAGAAATGATCAACACATTACATCAAGAGGATTTGGATTGACCAAATCTATTCTGAGGTTAGCATCTCAGAGCGTTTCCGCTTTTTGACCGGAGACTTTCCCCAAAGCTTAGAATGACAAACAGATTAGATCTATTCGTCCTTTTGAAGGCTTTGTAACAATTCTTCTACCCTTATGATAAAGAATTATAATAGGACTTCTTATGTGAGTACTGATAGCTGTTATAAAGAAAAGGAAAAGGATAAAGAGAATTGGCATATAAATAGCACTAAAAGAAAAATTTGTTTGTGGACAAACAGAATACTGAACGGAAGTTTAGTTTAGTTTACGGTAAAATGTCCGCTAATGTTTTGTGGCTAGGAACACTGGACAAAGGAGGAAATAGCAGCTGATTATGTAATCTGAATAGTATCATTGCTTTCAACATCTACATAATTCTCTAAAGATAATGCGATAGTGGTTAATCAATAGCATGAGGAAGGGGAGAAAGTTTAGCTTTGAAATGCTTGGTAAGAATATGTTTATTTGGTAAACAAGACAGTCTGATAACTGGAGATTTATTAGATGTAAACAGTGCTCGGAAGATTTGTTGAATAATGGATAGAATGTTGATTGAAGAATAGAAAATGGTAAGTAATCTAGGTAGACTGTGGATGGATGACTTGATCGATTAGAAAAGATAATAATGGAGAATTCTTATCTACCGGTACTAACAGATGTCAGGCGGCGAACTATTGGAATTCGAGTCAACGACACAAATGGCAATGTACCAGAGAAACGCTGGAAGAGCTGCGAAGTAAAACTTTGGAAATGGAGTATAGGCTATACAGAAGTGAATCGGCATTAAGTAAGAATGAGAAGCAGGGATTAAAAGAACAAATGGGCTTCAGAGGAGCTGTTGGAGATTATAACGGAGCATCAATGTTGAGAGGGAATGATCATAAATCCGGTGCAAATCCGAGAATGCATAAATCGATACAGACAACTGAACGGATACTGAACGAGCTACACTATGATACATCTATGAGGATATATATACATAATCTGATAACAGCCTTGGGTAGACAGCTGAGAGTGAGACAAAGAGCAATTGCAACAGCAGAAACATATTTATTGCGCTTTTTCACCAAAGCATCAATTCTAGAAGTTAATATATACATACTAGTTACAGCAGCATTATATTTGGCATGCAAGATAGAAGAATGTCCGCTTCATATAAGAGGAATAGCACTGGAAGCAAGAAACATGTGGCCACATCATATCTCAAATGATATATCAAGAATTGCTGAGTTTGAATTTTACCTGATTGAAGAAATGGATAGTTACCTGATAGTTTATCATCCTTATGAGCCGCTGAAACAAATAACCAAGGTTTTGTCTAAACTACCATCAACACAATCAATAATAGTACAACCAGACGAATTACATACAAGCTGGAGTATGATCAACGATATTTACATAACGGATTTGATTTTGCTAATGCCACCTCATATCATAGCTATTGCATGTCTCTACATGACAATGGCATTGAAATCTACGTCCACTGCTAACTTCCAACAACAATCGGCCATGGTCATGCAAGGAATAAAAGCGGTGACTATATCTGGGAACATGGAAACTAATCGTGATGAACGACTGGCTCGTTTGATCAACTTCTTAGCAGTGTCAAATATCAATTTAAATGAATTAGTTGAGTGTATTCAAGAGATCATTTCTCTATATGAATACTGGGATAAGTTTGATGAGGTGAAGACCAAAACAATAATTAACTTGTTCTACGTGAAAAACTCTGCATAGACTGACTCCCATGTATAAAAAATAATGACATAGTGTTAACGACTTAATAACATTTAATAACAATTAATGCCTTTTCTTTTATAGGACATTAGAAACAAAAATGTAAAGTCTTATTAACAAATCGATCCATACCATTCTGCTGGAAGAGAGCTAATTTTGATTACATAATCTAAAAGGTTAGATTCACTATTTGCCTTATAATGTAAACCGTTACAACTTTCCCCATAAATATAAATAGTATAATTTCATCTTCTTGTTCTCATTCATTGCTTCAATAGGAAATTAGATTTCCCTAACAATTCAAACTTTTGGGCTGGCCAAGTCAAGTGGCATTGTTGTTGGTCGAAAACGTTTCTGATATGAATAAGAGAAATTAGAATAAGAGAAATTAGTAGGTTGGTATTGCCTACATATATTATTGATTGTAAGCAACTTGATAGTTTTGTTTCTCGTTTGCTTATACGCCAGAACTCACGTAGTAAGACCAGAGAGTTCAACTATCTAGTGGGAAACAGTTAGTTTGAGAGGTATTACATGTTCAGATAGAAATATGAACGATAAATAGAAGTGATCGCATCGGATCAGAAGAATAATCTTCCAATTCTCTATGTCGGATTTTTGATTTCGGTTTATCAAATACTAATGCTATAAACTAAAAATAAAATTATCATCACAGCCTTGATATTTTGTCATCAGATACGTGAAAACAATGTTTTGATACTGAGAATTTATTTCATAAGAAGTCCAACTGAACTTCACTGTGAGGTTTAGCTCTCGACTTCTCTTGAATCGCTAATGATGAGTAGAAGCGGCTCACACTTTTCAACAATTTTCACTGAAAATATAGGCAGCGCATTTGAAGTCGCGGGTTGTTGATAAGTGAGCACTAGACCTGCTATGGACATAATACTATCACTTGTTGTTAATTGGTATTAAGATAGATAGTTATCATGCACATATCGCATCTCATCATATATCATTACTTTCCGATCACTTTTTTTACTTTGCTGTATGTTGAATTATCCACGTTTCTCCTTTCATGCCTCAAATCAAACAAACCAATTAATTGTTCCGTACATTGATCCACCTCATATCTGAGTATCTTACTCGCTATTTTTTATTAAGAGAAAGAACAGTTTATCCTAGTTTTACAAGACATATATGTATATCTAATCTTCACAAAAGCTGTATCAATCACGTTCATGTTTACCTCAAATGTACATTGCCATTCTGGTCTCACTTCTGGCTACAAAGAACTATTCATATTGCTAACTCTCATTGAAACTTCTCCAGTCAATCATTTCTACTGTAATATACACATATATTCTTTCCCGTTATTATTTTACAAAATTACTTCTTTCATCATCCTCACATCTCGTTTTGATTTCTGTTACATAACCAGTAAAACCCTTCCCAAATACTCCATACTCGTAATCTCAATGTGCAAGCTCATTATTCCAGGTTATTTTTTGTATCCTTGAAGCTTCATTCTTCCTCTTAGTTCCTTTCATCCTCCATCCCTATATAAAAAATAAAAAATAAAAGAATATCTTGCTTTCCCATCAATTGCCCTTCAAAATTTCGCTTCGGTGGTCCTTGGTCTACTTCTGACCCACTAAATCTTGTTACTTACGTACACTACACTTGCTGTCCCACAGACTTGTGCTTGTCAGCTACTTTTCGCGTTTTGTGCAAACCTTAATTGAAAATTCCTGCGACCATTCGAACTCTATTGCGAACTCTTTCACTTAGAAAAATGTCATACTGAAGCATAACTTGTTGAAATTGAATTAACTTGATTCAACAATAACGAACCGGGCTACGTCAATTAAAAGGAGTGCGTGAGATGGTATTGAACTAGAAAGTCTTGAAAGAAAAATAGAAAGAATGAAATTCGGACGTTGGTGTTAGAATAGATTAGAAAGAAGTTGAAAATTAATGATAAGTTGATAAAAGGTAAAATAGAGTATAGTAGTATAGTATAGACGAAGAGGAAAGAATAGCATTAACTAGAGTGAAAGTAAACAACTGGGGAAATCATTTCAATACATAACGGTGAAGCAACAGATTGGTGAATGATTGAATTAGTTGATTGGGCCATTGGTTTGTATAGGTAGTCAACAGTTGTTGGGTGAAGCGAAAAAAAAAAAAGGTACCAGAAAGAATACCAAAATCGTCGCCAAAGAAAAGGTTGAAAAAGTATCAGAAATTACGTGGCTTCAAAAGAAGATGAGCAGTAATCTGAAGAAAGTACTGTTTCTATCATTATTTCAATCTATTTGAAGTGCATTTACRCTGTTAGTCAGTCAAAACAAAGGCAAAGCAGAATTACTGTTAGTAGGGAAAATCGCCCATATACCCTTAGTTTTATCAACTACTGAAAAAGTACTGAATCAATCAACTATAGTCAATAAAAATAGCAATTATACTCAAAACTCGAGGCAGATAAACTAACAGGATTACGAGCACAAATTCAATTGACTGAAAGCGGAATTTAATCTGTTGAGAACACTAAATTATTATAATGATTGATCAGGATAGAACTAAAGCTTCGGGAGCTGATGTGGGTATTAACCTTGGTGCTCTCAATATAAGGACGAAATCATCGATTGGATCACCTAAAAACATCAACACTTTCCACAAGCAAAAAGTCCATGAGCGATCTGCAAACTCCGTATCAGGGAAACTGAAACCTAAATCAAACAATCATAGTAAATTAGGAGTTCTTTTCCTTGGCGAACAAATACAAATTACAAGCTTACTACTATTAGGTCTAATAATATTAGACAAGCTTGAACTATTCCCTGAAACGGTTGATAAGTTAAGCCGTTTGCAATATTATGATAAAGAAACTGGTTTATATTTCATAGGAAAGAAGGACCTCTATTTTGTTGGTACTTGGGTCCTCCGATTGATATTAATTCGAGCAATATGCATGAAATATGTGTTGATACCTTTATCAAGATGGCAAAAGATCAAATCAACAAAATCGATCATCAGATTTGCAGAACAGGGATGGTATCTTGTTTACTATGTTATATCATTTTTATCGGGAATGTATTTGTTTATCAATTCCTCGTATTGGAATAATTTAGATGCATTGTGGCTTGGATGGCCACATTTCCGGTTAACAAAAGAGTTCAAACTGTATTATTTGATTGAAATGAGCATTTGGTTCCAACAGTTATTTGTTTTAAATATTGAAGAGAGAAGGAAAGATTATTATCAAATGTTTACTCATCATATTGTGACTTGTTCATTATTGATTGGATCGTACTTCTACTATTTTTTCCGAATAGGTCATTTAATCCTTGTTATTATGGACTTAGTTGATACTATGCTATCATCTGCTAAA
The DNA here is from genome assembly GCA_001599295.1 of Sporopachydermia quercuum. Classification (NCBI taxonomy): domain Eukaryota; kingdom Fungi; phylum Ascomycota; class Sporopachydermiomycetes; order Sporopachydermiales; family Sporopachydermiaceae; genus Sporopachydermia; species Sporopachydermia quercuum. The sequence continues at coordinate 667,773 of BCGN01000006.1, forward strand.
ATGCTTAAATACTGTCGCTTTCAAAAAGCATGTGATACCATGTTTGGTGTGTTTTTTGTTTCTTGGATTGTTCTTCGTCATGGTTGCTATAATTATTTGTTATGGTCAGCAGTATCAGATGCCGATAGATTAATGAATAGTAGATGTGAAAATCTGAACTCGACAATTTATGAATCGACACTACAAACGTTTGATTTTATCAAATTGGAAAAACAACCAGTTGTTTCTTGTTATACAGAAACTACACTTCACATATTCTATTGGTTGCTTGGATTATTACAATTGCTTATGATTGTATGGATGGTGATGATTCTGAGAGTTGCTTTGAAAGTAGTTACCGGCAATGGAGCTGAAGATGTTAGAAGCGATGAAGAAGATTCGGATTAAATTGATAATAAAAAGATCTTTTTTTCTTTCTTTGTTTACTTTGTTCATCTTTAGTTTTCTAATCATAACATTATTTTTCCTTTCTCGTTTAATTCTCATGTTACTAGTTACTCTCGTTAGTGTGAAGCATTAGCATAAGGTCATGGTTGATCATGAAGTATACCAAACACATAATAGTATATCTATCTAATAATAATAAAAAAAGATATCTTCTATTAAGAATAACAGTTTACTAATTATTGTATGGCTTTCAGTTGAAACTATCTTGTAAAAGTCTTAATGTTAAGTTCTTAGGTAGACCTACAACAGAGCTATAATCGCCGAATACTCTTTTCATAAGCAGTCCGCCAATCGATTGGATTTTATAACCTCCAGCAACAAACCAACCTTCTTGGGTATTCACATATTGTTGAAGTTGATCGTCCGTCCAGTTATCCATTTCCACGATTGTCTTCTCAACAGCTTTTGATACTTTTTCGATAGTCCCCTGCTCATTTGACTTTATCACTACTACTGCTGTCATTACTATATGTCTACTGACAGAATCAGAGTCACCATTAGTAACTACAGCTGAATCAAAAGTTGATTGCTTGATCCTACTTTTATAGATATCTTTCAACATATTAAACTGTTCATTTGGTCCTCCTGGTTTCTCAAATATTCTCTCCTTACCATCTATTATTCCTACTACCACTGTGTCTGATGATACTATAAGGGTCTTCCTACCATTGTTTCCATATCTTTTGCTTACCTCTAGAGCTTTCTGATAGGCAGTCTGTAGAACATAAGTATCAGCTTTTTGTTCCTTTGAAAGGTTTTCCTCAAACAACGATGGGAATATCGTTGGCTGAATACCCATTTCCTCTAGTATAGCTTTTCGTCTAGGTGACTGAGAAGCAAGTAGAATGTCATACTGAGTTATCTGAGGGATGAATGACTCAATGAGAGACATTTCGAAGAGATTATCGCAGAAATTGCTGTACAGAGATATACGTTGATAGTTGCATATAATAGAATTATATTAAGAAATATTGCTGAGTTATTTAGTTGGTTGATATGTTATCTGAAAAGGTATCAATTGATCTGCGTAATAGCTTCTGATACTTATACTGATTCGTACCAAATGACTTCTTAGGTACTATCACATCAAGTCAATGTCAACATCTGCAAACATGGTATAATGTCAGTATGAGCAATATCACAATTTCCTCTAATATTCCATTGTCTTTAAACTATATCTTCCTCTAGAAAGACAATCATAGAGAATATATTTTTATTTCAAGCAGGCAAAAGCTGGTTAATATACTTGATTACCACACGAACATGCATGGTCATGCATTCGTCTCAAAGTCCAAACTTAATTTTAACTACATCGAGTATTATATGATCTGACCACACTTGTATCATGTTTACTACGCTGTTTCTTTAGATGCTAAAATCATGTTTTTTATTATATTCATATTTAATTAATAAAGGTGGGGAACATTTTGATTTATATATATCTGGACGATTATACCAATAAAATAAAGTTTATAAATTATGCATATATATTAACTTTAATAATTTGGACATTACTTTGCATAACATTGCATGAACTTGGACACTTTCTTCAGTACATAACATGCGTGGACAAGTTCTCGTTCTAATCGTCTATTTATATCGAAGAGGATAATCAGCAATAGTCTTATCCAATACTTGAATGAATATTGTGTTGACCCTATCGTGACTTACATGTTTACTGAGTATTTAATGAAGGATTTGATGATTAAAAACCAAAGTGGGATTCTGGGGGAATGTTAATATGGGGTTTTAGTGCTTTTACGGTAACTTGTGATTTATCACGAGAGAGATAATATCATTTCATAAACCTGTCTGTTATCCATATCAATTGACCAATTTGATCTCATCAACTGTCTTGCTATTGCTATAGTTCTATGATAAATTGATCAATTAAATGTATACAAATATAAAAGATCCGCTGAACTCTCGTGCTTTATTATCATGATGCTTATAATCTAATAGAACATTTGATTTATCATCATAGGTTCATACTTCTTTCACTGAATTGAATACCCATTCAGCTCAGGTGACCTTATCATTGGTAGGTTATCAACTTTGGAACTGATATTTACAATGTCTACTCATTTTTGTCCACAAGAAAATACTCCTGGCACTCATTGTACTACAATATCAATAAGTTCGTGGATTCATGTTATTAGTTTATTAGTTAGATCTATCTTATTATCCAATAAATTGTTATAAAGCTCAGTCGATGGTAAAAAGTAGATAAACACTACTCATCTGGCTGATCTGATGATATCAAGTAATTCAAATTGGTTGCCATTATAGTCATTTGGTAGTTAAATAATTAATACCTTGTTGATCATATTAGATGAGAACCCAACTTGACTTGAATTGATTAGATGAGTGTAATTAATATGTATAGTGTATGATAATTTGTTGTGTAATATTGTGTTGTGTTGCGTTATGTTATGTTACAGCTATATCAAAAGAACAAATAAGCGAAAAGGCCAACGACGCCAGCAGCAATCAAATACAAGACAAAGCTGATGAAAAGAATAGTTGTTAGTATTTAACTTCAATAGCCTGTGAGGTAATTACTATTCAAATTAAGTGACAACTTACTAGTTCTTGCTTTCTCCTTCAATCACATCAACACCAGTAGCAGCAGCCTTAGAAGATTCGGTGGGCTGTTGATAAAAAACTGTTAGTAACAATTATGTAATAAATGATACTTTCGATAACAATAATAAACAGTATTTGTAAGAGTAATTGTTGATAGATTGTTAACAAAGCTTTACCATGAATATTAAATACTTACTTTAGAATCAGGAACAACACCAATAAGTAATGGTTCTAACATTTCTCTGGCATCTTCAGAATGTCCAATATCCTAATAATTTGTTAGTAGTTTGGTAGGAAACTTCTAATATCAACAATTGCTTCGTTCTCCAGAAACTCTTGTCCTCTTCATTTGTTCTGTGCTGCAAAACTTACTTCAAAAGCATCAGTAGCATCAACTCCACCGCAGTCAATCATAACCTCTTCTCCACCACTGTCAAGCAAATAAGTTAATAAATAATCACCATTTGACCATTAAAACCTAAATAAAAATATCAACTTCTCTGTCATTTTTCAATCGTCATTCACATACGGATGTTCATCAAGGAAGGATGTGGTGTCGTACACTTTTCCATTAATCACCATCCACAAGTCATCCCTGGTGTTATGCTGGGAAACTTCTTCAAATGTAAAGATTTTTTCTTCGGCCATTTTGAAATTGAGATCTATTTACAATGTGTTAGTTTCTTTCAAATGCAAGCAGTTGGTGCCAATGACAAGATACTATCATACGATTATATCAGTATGCTACTCATAAAACGCGAATAGTACCATGGGAAGTGTAAAAAGATTCAATAAATATCATTCGATGACGGTTTTAATATACAAGATGGCAACACATAAACCTATTACTGTTTTCTTCTTTTCTCTTCAGCATAGAATCAATCAGTCGTCAGCTAACCTGGCCAATCAGCTACCTAACATTCATTCACCTTATGCATTCCTCTTCCACTATACTTACTTACCGTATGATACAAACTAGCAATCAACTAAACAACTGACGAGCAGAAAATTTCCTAGTAGACCTAACCCACAATTGAATAAAGAAATGATAAGTTCTATGAATTCAAATCAATACTTCTATTGCATTAAGATCAGCCAGTTTTCTCAATTTTATAATTAAAAGACAACATCTACCCTATCAGTGAAAATAAAAAGTTAACTTGTGTATCAATCAAGTTTGATCGGATGTCGAATATTTCACTGTCCGGAAGGAATGGGAAAAAGTTTACTTAATTGGGAAAGGAAAGTGGAGTCGGACAAAAAGTCCCAGGACCAGAAGGGTAGTGATATTGGGCAGATAGAGATACAGAGGAATGTGATGGCTATGGTTGGTTATATGACAACGATTAAGATATTTGAGGGAAAAAATAGTGCATGCATTGTAGAGTATTGGATTAATTGGACGTTCATTGTTTTTGAAAAACCACAATGAAAAGCCAATGTTGTATGAAGATTGATATTTCTTAGTTCAGTACAATTGGATTGACATTGATCCGATAAGACAGAGGACACTTGTAATAGTAATATCTGGTCTCCAAGTTCAACGATTTATTACTTACAAAACTATCTAGGCTAGGGTTCGAAGTAAGTGTCCAATTGTTCCGATTGTTAAGTTCTTGAGCTTAATTTGGTATAGCCTTCAAGATTTAAAACGTAGGAAATGTGGGTTTACCTACATCGGTAGTTGATATGAGACCAGGAATGATTTTGTTTCGCATACAATAGCTTTCGCAATCTTTTTACAGTTTGTTTTATTTAATTTTGATTTATTTCTTGAGTGAGAATTAAAGGAATACTTGACTTCCACAGCAGCGATTTAATAGAGCGCAGCTAATGTGAACATGGAAAGAAGAATATTGATTGAAAGAGAACTTTGCTATTGTCGGATATTAGGTATTTGAATCATATCCTCTATCTTTTCTCTCTGTACCCTTCATCAACGGCTGCGCTGGTCAATTGTCCGAAGCATTTCGTTTCATAGATTAGCCTTATATAAAATCTCATTTAGTTAAGCAACACTCCTCATGTATATTTAATCATAATTGTATATAAATACACTTTGTCCTCTTTCACTAATCACCAACAGGTGTGCGCTTTGCTTGATAATATTCACGATCTACAGATTCTCCCTCGTAGAACATTACTTGCTTCTCAGCCAATGAAACAGGTCGGGAAATTGCTTATGGAATAGCTTTGTCCGTCAAATGTTTGATTAATATTACTTATTTGGGCAAGATAGGACATAGAAAAAGGACCCCATCCTAGTCTAGGAAAGTAAAACAAACATTCTTAAAATGAGTAATGATTATCCCAAAAATGAAGGTGGGGGGAAAAGACCTACGTTTTATTTGCTGTTGAGATTGTAAGATGAAGGATTATTCTCTTGTGCGAGCCCGATTTCAATAGTGCAATTGCTGATATCTCCTACTCTTAATGGTTTATCATCAGTTATCTTACATATACCTCTCGCTGTATGGACAGCAATACTTTCGGACAGAGACGGTTTATCAGAACTGCTATCAAAAATTACTAAACATAGAAATTGAATACATTGTAAAAGATGAAGTTTCTTTATCTACAGCTACAATTTTTCTCCCCCATTTTCCATCATTTCTTTTCCCTGTTCCTGAAAACTGATAAAGCCATGTTCAACTGTTGATATTTGCTTTTCCCTTTTATGGGCAAAATATCCCCCGTATGGACAGTGTACACAACCGAATTAATCATTTATAACCGGACAGTAGTTTGATGGAAGTTTGAAGCAGTTTGTTCGTGAAACAGTTTCAAACTATACTACCACTTTTCTCAAGAAGTGGAGAAGTATATTCTGTTATGCATAAATAATATTGACAATTTGATACTAGTGTACTCAAACTCTTTATTATTTTGAGATTCTGACTTCAACAAACACAGTTCAATAGTTGTAAGTCTTTCTCTCTGGACAAGAAAATAAAGTTCTTTTTATGCATAAACCTGCATCATCAATTAAACTTTACCTATTATTTGATCATATAATCGCTTGCTAAGTTTTGCTTATCTCCATCTTTGTTTCCTAAGCGAAGTGAGAATCTGTTAAGAGCAATGTTATTGATTCCTATCGTAATACAAATGTTACTGTTTGGAACTTACCAAGTTTCATATTAGGATTCAATATTAAAAATGTCAGAAACCGGTTGATTTTTTGGTGGCAGCGCATTCTGGCTGTATTATGATCTGCTGGGAGGATAAAAAGAGTCAAAGGCGAATTACAGTGAGCACTACCAAAACCAGTATATGGATATTAAATCAGATGGAATGAAGCTTTTGCTTGAAAAAGACTATTATTGAAAGCTCAAATTGATATTTTGACTAGCCAATTGCAGTCGGAAACTCTGGTGTAAACGCTTTAAATCCTATAAATGCTACAATGTCCAAACTATGACTGTCTGACCGATTAAATTATATCCTATGGTACATCATATTCAACTCTGAGCAATTCCCACGTCGTACTAATCTAATTATTTATATACAATCCTTGGATCATAAAACTCTGCTAAATTATTGTAAAACACATCTTGACATTCGACCAAGCCTGTTTCAGAAACATATTCACTCCAATGTCCAACAAGATTCTCGAGGACTTCTGGCTCCTTCTCAGCAAGATCAGTAGTCTCACCAGGGTCTTCCTTCAAATTGAATAACTGCCATTTGTTAGGTCCCAATGGTTCAGGAATGAACAAAGCCTTGTATTTACCCTTTCTCAGTGCTTGTTGAGCAAATAATTCCCAAYCAACAATTGTTTCATCTCCATAGATAGTAACTGAATTACCTCTTAAATAAGGAACCCAAGATTTACCTCTCACTTTAGCAACTTCTCTTCCTCTGAATTGGGTACCAGGGTGATCAACACCAGCAAGTTCTAATACTGTAGGTAAAATATCCATAACAGTGTTGAACTCCGAACTAATGGAACCCTTTCCAAAGACATCATTCAGACCTGGATATCGAAGAATCAAAGGGCATCTAATTCCACCTTCTGAAGCCCAAAGTTTATACATGAAAGAAGGGGCAGTTGCAGCTTGCGCCCATTGATCTGAATAGTGTACAAATGAATCCTTGTTTCCAATATTCTCAAACCTATTATTATAATGTTTCATTACGTTGCCAAATGCCTTATCGTGTAAGGGTAAGGCTTCCAACATCATACCTTCAGCTCCATTGTCCGACATGAATACAATAAAAGTATTATCTAGTTCATTTAACTGTTCAAGTTTCTTGATGACTCTGCCAATATTAGTATCAAGGACTTCGATCATTGCAGCATAAACTTCCATGATTCTGCTCTCTGTTTTTCTCTCATCTTCACTCAACTCAGTCCATGGCTTTCTGCCTTGACTAATAACTTCGTGAGGAACAACTCCTTCAGGAACAATGCCTAATTTAACAGCATTGGCAAGTCTTTTTTGTCTTAATTCACCAGGACCATCGTCATAGACACCCTTGTACTTCTCAATGATTTCCCGTGGTGCTTGATACGGCCAATGAGGCGCAGTGTAAGTGAGAGCACCAAAAAATGGTCTATTGTTTCTCTTTTCATGATCAATAAATTCTATAGCCTTGTCGGTGAAGTAATCTGTTGTATAGTAATCATCTGGTAGATCTTCGGGATCAAACTTTTCACCATCGGATTCGAACAAAGGGGGTAAAAAGTTTAAGTATTCACCATTTTCTTGTCTGGGAAAATACTTATAGTGATTTCCAGCCCCAGGAAGTAAACTGAACGTTTTCTCAAATCCTCTTTTAGATGGCCAGAAAGGTGGCAATAAGCCTAAATGCCATTTACCAGACAAGAAAGTATAGTAACCATTATCGTTTAAGATTTCTGGTAAAGCAGCGACTCTGAAGTTCAAGTATCCTTCATAACCAGGTTTACCATCGAAAAAGTCTTGAACGAATCCTCTAGCTTCGTTCATTTGGCCAACTCCTGCAATATGGTTATCAGTACCTGAGAAAAGCATTGATCTTGTTGGAGAGCAAGCAGAGGCAGTGTGGAAATCGGTGAACCTGATACCATGTTTTGCTAGTTTTTCGATATTCGGGGTATTGATTTCACCGCCAAAAGCGCTGGTATCAGTGAATCCCAAATCATCCACAACGATAATAAGGAAGTTTGGTTGCTGTTTAGTCATCGTAAACAAGTTGCTTCACGAAATAATCAACGAAAAATTAATCTACTAAGATACAYTCCTGAGAAGAGTAGAATCAGTGTATCAAACAAAAATCAATCATCTCAACTGATCCAGCTCATGTAGAGGAATCAACCATCTCTACAGTGGCAGCATGGTATCCATAAATATACAATCAACCAAAGAGAGCATCCATTACCGACAACTCCTACGTAGATGAAAATGTGTTCAGCATTGAACACTTCGTTATTCAAATCGCCGAAATAAAACAAACAATTAAGAACAATTTAGGAAAATGGTGTTGATACAAGCAAATTCACGTGATAATTTCTGGTTTAAAAGGGATAAGGGTCAATATTATTATAGACTGTGTAGCGAAGATCTCCACTGTCGGATTTTCGGTATTATGAAGCATGTCACATCTTCCATCAATGAACTCTAGTATTAACCTAGACAAATGTAATGTGTGGCTTTTATTACACATATTACTTATAGCATTAGAAACTGTTAGTATACCTATTATCCTTTCGTTTGTATATGTATATATGTATGTATTTAGATAGATTCTCAAGGATTAGAGTTAGTTAGTGAAAATCACACTTCATATCTGCTGTTACATCTGTTATTGGACAAAAATATTGTTATTATGGGAAACTAAAAAAGTGTAAGAAATAAGAAGAATGAGAGGTGATAGATGAAGAGAGGGATCTCTCGTTTAATAGTAATCACTGTTGAAAAAAAGACTTTGCTAATAGATTCTACAGCATATTTACTGGGTTCTATGTGATACTAAGTAAAATGCAGTTTCATAAGATTGAAGATACAGTTATTGAATAATACATAGAAATCAAGTCATCAGAGATTCATCTAGTTTTATACCCATTTCTAACAACTTCTCGAAACGACTCTTACGTCTATCAGCTTCTTTCCTTTTTAGAATATCAATTTTTGCCACAGATTTCTTTGAATCGTTTCTGAACTTTGAAATGGATTTCCAAGGCAAAACTTTGAATTTTTCATTAGAGCCAATGAACATCTTCTCGATATAAACGTTGAAATCTTCTTCTGTCGATACTGTCTCAGGAGTGACCAGATTCACTTTGAGAATATGTCCAAACAATAGGTAGTTGTTCATTGTTTCCGCAGCGACTTTTGCAACTTCAGCATCTTTAAATTCTATGAAAGCGTAATGTTTTGGCTTACCAGTTTTCTTATTACGTGAGAGTCGAAGTCTTGCTATTTCACCAAATTGTCCAAAATAGCTTTTCATCTATGAGTATTTGTTAGTATGAGTCGATCAAACAAATATAATTTTCAGCGATCATCATTTCAATATTATACCTACTTCTTTTTCATAGAATCCATGAGGTATCCTGCCTATATAAATAACACCACGCTTATCTGATTTAGCATTTGGTTTTTTTATTTGACCTTTCAACTTCTTCATTTCTCGTTCATACTCTTCGGCATTGATACCGCTGATCTCCTCTTCCTCTTCCTCTTCTCCATCTTCTTCTTGATCGTCATTTAATTCTTCTTCTTCTTCTTCTTCTTCTTCTTTCTCTTCTTCGTCTTCTCCATTGTTATTTTCATCATTCTCGTTCTCACTTCCACTTTCGTCTTCATTTTCACTCACTTCATCATCGGTACTCTCAAATCCTGCAAATTCCTCATCTGACACTTCAACCTGTTCGAAATCTTCTTCTTTCGCTAGTTGAGCTTTGGCTTTTGCCTTAGCCTTAGCCTTTACTTTAGCTTGAGCTTGAATACTTCCTTTAGGTGCCATTGCAACTGTGTATCGCCTATATCTGTTTATTATCTAAACACTTCACTATTCCCCAATACAATATCAATTGTTTCGTTTACTAATAAATCCCCTGTTTCAACTTATATAATCCTTCGACMTAAAAGAATAAATAGTTTAGCTCCCGTGCTATTATCTTACTCTAAGCTGAACATAAACTTCTTTCTCATCTACTACTCCTGCTAAATAAAATTTTTGATAGTAATATAAAGCCCTGTTCCGGGTAATGAAACTTTACATAGTCTAATCTCCACATAGTAGTAGTAAATAAGGAGAAGACAACTCCATCCATTGAGAAGAATCCTCCAGATGAAAAGACGAAAGCCTATGAAAAAAATATTTCATAGGGGAAAACGTAAAAATACAAGCGCAAAAGAATTAATTTCAAAAAAGATGCGTCAGCCCGGAGTCGAACCGGGGGCTCTTCGATGGCAACGAAGAATTTTACCGCTAAACCACTAACGCTTATATGCTGTTCTCACGSTATTTGACTATTAGTATAGATATTAGTGAGAGAATGTTTTTCTCTAACCGGAAGATAAACAAAAGGAATGAGTGTCTGTTATAATGACGGCACAAAGTTGATAGATACTTGTTAGTTAAACTGGACTTCTATCAATTTAATAAATCAATTGTGTGTTCTAGTTATAAATTTGACAKTTCTCCGTGCAACCAGTGCTTTGAAGAGTAAGTCAAGCGGTAAAGCAGTCCAGAAAGTCTATTAGTAGGTAAGAAGCATAAGCATCTGTTTCTTTCTCTTCTTTCTTACTACTTGATTTCTACAAGCTATGGGGAAATGGATCAAAACGTTCCTGATAAAAGCAGATAATTTCAATAAAACACTTGCATAGGTTTTACTCTAATTATCAACAATACCCTTTTTCATCTAAGTGTTTTCTTAACTGTTTGTTCGCTGCTGATTGAAGATTGGCTGATCTAGGTCAAACGATGTATGATAGAAACAGTCTGATTGATAGGATAGTTGTTGGGCAATCAAGTAGAATATTCAATCAACATGTTTATTAGTTGAGTCAATTCTATTTTGCCTTATATTCATTTTCTTCTGTATGATCTCATGACTGCCAAGCAACTATACTCTAGTGTTCTGTTCATATCAACATTCATATATCTATCTATTCAGAACTCAGACCTATGTCGCAATCATTAACGAAATCTGTGATTTCATGCTCTGATGCTTCAGCAAAAGGGAAATCAAGGAAGATCCATAAAATCCTTAATAAATCCATACATAACTCGGTCTTTCCTCCTTTTTACTGTGTATATTTATTACAGTCGGTTGCTAAACCCAGATCATTTTATATAGGATCAACAAATGATCCGGTAAGAAGGTTAAGGCAACAYAATGGTCTTATTAAAGGAGGAGCGTATAAAACGAAAAGAAATGGATGGAGACCTTGGAAAATGATTATTAATGTATGGGGATTTCCGTCAAAAGTATCTGCGCTTCAATTTGAGTAAGTATTGATGAACTGATTGCAAGTATTGGTATGATTATTCTTATGTAGATGTTTATTTACAACTTCAATTAACATTTAACATAGGCATGCATGGCAACATCCACATTTAACAAGACTGATTCCAAGCGAAGATAGAATAATCAAAAGCCAAGGAAGAAAACTGAAAGGAACACGATCATTGGATAATCATTTAGGGAATCTTCGTCTGTTACTAAGAAATGAGCCGTTTTGTAGATTGGATATGACCATTCGTTTTCCGAATACTAATTTAGGTCTTGATACGCTTGAAAACAAAGCAGTAAAAGAGAAAACGATGCCAGAAAATGATAGTCTTGATGATAATGTAGCTGAAAGTGCAACCGATGAACATCTGACTGACAGCCACGAGTCTAATGAGTATACGCCTAACAAAGTGAATGATTTCAATCGAAACGTTTACGATAAATGGATAGAAAACAAATATAAAATCAAATGCTCTCCGGGGATAAAAATTGATTTTGAAGCTATTAATAATACTCAAGGTAAGTAGTATCAAGTGAATGCTTGAAATTATTGTTGATTATTTCGAGGACTTCGAAATTAATTACGTGAATGATGTAATATACAAGTACCTTTTTTGATTGATTCTAACAGCTAGTTCAGTTGATTCTCGYGTTGTCAATAAAGTAGAACATATTATAAATATGGTGAATATCTCTGCTTCTCATAAATGTTACGGCTGTAATGATGAGGTTACTCCTGTCAACTTTATTGCATCCTGTACAAGTGCAACCTGTTCATATCTCTGGCATTTGACTTGTCTAGCACAGTATCTAAAGGATCATAACAGTAGCAGTGGCAATAGAACTTCAAACAGTCTACAACAGATAATACCTATCAATAATTGTTCTTCAAGTAGTTCTACAAATAAGTCTACAAATGATTCGACAAATATTTGTCCATGTGGACAAATATTTGTTTGGAGTAAAACTGCTCAAATTTCAGAATATGTTTATAGTTATTTCAATCAGTAATTCACAAATGAGCTTATGAACAAGGACACATTTTTATCATTTTATTATAAATATAGGTCTACTGGTATTACTTCAACTATTCACTGTACTTTAGCTTCATATTTACTCTCTTTTGATACATTACATAGACGTATAAATGTCTATATCTATGAATATTTATATAAGGTAATCCTCATTCTTTCTTTTGTCAATTCAACATTTCATTATAAAAACTTTAGTTAATTTTAATTGACCAATCATCAACAATGTTCACTTTGGGGTCTCTTATCACATATACATTTGAGACGTATTCAATTTCACCATTGAATGACCTCTCATGCTTCTTAATGCTTGTTTTCCAAGTCTCACCATTCTGCCTAACAGACACACTTCCTTCTGGTAATTCAGTACCAATAATGACAACCCTCTCAACACGGACATTATGCTGAAGCAACGACCGAACAAAAGATCCTCTCTGGGCTTTGGTTGATTCTTCAGCACTATCTTCTTGCTTGTTTTCAGAGGTAATCATCCCGTCTTCATATTTAAACTGTTTATAGACATAATCACCAGTTTCATAGCCATAAGACTTACCATCATCAATGTATAGGCTTCCATTAGCTATGCCTTCTTTGTTAACAATAACAATTAATGTATAAGGATCAAATGTCATAAGTTCAGCACTTCTTCTGTATCGTTCTTTCYTAGGAACAACATAACCGGCTTTATACAAAATAGGAATTCTGTTCAAAGGGGCTTCTATTTCATATTTGGTACTGCCAGCATAATGAGTATAGTCATAATAGTTGTAATAGTCATCTACTTCATAAGGAACATTGATAACAACGGAGTGAGCATTCTCATCAGTCACAGGCTTGACCAAAATACCAGTTTCGCCAAGGATCACTTGATCTTCTATTCGATACACTCGTAAAGCTTCAGGGTATTCATACACCATTGGTCTAACAATAGGATCACCGTATACGAACGCTGTGTAAAACGCGGTATACCAAGCAGGTAGTAAAGAATATCTGATTCTAACAGCTTCACGCATAATAGAAGTGAAGGGCTCACCTGCAATCCACGGTTCTCTTCTCTTTGAATCTATATGGGCATGAGCTCTAAAGAAAGGGTACCAAATGCCTGCTTGATACCATCGAGTGAGCAACTCTTTACTAGGATCACCAAAAAATCCACCAACATCTGAACCTGAAAATGGCATACCAGAAATACCTTGAGTAAGCAGCATTGGTAATGATATCTTGAGATACTCCCATTTAGACATATTGTCTCCACTCCACATAGCAGCAGATCTCTGAGAACCCGCAAAATAAGACCTGGTTAAAACAAAAGGCCTGGTTTTATCGTCTTCGCCAAACCGTGTAATTAATGCATCTGCTGTGCTGTTATGTACAGTCAATCCATATAAGTTATGAACACTGCGATGCTCCCAGTTGCCCGCATGAATACTGTCTTTAGGCATAGTAGTCTCTGGACCATTAAATACAGATGGTTCATTCATATCGTTCCAAATGAATATATTCCTATGTTTCCTGCACAAATTTTCACCATATTTGTAGAGAGATTCCCAATACTTTCTAGCCTTTTCGCCAAAAGTGTCTATCCAAACAGATTCACCAGGCCAGCAATGCCCATGGTATGTATCACCTTGAGAATTCAACACTGCTAGTTTCTTATCGGCAATAGTTTTGTACACATCGTAGTCTGGAGCTACCTTTATATGAGGATCTATAATAGCCACCAGTTTTCTTTTGACTTCATCAAGCCTATCTAACATATAATCAGGATCACCAAATGTCTCAGGCTTCCAAGTGAAATATTTCTTATCGTCAGTGTATTCAATATCAAGCCATAGAACATCATTGGGTAGGCCATATTTATCCATATTAGCCGACACCTCTAGTACATCTTCTTGGTCGTTGTAATTCCATCTACACTGATGGTATCCTAAGGAAAACAGCTGTGGTAAAGCTGTAGTTCCTGCTAGGGAAGCATAGGAACGAATGACAGATTTGGGAGTAGGCCCAATCATTACAATGAAGTCCAAGACACCATTTTCAGAGATCCAATGTGTAATGGTGCTCTCTTTATTAGCGACATTTCGGTATTTCTGAATATCAACGTAGGTATCAGCAGCGTTGAGCCAAAATAGGCCAACGGTGACATTAGGCTTATAAGCTTGCATCAAAGGAATTGATCCATACATAGGTAGAACGCTGTTCGTAGTGTATTCAAATATATCAACGTTGTAGAGTCTATAGGGCTGGTTATGAGTATTATCGTTGCTATCATCAGCTGAGGAAATTCCTGTTTCTTTTAATGCAAATGAATCACTATGCTCGGGTATACCATATACATTACTATAGCCAGGGAAATTGAAATCAACAGCAACTGACTCTGGGCCAATAACACGTTTCTCTCCAGAAGAGTCCTTAAACGAGTCTTTCCACATGTCATCGCTGATTTCCAACTCTGACAATGTTTCATCAATAGCTTCTTCTTCAGATTTAGCTCTAAAGTGCTCAATATTCAGTAATCCCAGCTGATTGACCCCTAGTTGTAGTTCTCCTTTATAATAGAACACCAGTTTGAACGGATTAAACGTCAAGTGGAACTCATAATTGTTGTCCTCACCGTAGCTTGCTATCAAACTAGAGGAGTCCTCGCTGAAGCTGTATTGGGCTGCTGATGGTTTGACCCCATTTGTTAGAACCCATTTCTCAGCTTCGTTGTACCTTTGTTTCCGAACAAGATTATTTATCAGATCTGCGCCCTGGCGAGCTTTTTCATCAGCAGTGAATCTGACAGTGTTGTCCTGTAGTACTGTTAGTTTGAAAGGGAATTCCACCAGTTCTGACGTTGGTAGCTGCTTGAAAACTGTACCTGTGAGAGTACCATCGTGTTGTAAGTTGATAGATAGCTCATCAGGGTTGATGAAATAAGGAGACTTGAAAGTTCTACCAAGGTTTGCTATTTGGCTGGCATAGTGTCTATTTCTTTTACAGAATCCTGATTGTTCGCAGGACTTGAATAGGTATTCTTTGACTGCTAGAGACTGTWGAGGAAATAGAACTAAGCATATAGTGAGTATGGTTATGAACTTGATACCAAATATGTGATTGATCTTTGACAGCATGATGATGGTTATGATGGTGAATGATAGGACATCAAGGAAGCTATTCCATTAGATAATAATAAAAGCAAGAATTATTATGTTATTTAAACAAATTTTGATCAGTAATTCAATTAGTATAACTGAATTGTAGTGCGTTAGTATATGATTGTAGTGCCAGTCCTTCTCTTCTGTTGTGTAGTTAACAGTACTCAACAAAGTGGAGGAATCGTATCAATTGACAATTGACTGTGGAGTCTATCAACAAACAATCTCACGCTGATTACCAATCCATCAGTATGTAATCTGTAGTCAAATGTTCTATTGATGCAGTTAAAAGTAGTTATAAGCCAATACTAGAAGTGTTTATAATAAATAAATGCATAAATATCAGAAACATAAGATCAGAGTAATTATTGCAAAAGACCTGCTTTCTGAAGAGAAAACTGTGAATGCATATGAGATGGTTTCTTGATAGATTATGCATAATCACGCATATTGAGAGAAAGGTACACAAAGAGTAGTAGCTAGCAGGAAGATGACTGGGGAAATAACAGGGAAGCAAGATGTTTGTTGTAGTTGGTAGGCTTCATTTATCGGTATCCAGTTATTTTAAAGAAYTTTTATATTGAACTATTAGTGGTTGTTAGTTAAGAAGGTGCTAATGATGATTGTAGTAGGTTGAGATCTATATGCACACATTTCTGAGGGTGATAAACCTTATTTCACAAGTATATCTAAATGGTGTATGAAAAGCAAACTATCTGGAGATTAGGAGCTCTAAGTACATTTTATGAGTGGCAAATATTTTGAAAGGAAACCTGATTAACATATTGTTCTATTAGTTTCCATTTACACAATTCGAATTGCTTATAATTTCTCTCTCCTTGCTCGATGTACCACCATCCATTGTCCTGCATTCTGTATGCACGTTTGATGCGTGTGCTCATACTTAAACTATTGAGGGAGGCGCTTGGGAGGTTTTTTATTTACAATCATCAACAATTGATATCTGGGGATTAGAATGCTACTTAGGCTGTTCAATTGACGATAAACTACAGGTTTCTCTCTATTTTCTGGTAAAAAATTGATCAGAATATACGCTTACATATAAGAAAATAATTTTGTTAGAAGATTGGGTTTCTAGCAGTAATTTTATTGTAGAAACTGGTACATCATATAATGTTTTGGAGTAAAGGACACTTCCCCATTGAAGGACGAACATTCCTTATATCTGGTGGGTCTCAAGGTGTTGGAGCTGCCTTTGCCAAAGCGGTAGTTGCAAAAGGTGCTAGTAAAGTGGTAATTGTAGCTAGAAACAAGGAAAAGCTGGCAGAAACACTAAAAACGTTGAATCAAAGTAGAATAACTGACAGTCAAACCTGTGATTACATATCAGCAGATCTATCAGATGCTGATGAATGCAACAGAGTTTTCCAGGAATTGAATTACTGTCCTGATGTAGTTTTATGCTGCGCAGGTAGCAGTAAACCTGGGTTATTTCTTGATCTCAGTACGAAAGATCTAGAGATGGGAGTTAAAGTGAATTACTTAACAGCTTTGTTCTTCTCCCATGCCGCAATGAAGAAAATGGTAGAAGCACCAAAGACAACTCAACCAAGACACATAATGTTCTTTTCTTCAGTAGTGGCATTCTACTCGTTTATTGGCTATGGTCAATATGCCCCTTTGAAAGCGGCTGTTAGATCTTTGGCCGATACTTTACGACAGGAATGTGTGCCATATAATATTACTGTGGAGTGTGTATTTCCTGGAAATACTATGTCTGAAGGTTTTATTGAAGAAGAGCTTACCAAACCTGAAATAACCAAGCTTATCGAGGGTCCTTCTACACCCATATCAGCAGAAGATTGTGTTGAAATAATACTCAGTAGGTTGGATTTAGGATATCAACATTTTGCTACTGATTTTATAGGTTGGGTATTAAGTACTGTAAGTCTCAGTGCGTCTCCGAGATGTTTTAATTTCTTTCAAATAATTATTGGGCTCTTTATGCTGATACTAGCTCCTATATTCAATTGGAGTGTGAACAGAGAGATTAGGAATTATTTTGCTAAATTGCCTCTTAGCGGAAAGAAAGGCGAATAAACATAAAGGGGATAAGTGGTGGCAGACGTGAAAGGGCAATCTATCTTCTACCAATATTAATGTATACAATCCTCAATTGAAAGTAAAGAGTTGTTGATTATAGTAGATGTGATTGCCATGTACCAATAGTGAAAATATTATGATCAGCTTAGTTATTATCTACATCATAATGTAAACATACTAGTGATCCTCATTATCATAGTCCTTTATGAATATTCTCCGTATAAACAATGTTAATGCTAATGCTGTATTATTAAACATACTACATAATATCTAATCGAATCCAGTCTAATTAAATGGCTAAATAACTATAACTAATGAAAGAGAGAGTTGAATACGCTGATGCTCATGTTCCCATAATAAAAACCTGGTGCCCTACTTTCTTCTATTTCATCAATTCAAAACCTCCAACGCACACACACCAATAATCTTCGATTAATATCTATTTGCTCTTTTCTTGTGCTTCATATAAGAGACTCCTTGTCCAAGATTCAATCTTAGTACCCACAGATTCCCAGTTCAGGGTGTATAGTTTGTTGACGCCCCTGATGATCTCGTCATTCCAAATATCTTTGCTTGTCTCAACAACACTATCTCTTTTCTCTCCTTCAATAGCCAAAATTCTTTTAACCTCCTTAGGCGCATCAGCAAAATCAATCAACTGTTTGCTTTGAATTAAATGAGAGGACACTTCCTTTTGATATGAGTGGAATCTCTGCACAGTGAAGTAAGCAATTGAACTAGAGAACAAAACCCCTAGTGGTGACTGTTAGTATAATGCTAGAGGGACGAATCGAACAGCAGAACAAAAATAATCACCAAACATTGACCCGCCCGTATGGGAAATAGATTGTGCACTAAAATCTATTGATCATTGTACAAGATGTCACTATGTATCAAGAGATGTTCCAAATAAACGGGTAGTGGGTCGGAACGCCGGGATCTCACTACTTGTAGCAAAACTGTCGCCAATTGAATAAAACTCAATACTCTGAAACAAAACCAAATTGATTTTAAAACTGAATTTTCTCCGTTCCCCAGCACTCCCTATCCACTAACTAGACGTTATACATACCAGAAAGAAAACCCGTTATTCTACCCATTTTACACCATAAGCTTGCCAATTCAAGTTGACCAAACAGTGACTTCACTATTGAACTAATGAATAGAACTAACAGAAAACCAGMGGATTTATCAAATAAGTACTGTTGAGCTGTATCTATCAATAGTCTTACTTAATACCGTTTTGCTGTATTAATCGTTATCAATATATGTAGATGGATAGTTGATCATAAGTAACCGATGAATCTCTATCACCCAGTTGGCGCAAGTCCTTGGAGGTCCTCGGGAGGTTTGGGGTAAAGTTACCCGGTGATGATACTAAAAGGTACAGAACAGATACAATTATTTTGAGGTTTCATTCTTGTAGGTAGATATGGGACGGAAATGGTGAAATTGAATTGCATGCTTGTATAGTATCCGGTATATATACTTATTTGGTCAATACTGAAGCAAAATTTCTTTACTATGAAAGGTTTTTCTTTCGTTAGTAATAGATAACGGAACTATTTTGACATAACGAATAGATTTGTAATGCTAAAACAGTTGACAGTTTGCAACTGATGAAAGATTAAGTAGCAGGAAAAGTGGTTTATTTGGCTTGGAATTTGATGAATTCAACGTAGTTGCTTTTCCCAACAGAGTAGAAAGAAAAGGAACTAAAGCAGAGACATCCAGGTTCCTATCTGCTGTCTATCAGAAGTGTAGTAATAATAAAAACTATCGCTGTCAATATAAACAACAAATAAAAAGATATCAAATATCACAACTCCAACTTTCTCAATATTTTGGTCACTTTCATTGATCATACTCAACCACCCTTTTTCTATTTTCAGAATATACATCTCGTTCAATTCAAATCATAATGGCAAGACTTATTCATAATATACAAAAGAAACAGCACAGAGAGAGAGCTCAGCCTCTGGAGAGGAAGCGATTAGGCTTGCTTGAGAAGAAGAAAGATTATCGTTTAAGAGCCCAAGATTTCCACAAGAAACAAGAAAAGATCAAAGCATTGAAAGAGAAAGCAAAGAATAGAAACCCAGATGAATACTATCATGCTATGAACAAGCTGAAAACTGATGAACGAGGTGTTTTAATCAAAGAAAGGAAAGAAAGTGTTTTAGGACGTAGTTTGACAACAGATCAAGTCAAACTGTTGAAATCACAAGATTTAAGCTATATAAAAACCAAGTTGAATGAAGAACGGGCAAAATTGCTCAAATTCTCTGACGAGGGTTCTTTCCTAAAAAGCAAAGGAAGCCATACAGTTTTTGTTGATAGCGAGAAAGAGATGAATGAGTTCAAACCTGAGGACTTTTTCAATACTGATGAGGCTTTATTGAAACGGAAGGAAAATAGATTGAGAATAGAGCAGTTAGAAGATGAAGAGTTCAAAAGTTTGAATGAAGATGATGTGAAAGCGAAGTTGAAGTTTGAATCAAAAAATTTGAAGCGACTAGAAAGCACAATTGAAAGAATCAATCAGTTAAAACAAGTAGAAGAAGAGTTAACAGTGAGACAGGAATTGGCAAAAAAAGGCAGCGCGAAGAAAGTGATAGGGGAAAATGGGAAAGCAACATTCAAATGGAAGAATGTTAGAARGCGATAGGTGTAGTTAGTGCAATGTTTTATTACAATACGTATAATACTGAATGTATATCTAATGTGCATTGATTCTCTATCTRTCAATTGGTTGTAGTTTGTAATTCAAACATGGTATTATTTCCGTTATCGTTCTTGAGGTATTATAACACGAGATGTATTTTGATCCATACTTCATTTTTCAAAAATCCAGAATTTGATACAAGCATCAGAACCTGCAGAGACAATAGTCTTCTCATCAATCCAATCAACAGCGTTTACTCCCTCTTTATGAGCCCCAATAAATTTCACGTTCTTACTTGGTCGTTCAATACTATAGACAATGATATTGGTATCCAATGATGCAGCAACGGCAAATAAACTATCAGGAGACCATGCAATGGAGTTGATTTGACTGGTATTGAATTGCCATCGTGCGGTATGAACAGAGAAATCACTGGTGTTGTAAACAGTGATTTTTCCTTGGGCTTCGCCCGCAGCAAGGTACTTACCATCAGGAGAAAAAGATAAAAAGGTGGGTTTGGCTCTGAGAGCTGTTGGTTTATATGATGTAGCTTTCAATTCAGTATCGTAAATTGTAATTGCAAAATCAGCTGTACCGACAGCAACATATTTATCTGACACTGCGACAGCCGTACCAGGGCTCGAGAGCTTTTGACTGGTATTTGAGGATCCATAAGTATTCACTGAATTCTCGCCAATAAGAGCAACAAGATCACCAAATGARGCAATCGCTTTTGGTTGGAATCCTAATGGTTTGCTTGTCGTTACTTGTCCGTTGGTGATACTTTTCAATTGATCGTCCCACCCACAAGAKTTGTATCCATCGCCGCTATTGACAATACCTACAATTAAATTYGAATGGGCGTCTGGAATACTAACAGTTTTTCCTGATTTAACATCCCACTGCACTATTCGTCCGTCGTATGAACCTGTGTACATTGTAGACTTATCTGCTGATAATGCTAACGTTGTGATCGACTTCTGATGACCAGTGAGAACAGATTTTGGCTTATCTGAGTCAATATCAAAGTATACGATATCTCCTGATAAGGATACTGCGAGAAATGAGTTGTCTGAGGTAGCAGTAACAGCGACTTGATGATTATCAATCTTCTTTTCAAATGCCCACTCTTTTACTAATGAGCCATCTTCGACATTCCATAATTTAACAGAACAATCAGCTGAAGCTGTGAGAAATTTAGCGTCAGCAGGTAGCCAGTTCAGAGAGAAAATACTTCCTGTGTGCCCTGTTTCCTTATCGCCAATCTCTTTGATAAAATCACCTTCTTTTCCATCATATAGAGCAATCTTCCGATCTGCCCCTACACTGACAAAATATTTTCCATCTGGAGAGAAAGCTGCATCATTGACAAAGTTTGAATGGATTCCTTTCAAACTCTTATTGAATTTGAATGGTGGACCAGTATAGAAAACAAGATTACTATCGTCAGAGACAGTCACAGCTCTATAAGGTCTATTTTTCTTGATGGAAATGCCATTGATAGCAGCACTATGACCAGAAATCTCACCGACAGAGTTGCCGGAATCCATAGTGAAACAATGTCCGTAGCGCTCTTTTCCATCACCTACAGCAATAATTCTCTGTGAATCACCGTCCCAATCGAGGTCGTTGATTCTACCAGAGATGACGGGATAGTCACCTTTGACTACTTGATCTTCTCCCACTGCATCCCATACTTTTACATTGCCGGCAATATCGCCAGATGCAACATAGAAWCCTGATGGAGAGAATTTTGCGACTGTTGTAGCAACTGAATGACCCGTGAATTGAGTTGACTTTTCCGGTTCTGCGACAGATCTCAAGTGGATTGATTGATTAGACTATTAGGTGTTAGTTAGATAATCGACACCAGGTAATTGTACCGGCAAGATGCCCTATAGGAAGGTAGGTCAGCTTACAACGAAATCCATGGTTGATAGTTAACCCTGATAAGAGTTACCACCATCATTGGGTTATCAAATACCCAGATCACTTACAGCATATGCTATTCTATCAGACTTTTTGTCATATGAAACATGACTAGGAGTAGCTCTAGCTGTTGTCGGTAGAGCTGCCCAATTTGCACCTATGTTATTGTTAGCCTAGATCCTCTGGAATGAAAATCAAACATCTATCATATCCTTATCGGCAAAATGTTTGGACGTTTTCCTTTGATCCTCCATTGAGTTGAGACGTGATAACATACTCAGTTTTAGAGACATTGTTAGATTGATTGTAAACACTTTGTCAGCGGAGTAGTAGTTAAGTGTCAATGGGATAAAGATAAGGCGTATCTATGTGATATATTTTTGTTCATAGATGATGAGTTTGTTTGTGAGTTTTGTGATGGGCTCAAYATACCATTGTGTTAATGATTACTACTACATAAACCTGAGTAAAAGGGTGATTGATATTGTGGTACACCCAAACAGCTGTGATAGATTGATATAATATACAACGGAATTTCACTTTCTAATCTAGATTACGTAATACAAAAAGAGAACAGTAGAAGAATTGATGGTTATCTCAATTGAAGCATGGTGGGACTAGGGAATAAACAACAAGTGAGCTATGATTATTACATTACTGAGACCATATCAACCGTTCTATCTCCTGTATAACATATTTGCTCTTACAATCTCATGTATTCCATGCCAATTCTCGGTATTGCAAATTCCTCTTCCCTACCATCAATATCTATAGCCAGTCTACCCCTTCTATCTTTTCCGAAAAATTTCACTCCATGATGAGACCCGATGACTTCTCAAACTAAAAAAATTTTATGTATGAGAGAATACTTATCAACTAGGTATTCCTGTTTAATGAATACTGTTTATTTACAATTCCACTATATCTCTTTACTATATGAATATGCGAAACGCACATATATTACATCAAATAGTTCAAAGTCAAGTGTGATATTACGCAATTGTGTTTACTTCCCTAGAAGCCCATCCACGGTTGCGAACCCTTCAATCATGTCGTCTACTTTATCCCGAATACAGCCAGTGCGAAATGCTGTTCTACCAGCGCAGACAACTCCAGAACAAAGATACTGGAGAGGCTATGGGAGCTCTCTTCTTATAAAGGAACACAACGCTATTGACCATATAAATTTCAACCCTGTGGCTCCTCATGATATTGCAATCACATCATCAACTAGAATACAAATCATATCAAGTAAGACTAGGCAGGTAGCTAAAACTATCTCCAGATTTAAAGATACAGTTTACAGCGGTGAATTTTCAGCGAACGGTAAACTAATTGTGGCAGGTGATGCTACAGGCTTAGTACAAATATTTGACTCTTCGACCAGATCCTTATTAGTTACACTCAACCCATCAACACATCCTACCCATGTAACGAAATTCAACCCAGTGAACTCAACTAATCTTCTTACTGCATCTGACGACAGAGTTGCTAGATTATATGACATTAGTCAATCTAAGCCTGTGGTTGAGTATGATGATCATACCGATTATATTCGATCGGCTTGTTTCATTCCAGAATCAAACTTATTTGCTACAGGCTGTTACGATGGAATGGTTAGAGTGTATGATCCAAGAGTTTCCCCTGCAGAGTCCAGTGGACCTGTGATCAAGTTTTCTCATGATGGCGAACCTATCGAAGATATTTTAGCATTAAATACAACTACTTTAGTTTCCGCCGGAGGACCCACGATCAAAGTTTGGGACATGGCAACAGGAACCCAGCTTAAGAACTTGGGCAACTTCCAAAAGACTGTTACGTGCTTGGTTAATGCTCAAGAGAAAGGACTGATTGCTGGATCGTTGGATGGCCATGTTAAAGTGTTTGACTCCACATCAGTAAAATGGGATGTAAAGTTCGGCTGGAAGTTCGGTGGAGGTATTCTCAGCTGTGGCATATCACCCAATAATAAGCATCTAGTAGTAGGTCTTACCTCAGGGTTATTGGCCATTCGTACTAGGAAAACAGAACCAAAAGTAAGACAAGGTGTGAAGCAAGCCAAGCCCTCTTCTTATGCTAGAATGATGAGAGGTTCTGATTATGTAGCCATTGGAGAAAGCGAGAATGTTAAGATAGTTAATGATAATAGACCAAAGGAGAAAACCAAAAAACTAAGGCTGTTCGAGAAGCATTTGAACGCATTCCGTTGGAGTGATGCTTTAGATGTTGCATTTGCAGTTGGAATAACGGAGGAATTGACTGTGACTGTGTTAGAAGAGCTAAAACGAAGAGGTAAAGTAAGGGTTAGTTTGTTCAATAGAGACGAAACATCTATAGAACCCTTATTGCACTGGTGTGTCAGCCATATTGACGATGTGAGATGTGTCAACATTATTGCTGATTGGGTTGGCGTTGTTATTGATATGTATGGAGGTTTAATAGATAGATCGCCAGTGTTGGAAGAACTAATTTATACTTTACGACGGAAAGTTAATAGGGAGATAGAAAAAGCTCAAGAAGCACAGGAGATTGAAGGAATGTTGGAATTGTTGGCAAATTAGGATAGCAATAGCAAAACATGTGAACGTGAAGGATGTAGTATACATAATTTAAATAGTATATGACAATATTATTTATAAAGAAAGAAATAAGTGATGAATTATCAGTCATAACAGGCGTTTTGGTCAGAGTAAGCGTATTTTTCTATCCAGCCTCAAATCTGCAAGGGGAATCAAACAAGCAGTTGGGTTCTGACACTGTAATTACTGAGATCTACTGTTATTACCTCAGTACCAACCTCTTGAGAACTATTTCAAGAAAACCAAAAACTATTCAAGCATACAAGACAGCATTCATTGCTGTAAGAGCTCGAATAGTAGCCTTTGAATCACTATTATTATGCTTAATATTGCGATCGATYGTTTTCATGGGCATTACAATTGGTATAAAATTCATGCTGTTTGCTATCATACATTGTATCTATTAAACACATTGATTATTATTAAACACTTGCTTAACATTTCATTCCCTTCTTGTTGCATAGAAGATTACATTCAATGATAGAAACGATAATCATCCACTATTCCTCCTAATATYCGTATATTTTTTCTACCATTTCCCGACTGTCAAACTTCAATTCATCTTCTGAATCTCCTAAAGTTCTTTGGTTTGTTGATCTTCAGCTTTCTAAAGTTATTACTTACTAAATTATACTTAGGCAGTCTTCCTTTCCTTGCCTTTAATTTCACTTCATCCACGACTGCTGGCTGTAGAGAACAAGTTGTGCCGTTTTCATTATCAGCTTCACTACCTTGTGCTTCAATTGAGTCATTACCCTTGTCTTGCTCTTCATTAGCCTCGTCTACCACTGACATTGGCACAGGTTTCACTAGAGATATTAGTAACAGTCCAAGTTATTTCCAACAGGGGCCCTTCTTCCATGCAACTTAAACTATACTTACTTCTATAACGACGCGTTGTTCGTTTCTGACCCTTCTTCTTCCATTTTCCTGTACTAGAAAACACGCTCTTTGATCCTTCAGTTGTTAATTCATCTCCTTTGTCATATCCCTCTTGCATATCAGCTTCTTCCTGCTCCATTGCCTCTATATCTCTTAAGACAGCTTCTTCATCGTCATACATATGGTCCTTAATTTCCTGAAGCTCGTTTAGCAAAACAGACAAGCCTCGTTTAATACGAAATCCCGCTAATGGAGACGGTGATGTTGATATTGCTTTGATGCTAGGGTATTTCATATAAGCAGGAGTAGCATCAGTTTGGCTCTGATTGAAGGAACTTGTATTATCGTCACTATAATCCTGTGATATCCGAAGCAGCTTGTTATTGATAGGGGTTGACTTGGGACTCGTTTTCACCGGCGATGAGGTTTTGCTTGGTGTTAAAAGGAAGCTTGGCTTGTATGTTTTCTGGTTCTTTTGTTTAGTAGGCGTTTGAAATATAACAGCTGTAGCGCTGTGTTTAGGAAGTGATACACTGATGGTATCAAGAGTATTATTGGGTGCACTATCGGTGTTCCTAACAGCATTAACAGAACTATCTAAAGTACCACGTATCCTTGGTTTTGTTGGTGTGACAGATGGCGATATAACTATATCAAACAATCCTAATGCTTTACCATACAATTGAGGTGTGGGACCTACTTCATTTATAGGTTCGTCATCAGATAAGTCAGAATAAGCCTGTGGAACACCTTGAGGGCTTGCTTGTATGCTAATTAAATCTTTTGATGGTTTTTCTGGTGAAATATGACAGTCATCTCTTCTTTTTTTACTTTGTTTGGTTGGTGTTGTGAAAGCAGACGATGGAAACATTGATGGTAATTCACTGAAAGACTCAGAAACTACCAAATCGATTTTCTCAGTATCAGCTTCTTTCTTATCCTGCTCCTCTTTTGCTGATCGTCTGCTATCTTTCTCAATTTTTTTATACTTTTCATCCGACTCCGTTTTCATTTGTTTGTAGGATTTATACATTTGAGCTTTGAAGGTGAGTTAGTATGTTACAGGAGCAGTTCTAAATCTAAAGCTCATTCAGTACAGTCAAACAAGTGAACTGTGSATACTACAACTATCTCTTAGTTGTATAAAGCAAGTAAAACTGATAATAAAAGAAAATACAATTCTACCTCAGGTGATTGAATATACTTACATATTTCATCATTCAGCTTGATATCAGACTTTTTTGGTTTTCTTTGATGTTCTAACTCAAAGCTCTTTTCCCACAGTTTTATCTGCTTCTTCAAAAGATTCAARGCTTGGGAATTGTTGTTTTCTTTATCGCCTATATGCATGATGGAAAGAAAGAAATTACTACTGCTAACAATGAAGGAGGAGCACAAAAATGCCTGATGTATAGTTGTTGGAGAATGCGTACGACTTATTGATAGCGACAGTTCTCCTGCATGTCCATAATATTGGTGAGATCTCTGCTGTGTAAAGAAAGTGGAACTAGTTCAATTTATACGATCACCAAATCAGTTAATCAGTGAGTTTGCTGGAAGTAGTGTTTATGGTCGTGATATTTCCAGCTGACTGACTTGTAGGTCCTGTTGATATGATAACGCGCAGCCTGTTCTTCTGAAATGCAATTCGAATCAATGCAATCTGTAAAATGATCAACTCACATAAACGGGATCAACATAAATAGATATTACGGTCTCTTGATGGTAGCAATGATAGTATAATATCAAAAGTAGCAGTATTATTTCGATTATACATTAACTTATCTAYAGAGTAAACATAACTCATCTCAACCCTTTATAAATCGCATCGCGTAAATGAAGAATCCAGACACGAATCGCTGTCCGGTCCCATTTTTTACTTTGCCGGACATTGTGTGGTTGGTAAACAATATCTCCAAAAGTGCAAAATATGAAAGCTGAAAACTCACAGAACATTGCAAAATTACTGAACAATAATTTCAAACTAGGAGGTCCTAATGAGATGGATAAAGTTGGAAATTTCGAAATTAGTGTAAAAAAAGATTCAAACAAAACTACAGAAACATGAGAATTCCCCAGCATAGGAAAGGCCTGACAGAAAACTGCAAATTATCTCAGGCGTGATGACCCAAAAATTGGAAGAAATACGAGACCCAAAACCAAAGCGGGGGTGGTTTGGTAGATGAAGTGAAATACCCCTTAGATTGAAATTTTCATTCATATTCATGTACTTGCCTTGCAATAGACTTATTTGAAGTGAGATATGATTATGTGTTTATGAGAGTTTTCATGAGTGTATAGTGAATGCATGGGAGGGTTTAGAATTGGTTTAGTAGAAGCATTTTGAATAGAATACGGGAGGAACTTGTTCTCAGAAGGAAACTACATACCTCCACGGCACAAAAGCACTGTTYGAAGGATTAGCAAGATACTGAGGCGAATAAAGAAGAGATTTATTAAACAAGTCTTTATCCTATAGTTTTTTGTTTTCAAGCAAGTAATCCTGAAGAAAGAATTTCCTGATAAACCCAAAACGAAACATTTAAAGCATTGCTAGTTGAATTCTCTGTACTAAAAGCTTGAAATCGCTTCCTGTTAGTATTACTTCTATTTCATTACAACCAAGTGCACTACACAGTTAATGTTTACATATTTCAGCTATTAAAGACTATCAAACAAGAAAACATGATTTTTCGGATGCAATTTTTAAAAGTAACACAGTCACAATATTTAGTTGCCGCGAGAAGGAATCTCTGCCAGAATGTTACAACGAGAGCCATTCCCTCTTGGAGTGCAAGATCCGTTGAAATCAACCACAATCAAACTAGATATTTCAGTACGAAGAATGATAGCATAACTGGCATTGAAGGTGAGTCAACGGGGGAAGCAATTGACAAAGCTACTGARAATAGTACAACCGTTTCGAATGCCACAGAAGATATAAAAGCTGTTTCAACATCGGCAGAAACGGCTAAAGAGACAAATGCTTCAACWGAACCTGAATCAATGCCGTGGTACCTTCGTAGCTCTAAGCCATTAGTACCTACTCAGACTTCCGCCTCAGACCTGATCCAGCTGCCAAATGATGCACCCCAATCCCTTCATCGTATTGTTCAACACATGAACGACGAACTAGGTCTAAGCGACTTGACATTGATCGACACTAGAACAAATACAGATAAATCATCTCCGGCAGGCCACTTTGAATTCATTATTCTCTCCACTGGAAAATCTGAGAATCACATTAGTAAAGCAGCCGAGTTGTTGAAATTATTCATTAAGCATGACCTTCAATCGTTGCCATCTATTGAAGGACTCGTCAAAGGTAAACAGCTATCCTTGAGAAGAAAGAGATTAAAGAAGAAGGTATTAAGAGCAAGTTATCGAGCAAGTGCACGTGCTATGGAGTTGGATAATCTGGCAATCAATAATTGGGTTCTTGTTGATACTAAGATTGACGGTATAGTAGTTCATATAATGAAGAGTGATAAGCGTGAGGAGTTGGATTTGGAATATATGTTTGCCAGTGAAGAAGAAAAAGCTGAGATAACTAGAGAGAGAGAGAACAGTGCTCGTGAAAGGGAACAAGAATCAAGATTAGAGAGAGAGCAGGAAAGAGAAAGAGTGTTGATAATCGATGCAGATGTAAYAGAAGAGGTTGCCAAAGATACTACAGCTTCAGAAGACACTCCAGAGCATGATACCTCAACTGAGCCAAAATCCAATTTGTTCAACCCMTTGGGATCTACCACCTCAGTTAGAGAGTATCATATAAGTGTGAAAGGAATCAAAGCGCTAACAGGAATAGTGCCAACGAGCTTTATGAATAGAAGTAGGGGTATCAATAGAGTTGCCATAAACAACGACTCTAATAATGAGCCAATTGTTCCACCATCTAGTGAAAGGGACACCAATATTGGTGAGCTCAACGATCTATGTGAAAAAGGCGAATACAAAGATCTTATCAAGCTTATTGGTGACTCTAAAAAGGAGATGGATACAACTGAATTGATATTGAAGGCTCATATCAATCATCTTCTTCATAACCTACCTTTGTCACCAGATTCTGAGCTCTTGCCTCAACGCTATGGAGAAGAAACGCTTTTCACAACATCCTTCATATCCGAACTTCCTACACACCCAACAGTCAACCACTGGAGATTGAAGTATATTTTTTATGAAACCGTTCATTTAGCAAATCCAGTTGCTTTTCCCTTAGAAACTCTATTGAATCTACTGATTACCCGTCAAGCTTTTGGCGAGCCAATCGAAGTCTGCGATGTTGAACGTTTTATGAATTTGATTCAAACATCTAAGCAATTTAACGATACTAGCATCAGGGAAATTCCTCATAAGAAGCTTGAAATAGTTAAAAATTTGATCGAACTAATTGTGAAACCTCAAAATGACTTGTTTAGTATATGGAATAATGCATCATTTATTGATTCCATTGTGCGTATTGGTTGTTATAGTCGTAATGGTCGTTTCATGACTGTGGACGACGTGATAGCCAACAACCTACCAGATTTCACTGTTGAGGGTAAGCCAGTCACTGTTGTTGGTTGTGAGATGATCGCTGAAGTTAGTAGAGTACTAGAGAATGTCATTCGCGTCGAGAATAAGAGGAGCGAAGCTATGAATCTTGAGGAGTTGAACAACCTTGTGAGAATATGTGAATCAGGTTTAAGTGCCTATGGTAACTGTTTGAACTGGACGAAATTCGACTTGTGGTTGAAAAGATCTGGGGAGCATATTTCGGTCATCTGCAACTCTCCTGCTGAACCATTACTAAGGTTATGGACAGTTGCTACGAGCTTTGTTGCCCGAAGCGGTGATCGTGAAGCTTGTGAAGATTTCTTGGGATCGCCTACTGAGGACTTGTTCAATATCTTGAAAATAGAAGGGCCAGAGAATTTGGCCGATTACGAGCAACAGTTAAACATATATAAATCCAGCCTGAAATCGGTTATGAAAGTTGCCAATGTATCAGATCAAAGAATCCAGAAGTTTATAGATAGTGCTTAGGATTATTATATGCAATTAGCTTTTGGTGGACAAGTCAGGTAAGTAAGCCATCACCTATGATGGAAACGTATTATTCATACTTAGATTTGACTGCTCATTGTCATAAGGCGACAAGGACAACTACGATAGGATTCTCTCAGTTAATGAGCTATCATTTATTGGTTACTCTCTTCTTGTATTAGAGCTAAAACCTTCAGATTCCATGATCTCCTCCTCTATCTATAGATTTTCCTCTTCTGATCTCAAGAATCATCACACCAATTGCCAAACTTCCACATACCTTAGCTACATAGCCTCTTCTTCTTTCTTTTTCTACCTTCTATTGTGGTTTCCTTTTCTATCTTGTATATAATTTCGTATAAATTCATTCTAATTCTGTAACTGGCTATAGTAGATTGTAATGAAAAAAAGGAAGTATGATTTCTCAGAGGTTCTTCCATTATCTCAGCTAATGTCTGTATCTTTAGACATTTCTCGAGTCTACCGTGGTCGTCGCATTGAGTTAAATACCCGATGGAAGGAGTATCAGCATACCATTTTCGATCAATCATTACACTGGTTTTAAACTTTCGCAATTTGTAAATTTCAAGAATTAAGCAGGAAATAAGAAACTGTATAGGAACGAACATGTTCTTCCTTCAAATGCCAGTACATCGGATGATTATATGATTATTGAACAAATAATTAAGAATCGAAATTGTCAAGAACGTTCAAAAAAGCAAGGTCTCTTCTATTTTCCACTTTTTTGTTGATGTAATTTAAACTCCAATCTATTAATCTTTGATCTCTAATTTTCAAGGGTCTTCCCTATTGCTTTGCGCTTTTAGATGAAATAAAAAATGATGACTGATCAATTATTCGTTGTTAATTGTAATAATAGTGAAATGCCCTCATTGATATTGTATGTAGAAATACTGAATATAAAGTTGAAGTATTAATAAGTCTATTAGTTTTTGTACAAATGTTGAATGCATGGAAAACGAACTGGGCATTCACCAATTTGGCTGACCGTACTACTATCAAGTCTTAGAAGACAACAAGTATCCTATTTTTTCTCCAAAAAAGCTTTCTCAGACCGATGATTGTTTCGTTTGAATTCGGTATCTCTATTGAGGGAGATCCTCTTTCCTTCCCTTTATCTTTCTCTAACTACTGTCCAATGACGACKACAATAATGTCAAGTTTTTATGTTTTGAGATTTTGTTTTCTGTGATTTCGCCTGGAAAGAAATAGAAAAAAAATTCTTCGGCATCCCACATCTGTCGTTCAATTCTTACTCCCGTACTCGCTGTTCACTTCTGATAGACCAAATGCCATTGTTTTAGAACAATCTATTCAATGATATCTAAATCAGTTCCTCATTTAATACTSCGAATGGTATCGGCTTTTATGTCTCCAGCCAAACCAGCTTCTATATCATCGTTCCTTTGCTTTCTTGTTTCTGACTCTCCATCTGTCATTGTCCCTCTAAGTTTTTATTAAGATAATCGACAAAGATGCTGACTATCCTATCACTATCTAACGTTCTCATTTTATTTAATGCAATGAAGCTTCGTCTCATCCTTTGCAATTGAGGTAAAGATACATGGCTCACAGGTAAATCGACAATCAGCCCTTCTTTACTATCAATCACAACACTACTAATACCAGGATTCTGCTTCTGTTCACTAAGCACCTTGCTAATTACTTCTTGAGTCTTCTTGTCCAGATCATAGAGAAAATTGGAACTAGTAGCTTTTTTGATCACTGTTGCCTGATTTGGAGGTTTGGGCTTCTTGTTGATCAGTGTATCATATAATTGGCTGAACACTGTCTGCTCTATCTTTTCAATGTCGTTATCATCAGGAGCAATAGTGAAAAGAGGAGAATCCCATCTGTTTTGACCATTTGGTTCTTCATAACGGAAAATCAGTTGATCCATCAAATCCTCAGGCCAAGGATCGCTTTTCTGTTTGTTCCACAATTTACATTGCTCCACCGGGGCAATTACTTCGACCACACATGAATTGGTCATAAGAGATTTTGCCTCGCAAAACAACTGATAACGATATCCTTTGATATAGCATAAGTTATCAAGAATAACGATGTTGCTTTGGCTCAGTTCCCTGGTTGTAGCGGTCATTTGCTGGCCTCTGATGGCCTTTTCTGTTTTTGATTCATAGTAAGAGGATTTGGGTATTTGTAAAGACTCATCATTGATGAGCGTAACTTTCAGTTTGTTTTCTTGATTTTCAGCATTGATTCTCTTATTGAGATATTCTTGTAGTTGTAGTGCCCTATGAGTCTTTCCCGAGCTTGGAAAGCCTGTGAATACTATCAAAGGCATCGTATGGAGGAAAGTGGTTAGAGTAAAGATGCGATGATGGCTGTTGCAATTCTGCTACAATCTACCTAATCCTGACTCACTGATGAGACAATAACATCGATAACAAGTAAAAAGTTCAGTTCAAACTTTGYTTTCAACAGTTCTAGCGGAAAATGGTAAAATGTCTCCTGTATCCAGTAATCAACTGGCTAGGTAAGTTTCAAAACCTTTTTCAATTAATGGGAGTTCAAGCTGCAAGTGAGATATCCCAGACAACATCAAATGCATGTATTCAAGTAAATAGAGTTGAAAACATATATCCCTACTATTTCTCCTAATCTTCTACCGCCGCTCAATGGATAAGCATATCAGACACAACAATAAATGATAACATCAACGAAATCTGCTTTATAAATTCTATATAAAATATCTTTTCTTTCATGTTGATAGGTATTGAGTTAATAAAGCTCCCCTCTCAAATGAGACATATACTTCCAATGAATTACGGAAATGATTTTCTCCACCATTGACGGAAATAACAAACGAGATTTCTTGGTCTCCGTTTTCCACATTAACATTTCCGTCTCAATTCACCTCATATTTCTTTTCACTTGCTTCCTTATAGAAGCGATAAACATTGACAGTACAAAATTTTCTATATATACTATATATATACTCTCTATTAACACTACTCAATGATCTATTGTTGATATGACTTCTTTCTTCACTTAARCATCAAACTAATACACTTTTGGCCAACGAATCAAAAGCAATTTTGAAATTAACCCAGAATTTTCAGGCTAGTACTGTTGTGATACTGAAAATGATTGTTTGTAAGGCATCTTAYCAGTACCAGCAGWTGTATCAGCATGGGCAAAGGACGCTAAATTGCTTTGTAAAAGTTGGGATTGCTTCAACACAGTTCAAGCGTTCTTTTGTTCTGAGGAACAAGAAAAGGACTTTTAATGTGCCAACCTTGAAACCTGGTGAAATGACATTAACCGCCACTAAAGAGGCTGTCAAGAATTTTATACCAAGGGAGACATTCCCTCCATACAGAGTGACGATGTCTGAATATAAAAAACATCAAGTTTCAGCCATGTTGAGATTGATGGGTATGATAGGTTATATAGACGTTGTTTTGGATGTCAGAGATGCGCGTATCCCTGTGTCAGGACGCAACTTATTGTTAGATAAGTTATTGATAGGAAAGAGAAAGCTTATAATTTACACTAAGAAAGATGTAAGTACTTTAACGTCAGCGGATTTGAAACGTTGGCATGGACCAGACAGTGAAGGAAAGAAGTTTTTACTAATTGATACTGGAGATCAATCGGATGTTATGAAAGTTTTAGATGCTTTGAAGGAAATACACGCGGAAATGTACCCCCCTCCACCATTGGGACTGAGAGTTTTGATCATGGGAATCCCTAATGCTGGTAAGAGTACATTACTGAATGAATTGAGAACAATAGGGTTAATCAACCAGACTATACAGCCAATTACAAAAAAGGTAGCTAGAACTGGTAATTTGCCAGGAATTACGAGGGTCACATCTGAAGTTATCAAAGTTTCCAAATCTCCAGATATCTACATCAACGATACTCCTGGTGTATCCTTACCCTTGGCACCGGACGAAGAAACAATGATCAAACTAGCAATTGTTGGTGCAGTGAACCGAACGATGGTTCACTATACTACTCAAGCTGACTACTTGTTGTTTCACCTCAATAGATTATACGGAAATCATCGTGCTTATAAGAAATATATGAACAGACCAACCAATAACATCGACGAATTTTTGAGATATTTAGCTGATAGAAGACAGACTAGAAGTCGTTTGAAGAAACCAGATGCGGCACAAAATGTTATTGCTGCGCATTGGTGGGTTGATCGATGGAGAAGAGGTAAAGAATTCAAACTTTGTCTTGATGATACTGGTATGTCTTATGACGAGTATGCCAGATTAGAAAAGGAAGAGTATGAAAGATGTATGGATCTGAGGCGAACTTTGAACCTTGACCCTAAGACTATAATCAAAGGAAATAAACCTTTCAGTTTAAACCTTTAAAAAGAGTATCGACCGGTACTGGTCTCTCTTTTCATCCTGTAAATACTTATTGATAGAGTGACTTATTTGATTGAGTTACTCAACATGAAATACATTTTTGATTATATAATCAACAATTTTAGTAAATAAATGATTAGCTGATACATTTATTTGTTTATCAATTAGAAGATCTGAACACTCTTCCAAACTTGATGAACGCTTAATTTACCAAGGTTGCAGTAACTTGCATCAACTATAAACCCTATTCAACTTGAAAAGCGGTCTCGGACATTCCGGATGACTGGATATATAAGTACAATGAGCGGTCTCGAAACAATATTGGAAAAAAAGARACCACTTGTGACCGACTACTTTTTCACTAATGGTTAGGTTGTGAGGAGGAATTTAGTGTAGAAAGTTCCATTCATGCTTAGATAGACTTCACCTTTTTTTCTATGCAAAACGGATGGATCTTCGAAAATCAAGGTCTCTGGTTGCAGTACGATAAGTAGCAAACAATGTCTTAAAGTTTCACTAAAATTGCTAATGGAGATATGATTACCAATGTCATGATCCTCCAATGTTATGTTTATTTCTATATTTGCTTTGCATAAGAGCGAAGCAATAGTAAAATTTGATGGAAAACTTTTGACACTCAAACTTTGCTCGAGGACGCCTAAACTTGAAATGGATGCGAAATTTTTACATTAACACGAAGTCTTGTACTGAAGTATTCAAAAAAGCAAATTGCTATTTATTTGTATTGATCGATAAAAAAGAATGAGTATATGGGTATCGAATTATTAACTATTTGACCGTTGTCTTCATTGTATGGATTGTCTTTGCATAGGAAAGATCCACAAAGTATTGCATATGATATTTAACTATTCCGTTAACTCAAATTCTTTTAGATTTTGTTTTGGTCTGTGTGAAGCTTTGATGTAGTAGCTTACCGCTGATGCGCACTTCAAGCTTTTCTCCTCCTAAAAGTCTGATCTGATCCACTAAACCTGGGGAAACCGGATTATACCTTTTGATATCTCCCAAACTTGACCTCCTTGAAGCCAAGTAAGGCAGGAAAACCTCTTGGTAATGATAGAAAAATTGTTGATAGAGTTGTAATAATGGTTAATCCAAGTTGACGTGTCAGACTGTGCATTCTCCTCATTTGATCTTCATAATGTATAAGTATTACTTATCAAACCAGATATATTTTGATTCCATATGAGCATTTCTCAAGTAAAATAATCCAGCAAATGATACTCCGAGTTTTCCTGCTTACGCGACTGAATATACCTAATAAGAAACAATTCTCTTGTTAGATTAACGTAAACTCTAAATGAATAGAAGCAATTTTGGTATTAGGTTTTAGTTAAAATGGAAGTTGAAAAACGTTATATACAGAAGGGAATGAACCTGCATATCATCACATAAGTCAACAAGGGGTGAGGGAAAATGTGACCAATCGAGGATGACTAGGCAAAGAGTATATAAGGACTATTTGTCTATTAGAGTAAATAACATGAACGTAACCTAACCTATGAAACAACTCGTTTTAATTCTGAATCAAAAAGAAGATTAAGGTGAATTGATTTGAATATAAGTTAATYTCAATTTAATGCTACCAAACGACGCATATACTTGAATCAAAAACTCTACTCTAGTTTCTCTGGGCAGAGAGAAACCATAATCATAGGAAGAAAAGTCTCATGCAACCCTATGCACTGACTCGTCCGTATAGCTTACCCATTTCGTTCACATTTACAGCTAAAAACCTCTCAAAATCACATTTTATCAAGCATTACCTCTCAGTATATTCTTTTTATACTGTCTTATGACAATGAGTTGTATATTCATAACGATCGCCTTTCAAGAGGTGTATACTGTTAGACTATTTTTGTTTCTTCCTCGACATAGATAAGATTTATTGTCATGTATCCTTAGAAATAGAAATGCAATGAACTAGTGGTAAAATATGTAAAATAGCAAAACGAAAGTGATAATGTAGTCAGATTTACCTTGATACAGAGACCCAATTGACATCACACTCTTTCAATGTCAATTGTTTGTCAGTTATTTTTGGTTCAGCACCTTATCTAAATTCTTTAATAGCTCTTGATAATAAGAGTTTTATCAATGAATAGGTGAAATATAGTATTTACTCGTGACATATAGTTAGTTACCTGGTGAAGAAATAGTGAGTGAATTATTAGTTCCCGAGTTCCGCTTCCGTAGCAGATGGTATAGATAAAGAAGTTTCCACGACGTAATTAGCCAGTTGTATCTCATGCCGTACAGCAGATAAATACTATTAAGCTTGGAGTGCCATTTATATAGAAGATTAAAAGATTCTAAGAATGGTAATTGTACTGGAACCTATATATCAATAAAACTGCCATAGTGCAGAATTTAGTGGCGTTATTATTGAACTGTTAGTTAGAACAATTCGGTGCTAACAACCGCTTACCGAAATGAGCCATCATAATACGATGACAATACATTGTTTGTATTGTGGATGAAAGTTACCAAAAAGCAAAGCATTATGTTTGAGTATGTGGACTATTGTAAAGGATTGAGTTGTGCAACTTAAGATAATTGAGGAACGAGAAATACGTAACGTGTTTCTTTGTTTATGTCAGTCAATAGTTTATTTGATGTAAGCCTTTCCTAATCAATTCTTGAGGAAAAGGCCCATTAAATCTACTACGATGATCATAATGATCAAATAAGTAATTAAATGAAATAGAACTGTATCTCTCCCTCTTCAAATAGAAGTTCCATTATAGAACCGTCAGTTTCGTTCAACCATAGTTGGTGCATCAAACAGCCAGAATCTGCTCCTCTTTCCACAACCAGACAATAACTATTATCTGAATATAATCGCTTCCTAAACGTTGAAAGTTACTGTACGTTTTTCTGTTACAACCATTACCAATCGATCAATCAATCAGTCAATCGTTCCGTACTTCTCTCAATCCTTCTCATCATTATTGAAAGCTGATGTCAAGTTATAATTCTAAAATAGAGTTTATGGATGTAACTAAAGTTTAACGGATTTAAACTTCTCAGAATATGTAGCGAACAGGAAATTTACAAAGAAAACCAAACTTGTTAACAAATAGCGCCAAAACTTACTTAGGGTTCCTACTCTGTGGCCGATTTCAACCGAGCTTTTCCGAACTTGAAACTTACTGAGATATTATTTGATTGATGAAAGAAGAGAACTCACTACGGAAAAGCAATTGAATGTGGTATGCAATTGTTCGAAATGGAATACTGGAAAATGGAATAATAAACAAAACGATTGAATATATATTGGTGAAGGATTTTATTTTCAAATAAAACAGTTTTCTATTGTCATTTGATTCAAATAACATATGATGAACAATAAGAGCAACGAAATTCTTCCGATATACGCCGAGAATGAAGGTAGTGATTTCAGTCTCTTTAGGAAAGGATAAAAGACAAAGAAGCAACATATGCCGTGAATGCAAACGAAGTACTAAGAATATTATTTTATGGAGAAAAGGCAGAAAGAGTGAGCAAGACCAAGAAAATGAGAACGCTGCCAATCTGACTTCCTTTTTTGTTTAGCTAGTGAAATACAAACAAAGTGGAAAAGGGAAGTTTCTTACTGTTTCTATTCTTTGTCCTCAAGAAGGTTCCTCACATATGGACGAGCCATATGGAAAGCACTCTAGGTAGTTCTCCATCCATCCATTGTGAAATACATAGCACGATCATTTTCCAAGTTACCCTGTACATGTAATTCATAACTATCTTCAAATCTTATTCTTCAAATCTTCCAGCTTTGTGCATGCAGATGCAGCCGATCTCTCCTTCGTACAGTACTCCGTGTATAAATTAATTACGTACATCCTTATTATGCAAATTTTCATTTCCAGGTTCCAAACGTTGGCTTCTTTTATAAAATCTTTCTTCCTTTTATTTGAGATAAAAAATGAATAAAAAGTCGAAATATCATGTTTATCATGTTTTTTTCACYCTTTCAAACCATTTCCTCGGTCCATTTATGTTCATCTTATCTTGAAAGTGTGTAAGAGTGTGGTGTGTGTAGTCTGGTTGCTTACTAGTACTAGTACTATCACTACTACTGTAGATTACTACTTCTAATCAACAGATCTAGTTGTGTTCGTGATATCGTGAATTAACTGTTTAATTGTTCAATAACAACGTTTTTTCTTACCTGTATTTTATTGATACCTTTCAACCTCGAACGGATAGTCAAGTTTGCGATTAGCTACTTGATCACAGGTTCATTTTCAATATATCGGATGACCACAACAGTCTTTTCTTCCCGGTTTAGACGGTTGTAACAGTTTATGTTAACTGTTGGTAACCTAGTAATCGTTTCCATTCAAAAATTTAGTCTTTGATTTTTATGATACGAACAGGCAATAGAAACTTGTTTCCTGCTTTTTGTTCGTTGCCAGGAGAAATCTGCTGAACAATTTTCAAAATTTCTTCAATTGCTATAGCACCATTAGTTCCTGGTACAGGAACTGATGCAGGTTCTAGTACCGGCTCAAAAAACTTAAACGCAAACTCAACAACTGTTTTATCAAAACCTATGACTTCTATTGCTTCTAATTCTATTTCCTCCACATCATCTACAGGACAAATCCAATCCCAGTCTTCATCGTCACACTTACATCCGATTGCACCAGCACCTATTACTGCGCGTACCAAACAGCAAATCTCACCGAAGCTTTCATCAGCTGCAATTGCAAAGTTTTTTGCTTCGGCTTCTGGTAGTAATTCCAATAATGTCCACACTGGTTCAGCACCTCAGGATAAGAAACCAATTGGTGCATCTTCATCTGGAATCAAGTCGTCGAAGCCTACACCTTCATCATTTCCTAGCCAGAATCTTGCTCCAGCTCCGGTTTCAACATCAACTTCTGGGCCACCAAGCATAATTCACTCAAACTCTACTACTTCGTTGTCAGCTTCTACCAGTAATACTCCTATACAATGTATTTCGACGTCCAAAACCTGGGTGCTACCGCCACGTCCTAAACCAGGACGAAAACCAGCTTCTAATTCAAATGGCTCAACATCTGGTAGAAGAAAGTCTCAGGCTACCAGAAACAAATCAGGAACGAATCGAAAGGAGTCTGTTTCAGTATCTCCTCCCAGTAAAGAAGCCAGTTTAGCTGGAAGTACCGACTATTKTAGCAACAGCAATAACATCGGTAAGTCAACTATGAACTCTGAGACAATCGGARGGAAACTTCCATTACCACCTAAATCAACCTTCACTTTGAAACAAGGCTTAATGAATGACAAGAATGCACATACTATGCAATCAAACAAGACATTATCTGCCACCTCTATTGAAATCAGGAAATCGTCTTCCACATCTGCTATTTCTTCCGCTTTCAAACCATTAGCTACTCAAATTGGTGAAAATGCTTCTGAAGTTCGAAACGCCACGGGAATGATGCGGAGAGAGTCCGAGTCTTGCACGGTATTGTCTTCTCTCAATTCTTTATCAATTGAGCCAAGAAAACTCCTCGATCT
Source organism: Sporopachydermia quercuum (assembly GCA_001599295.1). Classification (NCBI taxonomy): domain Eukaryota; kingdom Fungi; phylum Ascomycota; class Sporopachydermiomycetes; order Sporopachydermiales; family Sporopachydermiaceae; genus Sporopachydermia; species Sporopachydermia quercuum. The sequence continues at coordinate 708,469 of BCGN01000006.1, forward strand.
ATCAACAGAAACTATTACAGAAAGTCTTTTGATGAACCCTAAACCACAACCAAAACGAAAACGATTCAAGAAACAGTCACATTCAGAAGGGGATGTAACTTCACCAAAAGAAGACCCCACTCTAGGGTTGAACGTTCTTTCAGAAATCACCGAATCTTCTCCTGTACTTTCTGCTGGTTCAGCAACGCCGGGTGATTTCGAATTTGATCTCTCTGATTATCGAGGAGCGGAACTTGAATTGGAAATTTCTCTATCCCCCTTATCTTCTGTCGAGTCTCCGTTACATGATGATGATATTTCTATTGTTGATACTGTTATTCCATCCTCTAAGAATATTGCCAACTCTGCTCTCCGGCAACTTGATGGTGGTGCAGTAGGTGTTGATTTCAGTTTTTTCTCTACTCAGTCCCAATCGATCAAGTCAAAACCAAAACCTGACTTTTCCTCCCATCCAACTATCGCTGGAGTTTTTTTTGATGACTATGATTATACAAGTACTCTAGTGAAATCGGAAGATGAGGACGATGTTGAAGTTGATCCTTGTGGATTTTGTTCTAATGGGACACCTTGCTTGTGTGCTTTGGCGGCAAAGGAAAGACTGAGGCACAAAAAGAAAGAGTCGTGCAAAAGGAAGATTGATAGTAGCTGATTGACTTTTTTTTTGGTTCGTGTTAAGAGAATCATATGAAATAGTTRTGTTTCTATGATCAATGGCTTTTGTTTTTGTGGTTTGTGATTGTGATTGTGGTTATGTTCAATTTATTGAACATAATCACACGGACGGAATGGTTTCACGGCTGGGCGTTTATTGCTCCATTTATATTTGGTTAAATATTTGGCTATAATTTGATACAGTTTTTCCATGGACAATGCGGAAATAACTATTAGAAAAAGAGCCGTCTAGTCTAATATTTGTGGAACAAAATTGAAATTGGTTAATTGGTTATGTATATTAACCGGAAGTATTATGGAATCAGAGGTTGCGTTGATCTGATTATCAATTTACTGACTTCTTATGGCTAAAATTTTTTATTCTCTTATTCTGCGACGTTTTTCATGACTATGTTATGTTGATGGCTATTTTTATCACTTTATTAGACATATGTCGATTTATGTTTTTATTGCCCTACTTACTATATTTATATTCATTTATTCATCTTGCTAGTTATCTACGTTTTTTTATTTGGTATAATTGGGATTGAACAATTAGGATTATGGTTAACGATTGACTTTTTATTACTTTATTTTAKAACTTATTTATTCTTATCTTATGACAGTTATGATACAGAACGTTACTTTTTTATTTCTTGCTTTATTGTTATTAGTTGTTTAAAGTATTCTATGAACCTGATTTATTATATATAAAATGATTGTAGAGGGCTGAGAATATTCAACTCGAACGATAGGTGTGCATATCTTGATAATACTATTATTCACTGAAACACTCTATGTTAACCACAGTTTTGTTCGATGCTCACTGCTGTCAACCATTGCGTACTAAAAAATAGCCGACCAAACGATTGGGTTTTAATAGCTGAAATTAGATGGTAATGCTGGAATTTTTATRCGAAGATACTTCAATTACGCTACCTCCTAATAGGATTCAAATCAAAGTGATAAAGCTTTGCATTTTGCAATCCAGGTGGTACAACAAGTGTTCTATGCAGAGCTCCCTTATATATTGAGGGAGCAGAGCTCACAAGCAGCAAAGTAAACTAATTAAAAGTAATTAAATGTAAACTGTATTTTATTCATACTCACATTCTATGTAGTCCATAATCTACAAGTACCATCAGCACCACAGCTAAACAACCATGCTTCTCTTGGATGCCAGACAGTCTTCATTATACCAAGAGAATTGATAACAGAATGACCCTTAAGTATCTTCAAAGGGACCAACAACGGATTTGTCATCAAATCATCATACACAGTTGCATGGAAAATATTGATATTACCATCATCTGATGCTGAACAAAATAATGGTAATCCGTTTTTATGGAATGCAACATCGCGAACAGCCTTTTCGTGATAACGAAGCGTTTTGTAGGGTTTATCACTAAGATCTAAATCATGCCATATAACTCTTTTATCGTAACTTGATGCAATAACATTATCACCGAGAGGGTGAATATCAAACGTGCTTAACCATCTTGCTCCTGGTAGTAATTTCTTACTAAGAACTTGTTGCTGCAGATCATAAATACGGATATATCTTTGAGTAGCAACATAAAGGTGAGGTCTGAAGGGATGGAATTTAGCCTGTTGAACAATACCTCTTGATTTTCTAAAAGGTGATTGGGAAGAATGTTTGGATAACTGGTGAATCAAAACAGCTGTGTTTGCAGCTTCAGGACTAACAGTTACAAAATAATCACCTTTTCTGTGCCAGGAGAACTGTTTGACAGTTCGTTTCAATTGAATAACTGCTGCCAAACCCTTGTCAACTTGCTTAGTATTTGTTGGTTTGATCCAAACACCAGGAGATGATCTAGCAGTTGAAGTTGTGGCCGACTTTTTGCCCTTAGAAGATGTAGTTTCTTCATCACTATCATCATCATTGTCATCGGCTTCATCATCAGGCTTAACGCTACCACCAGAAACGTTATCACCAAAACTCCAACCTGACTCAATCTGTGATTGACCAGTTGTTATAATCTCCAAATCCCATATAGTAGGAACAATCAAAAAAACATTGTTGCCAGCAGTTACACCAAGTATACCATTACTACTAGAATCGGGGTTCCATTCTAAAGCATCGACATTATCCTCCTCGTTTTCACTCTTCTTAACTAAGTGCATTTTCCATACTTCACGACCAGTGAGTACTTCCCATATACGAACAGTACCATCGTCACCACCAGATGCAAGCCATTGACCAGTTGGATCAATGGATATTGACCTAACTTTACCTTTATGTCCTCTATAGATAGTTGAACATTTAATAGGGAAAGGCCGTAAATCCTGTGGTGATGGTAACTTTGGTATCAATGATTCAGGATCAATATTCAGTTTGTTTTTACGTACTCTAGGTGCTAGATATAAATCCAGAGAACGCTCGAACCTTTCTCTTACTGCTTCAGAGTAGCCAGGAACCTTTCTTAAAGACCCAAACTTTCTTGGTAAGAAATCACGCTCTCTATCTTGAGGATCTGTGTTTTTCCATTCTTCTTCCTCCTCTTTTGAAAGTAGATATTCTTCAGGAGGGTTATAACTTTCCTCATTAGTAGGTAAAGGTAATTTAGGAGCAGGGATATGCATTACATGATCGGGCATGTCATCAGCATTATCACCCCAAATGTCATACATATTAGAGAAGTCGTCTTCATCAGGAGTCTCGGGCTTATTAGGGACAATTCTACCATCTCTAATAGCACGTACAATTTTCATGATCCTCTTTGCCTCATGTTTAGAAGGAACAAATCGCCTTTTTGGTTCAGGAATAGCAGTAACAGGCATAACAGATGTCTTACTAGTGAACCATTCAATTGTTGGTTCATATGGATTGATATCTTCGTCAGGATTTTCTTTTGTTTGAATTTTCTTGATTAGATTTAATTCCTCTTCAGTAAGTTTTAATGACGTACCAGTGTTTTGATCCAACAAACCTGTCCATCCTTCAGGGATATCAATTGTTTCTAATAATGCATCAAGAGCTGAACCTGTTGCTGGTCTCATAATACGTTTACCATTAATACTATAACCTATATGAGGATACTCGTCGTAAGCTGATAAAGGAATATTTCCAATCGTATTTGGTTGTTCAACGTCAGAATCATCAGAATCATAAATTGGTATAATCTCTGGTCTTATGGGTCTCAACTTTCCGTCTGCTCCTGGAATGTATTTAGTAACGGAGTCAACCGATGAATCGGAATCAACATCTTCCGGTTCAGAGTTGAACACGGATTGTTCAGTTTCTTCGTCTTCAAACAGAAATTCACCTACATTTTTATCAGCTTCAATCTCTTCTTCGTCTTTTTCTTTATCACCTTTTTCAATTCCATCCTGTTGGTCGTCTTCCTCTTCATCTTCTTCACTTTCTTCTTCATCGCTTTCTGATGGATCAATTAGATTGCCTACATCAAACGATTCATCTTCTGAATCTTCAAGTTCATCTGAGCTTTCAATTTCCTTTTCTTCATCTTCTTCAAAATCTTCATCCTCTTCGTCCTCGTTGTCCTCTTCAAGCTTTTCGTTCTTCCATTTTCTTATTGAGGTTGAATCCTCCTTTCCCGCATTMTTCTTATCATTCAAATTAACTTCTTTACCCCCATTGGTCTTCTTCACTTGTTTCACTCCGTTTCGTGTTCTTTTTGAACCCATGATGAATCAAAGAGTCAATTTAACAAGACAATGCAAGGTTTTTAGTCTCGATTGAAAACAATACTCCTCTCTCAACAGATCTTTCATCTATTCATTATCTATTCTTCACTATGTGTACAAACAAACAATCTCTCATTCTTTATGCCAAAAAACTCATGGCTCATACAAATCAAAAAATTTTGTTTAATATGAAAAGCTCCGGGTAACATTTTCTGAAAGAACAATTTTTCACCCTGGTAAAACTCGGGATGTCTAACTTGAAGTCTCATCTTGAGCATTGATATTTTCTCCGTCTTATATCACATATAGTGAAAGTTTCTTCCTTTCCCACTTCTCATAATAAAGAAATTTTTATTTTGTATGTGAATTTATCATGAAATATTCGGTAATCAAGAGAGACCTATCAAATGTTACTTCCTATTGCATTGATTCATCTATCTACTAGATTTGAATAACTAGTATATGATRAAATACTCAAGGATATAATATTGAGGTAAGAAGGAAATARKCTTATTTTTGTTGACTTGGAAATAGAAGAAATGCCAGGAGAGAAACGAAAGCAATCGCTGGCTGACACTGAAGTCAGCAACAGTACAAGAAGTAAGAGCGTCAAGCATAAGGTATCAAAGCCTAATAGCAAACAAGTAAAAAAGCATAAACCATTGAAATCAATTTTGAAAACCAGCGAGAGTTATAAACAGAAAGGAGAAGTGAAGACCTCGGCTGAAAAGGAAGAGGACATTGAAGAGGACACTGACAATAATGATGAGGAGCCGGCATATCAACAACCGGTCAATGACAAGAAAGCTTTATTATCTAWATCTTCAACCTCTAAACCTGTAAATCATGAAAATATAACGTTCAGAATAGTAACAGGATCTTATGAACATTATTTATTATGTTTACAATTAACTCTGTTGAATAAGAAAACACCTGATAACGGAGTTGAGCCTTTATTTACTCCTATCTTCCATTTTGAAGCTCATACTCAATCAATTAAAACTGTTACTAGTTCAAAGAAATTCCTTATATCTGGTGGTAATGATGAACATATTAAAATTTACGATATCCAAAAAAGAAAAGAACTTGGTACTTTGCTTGAGCACAATGGCTCAATCACTGTATGTAAGTTCACAACTGGTGATAAGATCGATGGTAAATGGTTATTATCCGGCTCGAATGATGGCAAAATTTGTATATGGAGATGCAAAGATTGGGAGCTATTAGCAACAATGAAAGGTCATAAAGGGAAAATCAATGACTTTTCAATTCATCCTTCTGGGAGAATAGCGATTAGTGTTGGTGATGATCGCACGTTACGATTATGGAATTTAATGACAGCAAAGAAAGCTTCTGTTGTGAAATTAGGCCAAATATGGCCTAATTATTACTCATCTGCTGAATTTGTTCGTTGGAATGTCAATGGTGATTACTTCATTGTTGGATTCTCAAATCGGTTAGCTATTTTCAAAACTAGCGAAGCCAAAGTTATCGGTATTGTTGATATACCAATAAAGATTGGGTCAATCATGTGCACGGAACTGTTCTCTAATAATCAAGGACAAGAACTAATAATTACTGGTCAATCCAATGGTAAGATTCTATTATTTAATTTACAAACTATCATTGATTATTATACAAATAAAGAGACAGAGGAGAAGATTGATACAGTTGGTAAAACATATACTAAATACGAAATCACACCAACTGCTGAAATGACAGGACATGCCATTAGAATCAAAGGTATTCATTATCATAGATATTTTCCAAGTGCAGAAGATGMAAAGTCAGGGGAGAATGGCAAAGATTTCTTGATTTCTGCGTCTTCAGATGGTAAAATTCTCGTGTGGGATTTGGATATAAATGATCAAATCGCTGTTTATGATTCTGGTGAAAGAATAAATTGTGTGACTGCTTTCAACGATTATCTAGAAAAATATGAACATGTCCTTGATAAGAGTACTAATGATATTGATACTGATTATGAAAGTGAGATCGATGTTGATGAATTGAAGCCAAAACTGAGTCGTTCAGCAAAAAAGAGAATAAACAAAAGGAAGAAGAATCTTGTAAAGGTTGAGCTTGAATAGYAAAGTACAAACAAATGTTGATTGTTTTATGATATACTTTATTATATGAATATTTATAGAAATTGGATTTTTAGWAGAAGATAATGATGGTCAGAAATCAAAATAATAAATCTATGTATTGTAAATTGGCTGAAMATCAGCAATGAAATAGTTTCTATAATTACATAAGTATTTTATCGTAAATCAGGATAACAAATATCACAGCACTCATGGCATGGACTGTTCATTAATGATAGATACATACAAATACGTCATATCACTCACTATCTTGCCACCATAGTCTATCAACATATTCTTACAGGTTTTAATAGCTATAGTTGCCCTCATAATGCCGTTTATTCATAACCAATTTACCTATCTAACCTATTTAATAATTATCATATCCACAACTTAACATCTCTASCGATTTCTAATATCCATTTTGCCTAACAGTCTTTCTTGTTTGTCTCTTTCATATTTTTTCCTATATTTCCTTTTTCCAATCCTTTCAAATACTATAACTTTCTTCGTAAAAATTAAGTCCTGATTGTATACTCCATTCCCTGGTATGATTAACTAATCCGATTGGACCAGAAGCAATGACCCAGTTACCAATTGACTTTTCGTCTTCAGTCCCATTAGAGTTTCTAACAGTGCACTCAGAATCAGATGGCGTAACAAAATTATTACCTGTCATACGACAGCATTGACCATTACTTGGTTGATTCTGACAGCAACCAAAATTATTAAACCAATCAAACAACCTACATCCTAGCACTGGTCTTGAGTAGAACACTTTGATATCTGATGAGAGATTTAGTGGAGAAGAAAATGYGTTTGCTGAATTTGAGTTTCTTGATTGTTTGTTTTCCTCCTGTTTTCTGTCATCATTGGCAGCACTACTGAGATCTGAACTGCCRTCTATTAAATTCATCGACACATCATTTGTCATTTGACAAGACATGTCAACTTTCACATCAAGATTCAATTCATCATCAATAGAAAAGGAGGCTTCATCGTTATTACCGTTGTTATTATTATGACCAGAATTTGTAGTATTGATACTGCTGCTGTTATTGGGATTGAATGGTTTGTCAGATGTATACGGGATGAAAGGAACTGGCATTCTTATTGATGACAACAAAGGAACAGTTTCTACTGAATTTCCATTTGATGACGAAGCTGATCCCGATGATAATAAAGGTGCTGGAGAATTTGATCTTGATGTCGGATTGGAGAAAGTAGCAGTGTTAAAATAAGTGGAAGTATTACTGTTGGTACCCCCAGTGACATATAATTCAACATTCGAGGTAATTCCAAAATAACTAAGAACTTTCACTTCATTGATATCCCTGATTGTCCAGATTAATTTATATGGTACACCAGAATATTCAAATAGACGTATTAACGGGATAGCAAAGGAAATAGATGAGCCTCCACAAACTAATAATACTTTGTTGATGTTTCCAATGTTATTCAGTTTATCATTCAAATTCTTATAAGAATAAAAGCTTTTCTTATTCGTTCTTGGTCCCAAAAACGAAGCAGTAAGCTTGGAACTTAAAGGACCAAACATATAATATGATTGATTGGTACGTAATTGAAAATGACTCCTTCTAACTATCAATTTGACATACTCTTTCTCACTTGCAAGACTTGCAATGGTATAAGGATGGGAAAGATTGATTGAAGATAGCCATATATTTGTTGAAGGATTAACAATTCTCAAATGTGAAGCAGGATCAAAGTATTTACCAAATTGTTTTCTTGGTATTGATACAACTTGTAAAGAATCTGTTATTGGTTCAATGATTATAGTTGCTTTGAAGGTATTCTTCAGTCTGTAAATAATTTGACCAACTAATATCGCAACGCTTAATCCTAAAGCAAGATTAGCATTGGGTCTTGCGTGGAAGATCAAGCATAAAATACTAATCCAAGTAGCAGAATAATGAACATAGTAAAACACTCTGTAGGAAGATCTTCTTGAAGCATTAATTGATGTGACAGMAATTGCAATGAACATCACCATTGCCACAACACCAGCAACATTTGCACCTTTTCCCATTTTATTCATGGTTCCAAGGTATGCAAAGTAATATAAATACATTATCGTGTGAAGGAGAGCTTCAAGCACGACCATACGTGCAAGCCATTTATGAATTGGTACCAGCCATAAGTATAAGGTCAACGGTAACGGTGACGGTTTAATTGTTAAGAAGAAAACTGCCGGTAACATTGAAACTGATATTCTACCAAGTCTTTTCGCGACAAATAGAAAATCTCCATGATTTTCACTCCACGATAAGTAGAAATTGAGGGAGAACCAGAAAAGTATCATTACTATTAGGCTATGATGAATAGCTAAATGATATTTGTTTGCTATGGTGTTTGCTATCATCCCAATGATGTTATTCGTTTTTTCTCTCTTTGCCTTCAGCCATCGATTCTGCCGTAAGGAGTTCCAATTACTGGTTTTCCTTAAAATAAGTAACCACATAGGTATTACCAAAAGAAGAGCTAATGGTACGAAAATACCTATATTACCGTATTTCATTGTTATTATTCTTCTAGTCCGCACAATCTCCGGTGGAGGATGAGGTGATATATCTAATCGGAACACATCTTCCAGGTAGTCAAGAACGACTGTAAATGGTGAYTTCATGATTGAAATGTATGATAAATTAAAAGTAGAAGATTCAGTCGATATAGACAATGCAGAAGATATAGATGATAGTTGATTGTTGATCTCAACAGCAGTTGAATCGCCCTTAGCATAAGAAATTGCTACAAGTCATCTAGAATTAATTGAAGCTTTTCCTTAATTCGTATTTTGAAAATTGTTTTAATTTCTTCTCTGTACCTATTGAACACTGACAAGATAATGTAGCAATTAATCACTAATCAGTAAGCAAAATTTATCCCACTTCAAGTAAAATAAATATCAAAGTGCTCTTTGATAGTTCTAACCATTAAACCGTTGAAAGGTTTTCACGAATCATACATTAATTTGAACGCTCAATAGATTGCTATTAAGACGTTTATGTTCAAAAATTCTAATAAAGCAAACAAAGGAAAGAATATCTAGTAAATAAATGCCCATAGATACGGGGAGTTCAATCAGTATCCCCATCAACAAATCAGTACCCAGAGTATTATTTATAAAAAGAACAAATGATCAGCTTCGTTTTGTGAGGAATATTTGATGAAACTGCGAGATTCTCCGAGTTTAAGCTTTTGACTTAGGGGGTTAAATATTTAAATGGGACATTGCATAACTGTGCATAAGACCAGATTTTCTTCCAATAGCATCTAGAATTACGTGTGCAAATAGTTCAATACAAGTAGGGAAATATTAATGGTCAGGTCTCTGATAAATATATAATTATCTTGGTAAATCTAAGGTGTTTCCAAGCAGTTATTTAAGTGGTAGCTGATCATAAAATTATGAAATAATGGTTTAAAGTAATGGACATATAGTGGCTAAAACTTCGGAGTTCGGACAAACTAAAAAGCTTTATTGCAAGTAAGTTTGGTTTAGTCATTAAACTGTCATTGCGATGAACGTGCCTCAGGAAAAAATGCCAGTGTCATAGAAAAGGAGTACTAGAAATTTCATGAACCGACTTCTATATACGGTTTATTTCATTAATGAGGCTTTACAAACCATTAATAATTAAACAGCTCARTGAATAATGAATAAGTTGTGATAATGGTCATCTACTTCATGTGACGAAGTGACTTGAATAGAGTTTAAAAGTAAAAATCTTTTATAGGCATTTCAATTAAAATCAAAGTTTTAAATTAGCTGATGAGATGGATTAGATAATGTATGATCGATTTAACCATGCATTCAAGTGCGTATAATTCAAAATCTTAAGAGGGCTTAAGTAGTGACATTCACGTGCTATTTATAAGGGTAAACAACCAGAGGATCTTGAGCTTAAGTATACTGAGATTTACTTCATCAAGTAGTTTTCAGGACCCTGTAGTAGCTCTTGTTAATCTTGCTTAAATTTACATAACACTCTARTCACTGTGGTACAGAATCCTAATTTTTGGTAGTGTCTCTTTTTTTTTCTTTCATGCTCAAACTCTCAAAAGAGGAATTCATGTTCCAAAACCTATTAGTACAGAGATAGTGAGAGTCAAATTTCGACCCACGCAAATTTTTGAAATCCACGCAATAATAATTTCAACTTACTGTAAGAAGTACTGACGCATTGAGAACCAGAGGATCGATTACTCTGAGCTGCTTGGTTGGACTCACACAGGTTAACCTTTCTCTATAKTATATTTAGATTCTTCTTTTCTTTGTTACTATATACAAAGGCACGAATAGGAAACACATATTCGCTATATTTGTGACTAATTAAATTGGATTGAGAGTATTTAATACCAATTAGATTCTAGTATGTTGAAAGCTGAGCAGTAAATGAAATTCGTTTTTTGTTGTCGTGATAATGAAGAAATGTTTTTTTGATCATGAGGATGATATTGATTGCGCAAAGTGTTAGAAAGAGGGTCAGTGCCATTAGTACCAACAAAATGTGATGTCAATAAGAAAACAATCTGTACCAACGATCATAGAAGAAGCCATAGTGTTTGCACAACGAATTAGAAACATGAAGTGAAGAAAAGAATGAAATGGGATGATTAGAGATATCAACAAAAATAATTTGTGAATGAGTACAGCATAATAAGACGTCGGAATAAAGTTATACAATACGGAGACAACTGATCACATTGTTTCTTCTAGTATATTATACTCTCCCTCTTAAGATGATGGGTCAACGAATTGAAATGTTTTATAAAGGAGGACGTTGTTACTAACCTTCATCTTAGATATTTGCAAAATGGCTGCTCTTCCTGCTTCTTTCGACCTCACTGCTGAGGACGCCAAGTTATTGTTGGCTGCCAATGCTCACCTTGGTGCTAAGAACTGCCAAGTAAGTTTCTCTTTTTCTCTGATTCTATCTATTATTTTCGTATCGTACTCCGGAATATTTCTCTAACATGAATAGGTCCACAACGAACCTTACGTTTTCAAGACCCGTCCAGATGGTGTTAACGTTATCAACATTGGCAAGACCTGGGAAAAGATTGTTTTGGCTGCCAGAATTATCGCTGCTGTCCCTGATGCTGCTGATGTTGTTGCCATCTCATCCAGAACCTTCGGTCAGCGTGCCGTTCTGAAGTTCGCTTCCCACACTGGTGCCACTGCCATTGCTGGTCGATTCACTCCTGGTTCCTTCACTAACTATATCACCAGATCTTTCAAGGAACCCAGATTAATCATTGTCACTGATCCTAGAACTGATACTCAAGCCATCAAGGAAGCTTGTTATGTTAACATTCCTGTCATTGCTTTGACTGATTCTGACTCTCCTTCTGAATATGTTGATGTTTCTATTCCTTGCAACAACAAGGGAAAGCACTCCGTGGGTTTAATCTGGTGGTTACTTGCCAGAGAAGTCTTGAGATTAAGAGGAGACTTACCTGACAGATCCGTCGAATGGGACGTTATGCCTGATTTGTACTTCTACAGGGATCCTGAAGCTGAACCTACTGCTACAGAAGAAGCTCCCAAGGAAGAAGAAGCTCTTGCTGGCGAATGGACCGAACAACCTGCTGCCACTGAAGAATGGGCTGAACAACCTGCTGCCACTTCTGACTGGACCGCTGAAGCCACAACCGCTGCTGCTGCTGAAGAAACTTGGTAAGTACCAAAAATCTCTATACTATAATATTTTTAGATATTTATGAGTTCGTGAATGTTTAAAATGATGTTTAAATAAAAGTTTATTAGTAGTTCTATCTCGTAGAATTTAAATCCAATTCAATGACCTGAAACTCTTCATTGAGCTACGGGCAAAGTTAAGGGCTCTTGAGTACCAAAACCTACGAAGATTCCGAGTGRAGCTATGGTACTGGGACTAGTATTTTCTAAATTGGATAGCTCAGTAACGTAGCAATTGGTGATAAATCAGATACGAGTACATAATTACGTATTTCCTCCAGTCGTGATCCTTTACAACCATTCTTTCCAAATAGTCATTTCATGAGGGAGAATTTCGGAGATGATATCAATGTGTCTTTTTCTAACTATACTCTAACTTTGATAGCAGTTAACGCCATTGATTAGACTCAAGTAAGAATATATAGCCGAAAAGTCCCTATTTTAAACTGATTGCCTATTGAAAAGGATCTGGGTTTCAATTTAGCTGAGTCTTGTAATTAATAATGATAATAAATAGTACTATCTTTCTACAATCCAATTCTCATTACGATATGGTATGAATCCATCATTTCCGAAATATCTTCAACTATCCCATTATTCATTAAACCACACAAACTGTTAACTCTTTTACCCTCAACTTCCAAGCTAATAATCAAGAATTATTGCYGTGAAACATTTTGCTGTATATCCGTTGCATTTAATTACTTCTCATGCTTTCCCAATTGCCATGCTCTCCACTTGAGTTTTGATCTTCATAAATCCCCCCCCTTCAAGGTTTATCAATCCTTTCCCCGGGTAACTCTTCTTACATGGTTTTCCAATCCGCAATCGTGAAGATGCTTCTGGATAATCGCAAAACAACTGAAACCACAAATCACAAAAGAAAATACAGGAAATCAAACACAGAAGCATATTTTACGAGGCGAATACACTAGAAAGGTCCAGTAGATCAACACCATAATCATTACAGTGTTAGAGGTTGGTTATCATARAACTCAAAATGTCGTCATTACTACGAACCCCAAGCAGGAGCCGATTGTTGCAAGTGATGAAGAAATCGTGTGAGGTCTTTGATCAGAATTTCAACCCAACAAATGAAAGAAACGGTGCTAAATACTTGAGAAAGCATTTAAAGGGCCCGAGTRTCGCACAATATTATGGCCCATTGGATTTCCCTAGATTTTCATCYATAAAAAGGCGGTTGCCTCACCTCAATCTAGTTGATAGAGATCAAGAGTATAAGGATAATCTTAACAAGGCGTATGTTACTATTTTAAGTCTCYTGAGGAAATCTTTGATGAACAATGCGATTGTTGTTAATAGCAAGTACATAATCTGTTGAATTAAGGTACTAACAAATGTAATAGACGATTTGAAAGAGGAAAGGGTGCTCCTAAGAAGGTGAAGAAGAGTAAAGATGATAAGAAGAAAAAATAGACAGCGAATGACATCGAATGATAGAGAGTAACTTTTTTGATGCAGTGTTTCGTAAAATGCTAAATATGAACAAAATATGAAGCAAATAGTGTGAGTCACAGTGTAGTTTGGAGGTGTTATGTATATATTTCGTTTTTAACGTGAAAGAAACCAATAGCTCTGGGCTAGTGGTTATATATGAGTCTCATTTCTTCAGTAAGGGAGATGACATTGGTTTCTATGTTATGATAGAGGAATGCATTGTAAGTTAATATTGACCTTATTGTAATATACAGATTGTAGCAGGATGTAATATGAGGAAATAAATAACCTAGCATCTGAGAACGAGAATAGAACAGGATAAAATAAAACAGAATACCCATTCTTATGAGTCTAAATTTTGCTCCTTTCTTTATAGGAGTATTGATTCAGTCTTGTCCGCAGTTCCTGTAATGATACCCTTTCTTCAGGCAACATTGAGTAGAGAAAACTATAGAAATTCCTTCTTGGTATTCGAATTAACGTGCCAGTGACCAATTTTCCAATTGTAGATGTGGATAAATAGTGCTCTCTCAATCTATAGGCCAGTTCAAAGTAAGACTGGAAGATCAATGGGTAGCTTAATGGAGTGCTCTTCAAGAACAAGTAAACAGGTTTTTCTATGTCAGCGACAGTATTATCAGTTTTATTATTCGGAGAGCCATTCTGACTATCAAAGACCAAATCAAATTTAATTCCCCCAGGAATTCTATTAGAGTCCTTCAGTCGCAGTAACACTACAAATAAAGGAAAGTAGTTCAGACATGTTAAAAAGGTTTCCAGTAATGCGTTTGATAGCATCACAATGCATCTAGTGATAGCAAAAGTGAGATAAAATGTCATTACGGTAGGAAGAAGAAAAAGTAGCAAAGTGAAGAAAAGAGTTCCTAAAAGAATTTGATCCAGCTCGTAATTACATGAATCGATTCTTTTCCTCAGTATATTCTTCCGCTTGCCACGAAACATATGAAACAAAGAACTTAACACCTCCAATTGCCAATGATACAATCGAGCACCTGCCACATAATAACTGTATATATGCAGTGTGAGAATTGATATACTATCAGAAATAATCGACAATGACAGTGTGCAGCCACCACACATAGCAACAAAGGCAATGAAGTTAATTAGATTTGGTATCATTGGTTTAAATGCCACATTGATGCAATCTCTCCAGAACTCCAAGACCCACAAAAACAATTCACCAAAAAATCCCGCTAATTCGTTATTCAGCTTCAAACCTGCTGGCCAATCCATTAACCACAGAGTTAATCGTCTCAACCCATCAAATAGAATACCGTCAATGAACCAGTTGATGTTCCCAACAATAACATCTTCTCCACTCTTCATCTGATCAGAGATATAGGTTCCAAAGGCTATTCCTAGTATTATATCATTCACAACAAGCCAGAGTGTATTGTATAATACAATATATTCAGGATATATGCTTAAATAACAGTTCTTCTTTTGACGAATGGTTTCAAATTCAGAATTGCCATCTCTATATTGAAAAATACCTCGTGATGTATTAATATATCCTACGGGCCAATAGCAAAACTGCTGGAGTCTCAAATCTATCTGTAATGCTGTTGCTGAAATATCTTTCAAAGGAAAGAAAGCGAAATCGTTTCCTTCACCAGTCCAAGGGGTCCATTCCAAGACGATAAGTATCACTTCGGCGACGATTCGAATTGCTAGTAACAAATTATGTACTAACGGTTGAAACCATGGTGATGTCAAGTAGTTTCCGGCGAGTTTCAACTCGTTGAAAACGTACTTCACACAGGCAATCCAAATTGCACTTTTGTTGTTTTTAGCATAGTTCAGTATGGGATGCTCATACTGTATGATCTGTCTTGTATGATGACACAGATTAATCTCATGAATACACCATTCCAATGATTGCTCTTCCGGTGAAAGATGAAAAGGAAATGCTTGTAAATGTATTCTTTGAGGATCTTTTGATACTTCTTGCTGGTTTGATGTGGTGGATAATTGAAACTTTATAGGAGTGATTGAATAATATTGAAGGTATCTTGCTTTAGGTGGAATATACCTCACGATTTGTAAATTCTTATTTCCTATGATAGTTGGTGTTGATGAAGCTGTACTATATGTGATAGTCGGGATGTCATTTTGAAAACTTTTAGGATTCTGAGCCGAATTTATTGATATGATTGCTACAACACTAAAATATGGGAATGTTGCTGCTTCTCTTTCATTTCGTTTTCTGCTTGCTGATGACTTCGTTACTGATTTGACTGGTGATTTGCTTGATAGACTTTTATTCTGTAGCTCACTCAATGCTAAGATATCAGTCGCCTTGTAACCATTAGACAGTTTATTGAAATTACTGTTGATAAACTTCTTGATTTCGGATGCCTTGCAAGGTATCACATCTATTATCACTATATCATGAATACTATTGATCCAGCCAATAGCTATAGCATATGATGTTGATGATGGTGATGATGATGATGTAGATGCCGAAGACTTGATCACCACATCTACATCCTCAGGCCAAAATATTCGTTTGAGGTCCATCAGCTACCAGTTGTTTCAATCCTACAATGTAAAAGTATCTATCAGGTGTGTTGGTATGCTGCCTCGATGAATGTTTGTATTCTAGTATCATACCATGCAATTGATCAATAACTCGGTGATTGCACCATTCCAATTCCACTCTTGTATTGAGTTAACTATAAGATGAGTGAGTAATTGTACACAGTTCTTTTCAGAAAACAAACTTAGAATAATATTCAGTTGATACTATCAATATGAATTTTAGTAATTCAAGGAAATAAATACATCTGATAATTGAGCTGTTGCTCAGAAAATGCCAGACAGTCAAATCAAATAAGCATTTTGGTGAATGTATAAATATGTAATAATATGCATGTTCCTGTGTTATGTTTATTTAACATGTATGAAGTTGAAACATTTCTTATCAGTGGAGCATTCTGTCAGCATATGTCAATTGATTATCGAAATAAGCCTGAGGAAGTGAATGTGTTTTATTGAGACTTTTAGAACTTGTTGATGACTGAAAACGAAATAAAAGAGCAAGGCAAGATTAGAAACCCGCTGAATTTCGTAGGTTTAGTTGACTTGGTGAGAYATCTGAAGAGTAGTTCTCGGTTCCTCGATTCCTATCCACATCAATGTGAAGAGAAGCAAGTACTAGCCACGAGCTCAAGCATCGTATATACTGAAATGAAGCGAATAGTTGGAAACATGAGAGCCAAATAATGGCTGTACGAAGGAAATCAAGTCAGGTAGCTGRAAGTCTTTCTTAGTTCAAGCTTTCAGTGTTCTTCCATTTAATGAATTCAACTAATTGAGGAATCTGAAGATTTTAGAATTCTTTGATGATTCAGTTAGGGTTTGAACGATTTCTTTCATAGACACTCTTTGAACGCTATACACAGGAATGTTACAATAGAAGAGCAAAAGTACATTTATTATATGATAAATAATAATACTACTAAATAAAGTGCAAATCATGCTTAGATTAACTGATATTAAGCTAGTAATAAATTAATGAAATAGAGATATTTCTGCTGAGTTTATATGTACACATGTTGAAAATTGAATCCAGCTAATATCCCCAATAAGCAATTATTCAAGATAAAATTTAGAGGTTACCGGGTATTAAAGTTAAGCATTACCTAAACCCGAAACAGTGCTTGAAGCGTGCATGTTGCACCAGCATGATTAACTTCTACAGAACTCATGATACACGATACATGATGATACATTATTGCTATTATATTACTGATGTTCTCAGTCAATAACGAATGAGTAGGGAATAAATGCAAAATTCAATCCAATCACCCCATTTACTGTTGATTAATGTCTCATTCTTTCATTCTTTCATTCAGTATAATAACAGCAAAAACCCAAAAATCGGTTTCTTCAACTCAGCGTGCTCCTAGAATACAAATTACATTATACAAATTTCTCATATGCCTTTACTTTCAAGTTTCATTGCCATTAAATCTCTCTGCCTTTCCTACCTTTTCCCCGCTCACCAACATATTACGTATAATTCAAACATCTCATCTCTTCCAACAAAATTGCAGGAATCTACCACATCGAATGTATTTAACACATCCACTTATGCAAAATTCTCTTTCAAATTGCACACATGAACAACTCCGTGAATTTAGGCATATCCAACAGAATATCTAATCCTCTTCCTAAAGTTTTAGACATCTTGATTCCGCCTGGGGGAACAGGTATGAAAACTTCATCGGTACCAATCGCCCAAAACCAACCCCATACTTCTGAAGCATATGCTCTAATTTGTGCTTCAGTAATAGTGTGTAGTCGTCGATGAACATTAATCAATCTCGAAAAGAAAAACTCTTGATCTTCATGATTATAAGCTGCTGCTCCTGCAATACACATTCCCAGATATGTAAGAAAGCTCCCTGAAAACGATTCAGGAACACTTCTGATCTCTCGGACTATGGATTTCAAAAGAGCTCTTATGGGAGGATCGAAAGCTTGTAATGATGGGTTCAACAGTTTCATGAGATAAATCCGAGCTATATACATGAGGGATCTGTCAATAGCCAAATTATACTCTGCAGATTTCCATTGCTGCACAGTGAAATTCAATTCAATACGTTCCTCTCGACTGATTTCATACTGTCGGTGATTTTCAGCTCGATATAATAAGTTCTGCACTAACTGTCGGTTGGAAATGTTTAAGGGAAAGTGACGACGCGCAATCCATGAAGCTTTCGTTAAATACTCGACAGATTCTGCAGTAAATCCCAGCACGGTGTTGTATAGCCAAGGAGTTTTCCGAAACTTGCCCTTCATATCAGACTGTTCCCTAATAATTCTATAAATCTCAAACACCTGGAAAGGGCTTGGAAAGTTCTCAGCACTGAACTCGGGGAACACTATTACCTGGGTTGAATAATTATAAACAAAGGAATCAAAAATCGATCTTTCAGTTGGTGAGAGGTCGATATTGAGATCAAGTGACTTATCCTGTTGATCTGAGTAATCATATTCAATATCAAGAGTTAAGGAATAAGGTGATAGCAGTATTTGTTGCGGAGATGAGTTCTTCATGTTAGAGATATCAAATATAGGATATAACTGAGATGCTGCGTTAGGATATCCCCTAGAATTATCAATAGGACTACCACCATTACTGCCACTACTACTGCTAGCAGTACCAGTGGTAATACCAGTATCAGCATCAAGAGAAGAATCTTCAAGTAACTCAGTATTAATATCAGATCTAGCTCTTGGCTGCATGTCATTAGGTGAGTCATATGCTAAATATGACTCAATATACTTGAACTTTCTGTTAAATACCTTGTGACAGAGCATATTGTACACAACTCGCATATATTGAATTCCTCTTCTGTTAAACCTGCCATACAGCTTTTCCATAATACCCATTAGTTGTAATGCCACCATTAACCATCCAGAATCCTTTTGATTAGAAGGACTCTGCACAATATGATAATGAATAGCACGTAGACACCGCTCATGGTGTACTTGTGCCACATTCCGTAGTTCTGGGTTAACATACGTAAGAAATGCTGCTCCACAAGATATGAACAAATCAGTAAGAAATGTGGTTCCTTTTTCCGAAGTAGTGAAAACCGTTAAAGGGCTAATTTCTGATGGGGTGAATGTGAACGGTGTAATTTGTTGTAAGAAATTGTTCATATAAGTATAAAGGAATAATGCTGATTGGGGGTCTAACTGCACGGAAGGAATCCAATCTCTGTAGCCAGAAAGTGTTTTGGACTGGTGTAGCAAATTTGATTGCATGTGGATGATTGTGGATTCTGCAGATTTTGATTGAGAATTGAACAATGACGGAGTCATTTTATGATATGATTGAGTGGGTGAATAATGCTGTTGATTTTGGTCTTGATGATCACGCTGTTTGTTGGTACTTGAGTTGTAGACTGGAATTAGACTATTGCCAAGAGCATTGAAATTGGGTTCAAGTTCTTCAACAGTATTTTGATCAGTAGAAGGCACTTTTAGAATTTGAGCCTCGTAGAAAATTGGGCTTGAAGGAGTAAAAGGCAGGTAGTGAGTGCAATCTACTGCCTCGTTTAAATCTATTGGCTGTTGTCGTGAATTTGAACGCGACTGTCCTAATGAGGTTATTGCGGTGGATGCAGGTAATTCTTCTGGTAATGGGTATAAGTTTTGATGCTGAGTGTGAAGCGRGATTGTCGGTTGTGCTGAGGGTGCTAGAGGTTGAGGCATATTCGGTCCTGGAGTTGGTACCGTACCTGTCATACTTATTGATTGAGGTGTACTTTGCATGTTCTGCATACCCTGCAAAGGTTCTAATTCGAATTCCCTTTCTAGCTTGGGACTATAGAAGGGTTCACTAACTGCGTCAGAATTTCTATTATTAGTAGTATTATAAGAACCAATCTCACCACTAAGACCAAGTACACTATTTATGCCAATTCCCATATTTTGTCCAATACCTATGCTAGCATCAACACCGATTCTTACTCCTATATCTGTAGCTCCTGGTGTTGTCAAACCGATACCTTCAAYATGTCTTCTAGTTTTCTTCTGTCGATATTTCTTGAACTCTGAATTTCTGGGCAAAGAAGCTGCCCCATTCACTGGCCAAACGCATACATAACCATTTCTCACACAATTCGAACACTCTGGGTGAATCTCATCACATTTCTTCTTTTTACTACGGCAAGTGAAGCATCCACTTTTACTGCGTCTACCTTTCTTTGATATATTTGTGCTGTCATTATTTTTAGAAATAGCTTTGGAGCTTCCAATCGCATTTGCACCTGCACTAGAACTGTCACTTGCACTCATATCAGGCTCACTAAAATGTAATCTCCATAAGCAAACACATTGATATCAAATGAACAAACAGCTAAAACTGAGTGTTTTATTTATATCTTACTATTTTTATAGTTATTGCTATTATAACAGCTTCTGAAAGCTTCTACAGCTTCAATCCAGTTATAGAGGTAAAAACCAGCGTTGTAGACACAACACATATACATAAGTACCCTTAGGATATTAGTAGGGAGATGGATTGATCGAYAGTTGATTAATAAACGGATAATATGTGTATATCTGTTCGTATATCGTAGAATATACGATATATGTGATATACTAGCTACAGCAATGAACAGTGTTGTTTTCAATCACAGTATCTCATGTTATTATTATCTGTCTATCTATTCAAAGTACCCTTATTATTATATCATCAATAATGGTCTAGAAGCAAATAGGAAGTAAAAGAAGCAACCAAGCTTTTGTATGGAGAGAGATTGTCCTGCGTCTTAATAGAGTTAAGGTCCGCCATGTTATTTCCATGTGGCACTATGCGAGGCTGATGCTTAATTTTGGGAGTATGACTCAAACGGGAAACAGCGGAGCAGAGCGGAAGATGCTAGGAAGAAGTAGAGTAATGGAACTGATGGTGCTAAGAGAAGAGTGAGGGAAGATAAAAAAGAGAGACGAGTTGGTTTAATGTGTTACTCTTCATCTTTCCCTATTTTATTTTCTTTGATTTTGGCAATTATGGACAGAGTGAGTAAAGATTGAGTACTAATCTTTGGACGCCGAGCGACAAAAGCGATAACTGTAAACTAGTGAAAATGAAAAAAGACATGTCAAATCCAAGGCTTAACTTTATTTTATTGACGTTAAGATTAAGTCATATTGACATAACTGTTAAGTTTCTAATTTACTCATGGACTAGCGTAAACAATCAGAAAGAAAACTCAAGAAAGGATAAAGCCCTTTGTTCACAGGCTGGATCTTCCAGTAAACTTGGAAAAATGAGTTTGTAAGAAAATAGCCAAACATTTAACTGGAGAATGATCTACAGAAAACGCAAAATAAAGTTTATGCACCGGCGATGCAGCATCGAATTACAACTTGCATCTTAACGGTTTTTTTCTCAGTATTTTTTTGGTTAAAAAAGCCTTAATATGTTAACAGATCGTAACGCAGGTCGAATATTACTCTTTGTTACTTTAATGGTGTGTCAAGTATTTTCAACTTCGCTGACTGTTCATGACAAAATTATCACAGTTCCTTTCGTCCAGCCCAACCAACCGTTCGGAAATTGAAGAAAAAGTTAACGGGATTATTACATTCAGTTATTGCACTARGTTCGTAATATTTTGAATGGTCTTAAAATAAAATGATCTAGAACTTAGAGGAACTAAATACATTACTAATTACAATACAATATAACAGTAGGAAATAATACCAAAAGAAATATTCCAATCACATGACTCACTGAAAGTGAATGTTAGTCTGCATTAGCTCAATTTGAATCCCTTTCTACCATCATTTCTTTTACTCCATAAAGCTTGAGAAACCCATACGTAAATGCTTGAGCTCCGTGTTTTGAACGCTGCTATCCGTTGTCAATATTTTATGGATATGTAAAATAGTTTCCCTATGCTACTGTCCATTAAAGGGCCCGTGATCAATGGAATGCTTAACCCTTTTAAACCTTAACCCTAAGGTTTTACTGAAGTTTAGCCAAATGGCTTATTTGATTACGTGATATTTAAAAAATAGGCCTAATGAAATGAGATGTGATGTATGTTGGTAGTGAGGGAACAATGAGTAGCTTTTTTCAGTGATATAGTTTTATGTGAGGTCACTGAGTCATCGAAAAGCTGCCTCTTGTTTCAATTAAGACTGAAATCAAGTAAAAGAACTTGAAAGCCGAAGCCAATCAAAAAAAGAAAAGACACATAGAGGTATCTTATGCATATATACTGACTTATTGATAATAAGAATTAAGATGAAAACTATAGTGCGTGGCTGCTCATGATAGATGTTGGGTAAAACCTTTAACTATCAAACCCAACCAATAGAATTTTTTCCTACAGATTGCTTGATCATCATCTGATCATCACCTCATAATATCCTCTGTTCTATCTCTATCACTGATTTCTCAAATATCAAGAACTCCAGCAATCAAATAAATTGATAATCACGAAAGAAAAAAGATAGATAAAAAGATGTAGTAGAGCGGGGATATAACAAATCTGAGAAAGTTACACGTACATTATCAATAGTGAAAAGTAATGGTTCAGAACCACTAAAAGTGCAGCTCATCTTATACGAGACGAATACTCTATTGATACAGGCTGGAAAACCGACCTGTTATCTAAAGCAACTTCGTCAAAGTGGGTTCTCCTTCAAATTTAAAGTGCATAGTGTGATATCGATATGATTTTTTTCTTAGAGCAATTGAGTACGATAGGATTTTCTTTAACTCGTTTGTCAATCGATGCTTTTTCAACGGTTTTCCAAATAAAGTTAAACAGTAGTTGATAAGCATTCGAACTTTGCTACCAAAATGCTTATCTTAAACCAAACTCAAAACAAGGTTAATTAACTAGAACTTTATCAGTGCCTTTTGATCTTGAACTTTAAAGTCTCACGTCATCTCATCGTTTGGCTGGTGGTACTCTTCGCGAATAAAAAAACATTGAGCATTTGATTACTGTAATACTTTCGCATGTAAGCCATGAAAAAATATAAATTGATTTTGAGGTTTTCTAGAGACGTACATCTAATTAGTATTAATAAGAGCAACTATCTATAACATAATTTATTTTGCAATACTCACACAACCAAGACCGAGAGAAGTTACCTCAACCAACCATATTACTTTGTACCTCCCAACTTCCTCTTTCTGGTTGTGTGGCTTATTTACAGCTGTTGGTTCATGATAGAGATTCCTTGAAAACTCAATCTACTCAGAAATCCAATTAGATTGAATAATCAGCTTACCTGTGTGTGTAGATAGAAAAATGAAATGATTGAACCTTAATACTTGTTTATTCTTGCTAGCATCGAGGCTTAATCTACAAGCTACCTAGCAAATTTTTGTAATAAATAAGCTGTATAGTATAAAATAATACTTGATAATGACTTTCTACGATACCCTTAATATTTCTGCGAAAAAAGAAAGAATTATGAGATTATGTCAAATCTACGTGGAAATCAGTCGATCGTGAATTAACTTCGACGTTTAAGTTTTACAATCTAACGGTTAAACTAAACATTAAAAATAAAGTTTATTCTAGAAAGTTATAAATCAAAAAACAGGTTCCCGCTCATGGAAACATGTCTCTTACTAAATTCAAAAATCAAGTAACAATATTTTCTTCTTGTTAATTTTTATAACGCTCTAACGGAAAAGAGCGTTATTTCCTTCTTTTGCGGGAATTCTCAAAAATTTTCGTACATTTGCTCCTCATTTACCTCTACTCACGATTCTGAAGCTCCTGAAACAATTAATTAAAAATWTAGATAGMTTTGGATTATCTTTTTCCCCCGCCTTCAATGTCAATTGGGGTTCTATGACATTTTTAATTAAACTATGAGAGGAAATTCTTTTATTTGAGAGGACAACGTTTATTGTTCTTTAGCACTAAAAGTATTGACAGTTCTATGTAACGACATTATAGTAGCTTTTGGTCTCAACATCGAATCAACATGAGCGGTATATGCATTGGCATTACATATTGATGTCGTCAATCATAGCCAGTGAAAGGAGCCAAAGTAATTATTTCTTCGGTTCTTCGGTTCTTTGGTTCTTTGGTAAATGACTTTGAATATACTGACAAGTGTGTAGATCCAAAGCTGGTTCAGACAGAAGCTATTGTTTTATTCATTTTGGTGAAGATTATTAGGGTTTAATGGTTACGTGTGATTAATGAGTTGAGTTATCCTGCGAACTCATAACCCAAAAAGAAGTAAGTGAGATATCCAAGGGTTAATTTACAATTTGATTGAAATGGTTGAAAATTAATGGATTATCCAAGCTGCTAGCTCGCTAATTAATTACAGGTATTAATTTAAGTTGCTTATAGTATCTTTAGAATCTGTCAGAAACCTGCCCAAAGGGCCCTGAGCGAAGTAGATTCATACCCGCGAACTAAGGGTCCATTCTCAAAAACTGTGATGAAAAATAGTTTTATATGAAATGAAGTTAATGATTGTTGTTCATAATATATTACTATATAGTATCTAGAAATACTACCTAAATAAACCCAAGTTGAACAATAAGCTTTCTTTTTAGGTACCTGATCATACCATCTATGCTTTTATTATACTTTTTTCCTATCAGTCGACAGTTGACTAATTTAAATCTAATTATATTAAACCGTAGCGAAACAAACCATTAAGGAAGGAAAAACGAAAGGCTAGCTGRATTCAAAGAAAAGTCCGATCAGCTGTAACAACTCTTCTCCCTTATTTCTATTGAAGTAAATGTTGGTATCCGTTTTATTGAAGATGGAAAAATAAACTGAAAATCAAGCCGTTATTACTCTCTAACTGTAATTCCAAGATAATGTTAAATTGTTTACATTTACCATATATATATTTAAAGTTGGAAGTGGTTCCAGCTTATAGCCTGCCAAACTARCAGTTAATTGACTTTATATTTCTGAACCTTGATAAAAGCAAAACCTACTTCTCTTATCAATCTTTGATTTTTCAGGATTAGCTGTTTGTTCGAAAACAGTTGAGAGTAAACAACTCTCTTCAGCTGGTTTTTATGTGTAATTTTTAATTATTCTGCCTCACCAGAATAACTTTATGGAAAGCACACAACGGTACTGACCGGATGTCCCGGCACTGACAGTTCAATGGGAATATTCTATATAATATTCTATATACTGTAATCAATCTAACGAAGTATTTGAAAGAACATATATAGTACTTTTCATTGAAATCTGAAAACTTGAAAAAAGGGACCTCCCCCTTTTAATTTTGTTTCATGGAAAGCTGATATTGAGACTACTGTTCTCATTGCTTGGGCGTCATTCATTCCTTTCCTAACTTGAAAGTTAACTCTTGTTTGATGGTCTTCCTACGGTAATAGCAACCACGCTCTTACCTGCAATTAACTACCCTTTCTTAACTCAAAAAATAGTATGAAAATAGAGATCTAATTCAGCTTTATTAGTCAGCTGACCACGTAATATTACTATTCTATCTTACGAGTTACTCTCTCACTAAGTCAAAGTAGTAGACTCAATCTATCTTTTCTCCCTACCAGCAACGCTAAAGAAAGGTAAAATCTCTTATCTTCACTAAGCTTTGAAACCTTAACTCAAAAGTAGTTTAGCCTAACCTAAATATTGCTGATAACTTTATTTATGAAGCTTAGTCTTCATTCATTTTATATCCTATCACTCTATCGAAGGCTGAAATATTATGCGAAAACCTCGTGCAAACAAAATATTCAACTGTTTTACTCAATTTGTATATAAACACACTTTATTCCTACTATTGAGTTTCGTTCTGCCTGCAGYTTAGTTTGTGCGGTTGTACTTTGTTYTCYTTCTTTTGCTTTTCTTCTTCTTTCCCTTCTTTCATTGTTTGTCTACCTATATCAACAATCTTAATTGTCCAAACTTTCCCAAGTACCCCGAAAACGCTTTCATATAACAATATTTTCTGTAAATATATCAATTGGGGTTTGTTTGTTAGTAACAGTGAAAACATTCTAAAATGAGTGAGGAAACATTATTGCCAGGRGTCACTGACACTGGTACTGGAGGTGACTCCCTTACTGTCGATTTAAACGCAAGATACGATCTAGCAAATTTAGTGTGGGTCGGTGTTTCCGCTTGTCTTGTGTGGATTATGATTCCTGGAATCGGTTTGCTATATTCTGGTATGGCAAGGAAAAGACACGCCTTGTCTTTGTTATGGGCTTCAATCATGGCCGCCTCATTGGTTACATTCCAATGGTTCTTTTGGGGATATTCTCTCACTTTTGCATCCAATGCTCATACTTTCTTAGGTACGCTTGAAAACTTCTGTATGATGAATGTTTTGGCTGCACCCTCTGGTGACATCCCAGAAATTCTTTTTGCCTTTTACCAAGGTATGTTTGCATGTGTCACTGGTATACTTATGATTGGTGGTGCTTGCGAAAGAGTACGTTTAGGTCCAATGATGGTTTATTTATTTGTATGGATGACTGTTGTTTACTGTCCTATTGCCTGCTGGACTTGGAATGGTAACGGATGGTTGAACACTTGGGGTGCTCTTGACTTTGCTGGCGGTGGCCCAGTTCATATGGCCTCTGGTGCTGGTGCTTTGGCTTATGCTTTAGTTGCTGGTAAGAGAAATGATCCAACCACCGGAAAAGATGTGCCAAAATATAAGCCTCATTCAGTTACCTCTGTTGTGTTTGGAACTATTTTCTTATGGTTCGGCTGGTTTGGTTTCAACGGTGGTTCTGCTGGTAATGCTACTATCAGAGCTTTCTATGCTGCTGCCAATACTAACCTTGCAACTGCTTGTGGTGCGTTAAGTTGGATGTTCCTTGACTATTTTAGATCTGGCAGAAAATGGACCACTATTGGCTTATGTTCGGGTGCCGTTGCTGGTTTAGTTGGTATTACCCCAGCTGCAGGATTTGTTCCTATCTATACTGCAGTACCCATTGGCTGTATCGCAGGTATTGCTTGTAATTTTGCCGTCGATCTTAAGACAATCTTGAAAATTGATGATGGTTTAGACGTTTTCGCTTTACACGGAGTTGGTGGTTTCACTGGTAGTATCTTAACTGGTTTCTTTGCTGCGGATTATGTTGCAGCCTTAGATGGTGCCACCGTTATTCCGGGTGGTTGGATAAATCATCATTACAGACAATTAGGTCTTCAAATTGCAGCTGCCCTATGTGCATTGGTTTGGTCCTTCTGTGTCAGTTGCATCATTTTATTGGCTATGGACAGAATTCCATTCCTTAAGCTTAGATTACCAGCTGAAGCTGAAGCTTTAGGAACCGATTTCACTCAAATTGGTGAATTCACTTATCAAACTGAAGATGGTTATTTGGATTTTGGACCTCATGTTACAGGTGTCGATAAGAAAGTTGATGAAGAGAGCACCAATGATCTTAATAACAAGATTTTGCAAAGTGCTACTGCTAATGAAGAAGTGAAAGATGGAAAGACTGAAAAGAAGGCATAAAGTTTCTGGCGGTGTTTAATATGCAAGTGTGAATTTTTTTTTATACGATTAGATATTGATGAGAGTAATAGAGATAATGATAGAACGAAGTTGTGATAATAACAGTAGTAGTAGTAGTAGTAGTAGTAGTAGTAGTAGTAGTAGTAGTATCAGTATTAATAAAAGTATGGCAACTCATTCATCGACTTCTTTATTATACACACTATATACACATTAAATACCAGTATTATATAAGTATTATCTCAGTTATTCACTATCTCATAATACAATCTACTATTACTTGCCAATAGAATTACACCAGCAATTAGATCCTTCGGGTTCTATTTGAACAAATACTCCTTCCATACCTCTCTGTCGCAATTTCGTCTCCACTCTTTTCTTGATAATAGTACTGTTTTCTCCTGCTTCATATTGAACATGAATAACGCCAATAATACCATCATTTTCACCTTTCGACCAAAACCTTGGTACTTTATAACCTGTAACACCATTGATCACACTTATGTCACTTAAAACATCACGGATCAGATACTCTTGTTTGGARTTCAGTGCTAATAATAGCTGTTTTGCCGCTGATTTAACAAGAGGTAAAGCCGATATAAATACAAGTACYGCAATGAATATCGAAGCAATAGGATCAAATCCATACCAACTAAATGATTTTATAAGTATTGTTGAGATGATTACTCCTACTGATCCTAAAGTATCAGCTAGAACGTGTAGAAATAATCCATACATATTGTCGTTTTGATGTTCATGACATTGGGAATGATCGTTCTCATGGTGATGACTATGAACATGGTCCTTTTCATGATTATGCTCTTTTTCGCAATCACTATGATGCTCATGTTTATGCTCATGTTCGCGCTCGTGTTCGTGCTCATGTTCATGTTCATTTGCATGTCCATGATTATGGCTATGACCATGACCACCATGACTATGACCATGATTAAAAGCAACAATACCAACTAGATTGACCAATAAACCCAAAACACTAACTACCAATAACTCAGAAGTTCTCTCTAGCTCAACAGGATGAACAATCCTATCAACCGCTTCACAAACAATGCTTATAGATATTCCTATCAACAGACAACCATTAGCAAAACCTGATAATGTTTCAATTCTACCTAGACCAAAGGGAAATCTGCTCGACGGAGGTCTTTTTGATAATGTTGAGGCTACCAATCCAACAAACAACGCCATACAATCAATGAACATATGAATGGAATCAGACAGTAACCCTAATGAATGTGATAAAACCGAATACAATAATTGAATCAACATAAATGAGAAGTTCAATAGCAAGAAATAGAAGATATTTCTTGTATCAGAATAAAACAGAACAGTATCAATGAACCTTTCATTGTTCTCTTTCAAACTATGTCTTCTTTCTGTTATAATAGCTTGAGTAACAGGCTTATCACTTGATGATATGAATATTGTTGCTATATTTAATAAAAGGTCAACGACTGATATATGAAATCCTTTATCTCTGTAATATGCCAGATGATGTAAAGTGTTTGCTAGAGCAAATGATATAAACACATTGAGTCTGTTAGGGCCAATTTCGTGTTGAACCAGAAAAAAAACACCTGAAGCACCAAGAGTAATTATTAGTATTATTGAAGATATGTTAAAAATAAATAGCAAAAGGTAGACCGTTATTACAGTTGTAACACTACCTGCAATCACAGGAATATAAGATACCGTCTTCAATGGATGCATCAAAATATAATATGATGTTCCAAMGGCAATAAAATAGCCCAAAGTTAGAGGAAAAACACCAGGAAGAGCAATAGAAGTGGATATATCTTTATCACTAAAAATGTCTACCAAATCCATACCATATGATATAATTATATACCCGAAGCCAGCAATAGTTCTGAAAGTGAGGGTAGGTTCCATATTCAAGACTGTAAACAAGATACATGAGAGTCTTTTAGTTCCCATTAAAAAAGTTGACATGAACATTGAGACAACAGCTAGGAAAAACTTCAGTGATGGGATATAATCTTGCTGTGATACCATGGTAAGCTTTGCACTTGTGAATGAGAGACTACCGCGGAATATAAGTGATATGCCTCCTRTGGCAAAACACAACAGAAGCCCTATTAGCAAATGAGTAAAAMTATCGTCATTACTATCAAAACCAAGTCTGAGAGAAGATAATTGATCGTTGTAAGAGGCCATATGAATAGCTAGAGCTACCGTGGGTAATGATGATAGTGCAGGAATACATTCTACCACACTTAAGTTGGAGTTTTGGTGATCATATATCTTTTCTATTGGTGTGTTCGGTATTTTTGACGAGATYTTTTYCTGTAGTTTTTGTGTGAATGTTTTCTTCAGTGRTTCTGGTATTGACTGTTTTTTATCATGCGTCCTGTGTAAAATATGTAAAGGATTCTGTTTGGCATCGCTATATGGTGAGGTATCATAAGCTGTAGCATCGGGTAGTAGAGACATGGTTGGCAGTATTAGTTGTGAAATCTGATGAGCCTGTATGCAAATAAAGATAACAATCCTTACCAAAAGTGAGGAGAATAACACAGGATTAATGTTGTGTGAAACGATTACAATAGATATCGAGCAATTAGCTCTTCGTTGATGTATACTATACTATGCTGAATGTTCAATTCAGTTCAGGGAATTTTTTTAGATGAAGAATGAGTAAAGTTGGGAAAGTAAACTAACTTTCTTGTACCAAATAAAATAGGGGTTTGATGATTGATTCAACTGGAAATATGTATTCTAACAATCAATTGTCAGTTTGTCTGGTCAATTCCCCCATTTAGTTTGCCGATAGACCATGATGATGATGATATGACGCTTYTTGCGCTGGTGTATATCTATCCACATGGTGGACCCAATTAGAACCTTCAAGGTTGTCCGGGTATATGTGACCTTAAACTTCAAAAAGAAGATTTAGAGGGAAACGGCTACCAAGATGAAACATTGTAGGACAGAAATACATGAGTCTCCCGCTGCAATACATACACTAAGGAAACCTTTGTTCTAGACCACGTGATCTAAAGCAGAAATATTAAGAATAATTAGGAAATAGTGTCCGGTGGATAGGGGTGCCTCGCACTTGAGAGATGATTACTTTATCATTTTCATCTTTATGATCTTTTCTTTTGGCATCCTTCATAGTTATGTAGCTTATGATAAGAAGATTCATTGTAGATTTCACATTATGAAGTTAATTAAGGATAGAGCAGTTGCACCCTATGACATTTGAGAACTAGGTCTTGTAGATTATCATTGTAAAGGTCTGTCCTATTTGGATTATTGGTTATGGAATCAATAATTTATAAATCATAGGCAATTCACATCTCTATCATGAATGAACCAACCATCAAGATCGAAGAGTTAACAAATGAAGTATCAAAAATTCGATTCAGCAAAATATGTCACTCATGGAAGCATATTAAACTGAACTACCCCTTTTTTGATTCTCTTAGATCAGAAGTTACCAATGGCCGATATATGGATAGATACAAAAGGACTGATCATAGCGTTGAGCAATTGAATCTTATCAATGAAGGAAGCAGAGGGCTGTTATGGAAAGTATGTTAAGATGAGATGATTAAAAAAGGGATAGTATCTCATTATTAATGGAATCTTTATCTACGTTTATTTTTCAGCTTGTATAAAATTGAGAATTATACGTGATAGACATTTGATTTTGGGTGATTGTGAATACCTGTTATATTAACATATCAATCATTAGATATTTCTATGTTTTCAGTCATTTGATTTCGCAGTTTGGAAGAAAACATTGTCACAAGAAAGGTCTGCTTATGAATCATTAAAAGAGAAATATCGACCAACCCTTCTTACAGTTAGATCATCTGATGATAGCACTACCAGTAGGACCAGTTTATCTGATCTCGATGACAAGGTCGAAGATGACTTAATGGGATCCTTTCAATCAGTCAATATAGCTGAAGAATCAAGTGATTTGTTAACAAAAGAAGTAAGTAGAGATATTCAAACGAAGAGAAATGACGATAGAAATCTAACCTATCATAATACTAACATACTATTATGATAGTGGTTTGCTAGCAATGCTGAAGATGATAGGATTGCGAAAGAAATCATGCAAGATATAGACAGAACCTTTCCTGAGATACTTTTCTTCAGAAACAAGTCGATTCAGCTCATGATGTTAAATATTCTATATATATTTGCCAAACTGAACCCAGATTTAGGCTATAGGCAAGGTTTACATGAGATACTGGGTCCGCTAATATATGTTATGCATAGTGAAGCAATACTTGCTGATTCGATCAAGGACTATAGCAACACGACAAAGCTATCAAACGAAGATCTGAAAACCTTGGAATACTGTTTTTTATCACAATATGTGGAGCACGATGCATATATGCTTTTCATGGTGCTAATGAGAACCATGAAACCATGGTATGACTTTAACTTAGTACCTTTAGTTCAAGGCAGTGTGAAGTATACAGAAAATGGACCGSCTATATGCTCACCGGTTGTACAGAAATCAAGATACATTCAGCATGTACTATTGAGAAAGACTGATGTGATGCTAGAAAGAGCTTTCAGAAGATTAGGTGTTGAATCCGAAATTTGGGGAATGTGAGTATTTCATTTGTTGCATTTTAAGTTGATTATTAGCATATATATACTGACCTATTTTTTAGCCGTTGGCTGAGACTGTTATTCGGTCGTGAATTTGGATTCAAGTACTTATTCTCCTTATGGGACTCATTATTTGCTTATGACAGCCAATCATTGAGCCTTGTTGACTATATAAGTGTAGCCATGATGATCCGAATAAGGAATATAACCAAATCAGGTGAACAAGATGATATTTTACACGCTTTGTTGAAGTATCCTTATGATAAAACTGAGCCTTTATCAAAATATGTAACAAATGCTATATATCTAAGGAACCACTTAAATCCCGACGGTGGCAGATTCATTATTAACCAGTACAAGGATTTGTTCAAAAATGGTTCACCRATACCTCAACAGCCTATAAAGCCTCTTGAGACATCTTTCTCTAGCTTAACTAAGATGATAAATGACAGTGATGGCACAGTAAAGAAAATGAGCAAACTGGTCAACGATGTGAAAGCCAAATCAATGAAGCAATTGAGTAGATACGGTACTAAAGCTTTAGAGAAGTATATAGAAGAACAGGAGCAGACTATCAAGCTTAATGAAACAAGAAATATGGTACTAGGGGAAGTATTGAAATCATGTATAAAGACCATAAAGAAAGTGAGAGATGATGTAGATGGTACGAATGAAGAAGAGTATGTGAACAGCGTCAAGGGATTGAATCATGTGTTGGAATGTTTACTTGATAGCTCATTACCACCTGACTCTTCATTTCTATCAAAGGCGATCAAAGAGATCGCAGTTGAAGAGAAAAGGAGTGCTAAGATACAGAAAGATTTAGAAGAAAATGATGATAGCAAAGAAGAGAAAGAAGGAGAGCTGGACAAACATACTATAGGAAATGAGGATCCATTGTTAGGACTTGTATCAGAAGATTCGACTGAAACTCAAGTGTCAAGAATATCAAATTCCAGGCGAAAAATCAGACATTCAAGAGAGTTGAGTAGATCAAAGATAGTCCATTCTTCTAGTCCAACACCTGGATCAGGATCAGATTCTGTTTCATCAGCTCGTGGTTAATGTTTAATGGTGTAATAGTGATAATACTATATCTTTTCAAGATCGATATAAGAAAAATCAATGAAATAAGAGGTATCCCACTCGAAGTATTGGATCAAAAAAGCAATTTATTCATCATAAGTAATTTTCCCCCTCTTTAGCATCAATAAAGATTTCACTGTTGCAAAGTCAACACTTCAGGGGTAGCATAGATTATGAGCCAGTGGCCGGTGGGTCATAGTCGATACCTATTTCTGTTCTTAAACTACCAACTCCATCCTATTTCCATCAAAGACTACAGAGAACCATTTGATTAACTAAATGTGCTATTATTTCACCTCTCAATACACAACAAGCTGTCACGTTAGTGACACAGGTACATCAGATAACATAGTACAATACCATGATACCAATTCATTGTATGTCAGTATGGATGAAAGTCCACGTAGATAGGTTGAAATTGAGTTGTGAGAGCTCAAGAAGCTAAAATATTTTGGTAAAAATACATTTTTGATCCTGATATATGCTCCTCAAAGAGTTTGATACTATATGCGTAGATTCTATCAATTGAAAACAGGTTGTAGTATCAAGTATACAGATAGAAATCTAGTGAGCTACGAATGAAAACTATTGACATATATATGTGGTGACAGAAACACGATGTCTAGCTCCTGCTCTCTTGGTTGTTTCCGTCGTCGTTTCTTTAAATAGTTGATTATGATTATCATGGCAACGCCTCTGTAAAATAGTTATGGGTTAATCTAGCGCACGTGCGTTTCTTATCAAAATAGTTACTTGTTTTGGAATTCCTTCCTTCTGATTACATTGTTTCTAGAAGCATGTTACCTTTCTGGAATATTTTCCTATCTTTCTACAAACTCGTTGGCGCGTGACACAGGGTGGCTTCAGTATCTAACATTACCCTAGAAAATCTCATCTCCGTCGCATTCCGGCGGGTACCGTTACCGTCAATAGCCGAAACTTTAGTTTTGAAATTGAAGGAAAACGAATAATCATTTACTATTTATTGTGTTTCATTTTTCTATCCCTTTTTCTTTTATTTTTTTTACTGATATTAAAGATAGTGAACTGGTTCAAACAGAAGACAAAAAACATAACCTTTTGGCTGAGGAGCAGCTAAACTTTTAGAGCATATAACACTAATAGACAATAGAGAATCGCCAGATATTTATTCTATGGCGAAGTTTGCAGCTCTTTTTTCTTTTATTTCCTCTTCTTTTTTTGAAATACTTGAAAGTAAACACACTCCTAGAACAGACATACTCTTTGCTGCTGGCTCGTATTATTGGACTTCAAAAGAAGGTGTCTCACCGTCCATAACGATTGATGGCTCAAGCTTTGACACCGAACCTGAACTTCAGATTGTTCCAAAAAGAACGAATCAGTTCAAGTTTCCAGGTTTTATTTGTAAAGTAAACAGGATTCAAGAATTCAAAGAATTCGACCGATCAAAGTTAGTAGAAGAAGTGTTGAGATCAACACTAATCGACCCGTTAGAGAACAATATTAATGAGATTCTGAACGATCCTTCGAAGCTCAATATATTCCTTTTGCTTGTATTCTGTGATCTGAAGAAGTTCAAGTACTATTACTGGTTTGCGTTTCCTACGCTTGCTACTAAATGGACGTTGGAGGTGCTTCATAAATCAACATATAGTCTTGATATTCATGATGGCCCTCTGGCAAATACAATCCGACAATATTTGGTGGATATGACTAGTATTGATGTACGGCAGAAAGGTTTTTTTCTGATACGTGAAAGTTTATTTGGTAATGAGAGAGGTGAATGGGAGGTATCTCCATTGAATGAATTCACTGATGACTACTGGAAGGAAGAAACACCAATAGTAGGATTCATTGATTCAAGCACTATTCCTAATGCGCCATCATGGCAACTGAGGAATTTCTTGACACTATTAGTATATTTGGGGATCCAATCAGTAAACATTGTATGCTTCCGTGATGTAATTGATACGCAGCATGCTGGTGATCCCAAAACAATTGTTTTAGAGGCAAGATTGAACGAACCTGAAGATTCATATAATACAGGGAATGGGCTAGGAAAGGTTATACAGGGATGGGAAAAAACACATGATGGAAAATTGAGACCCAAAGCAGTTGATCTAGGAAAGCTCCTTGATCCCATTCGGCAAGCCGAGACAGGAACCACATCCTTCTACAGAAGGAATAATTTGTATTTAAAAGCAAAGAATTTCTGGACGAGAATTTATCGGGTGTTTCTTAACAATTCAAATTCTTTGGTGGAAGAGACAAAAAATTCTCTTTTTTTGTTGCCAAGTATCCCTGATACATTTGGTGAACAGTATTAAGCTGTTTCATAGCAATTTAATGTTTTTTCTCTTTCTTAATGAGTATCTTATTTTCTTATCGTCCTGCATGCCTCACATACCAACGGTTTACGTATTCCCAATGGACAACATCTAGCATAATGCAAATCTTACAGATAGAAATGGCGAACATCCATTATATATTCACTTCTTGTTACTCGAATTTATTAAATAAAAGATTTAAGTCATGATTTCCATTCTTTGGTGTTCCAGAGATAAGCCGTAGCTGAATGCTTATCATCACGTGCGTGTTGGTTACCTAACTAGGCTGTTCCGGTCATTTAGTACTCACACACACTCCTCGTTTCTTTGGCAGTTAGTTATCTTCGAGCACAAATGGACCACAGTTGTACTCCCACATAATCAAGGAACAAACAGAAGTATTAGACAGCTCATATCTATGTTATTAGATAAAACTGATTATCAGCGGAAATATAATGCCTAAAGGAAAAGCGTAGGYGTACACGGTAAAACAAGTAAGCGAGTTAAACTGGGCACGCAATCATCATTGTGTCTCTGAAAGTCTAGGAATCTCATTGATACACCAGCAAACCAATCAGTATTGACATCAACAGTTTGGAAAAGAAGCAAACTGCTGGTGACAAATAATGGAGACCAAGATATCGGATCAAGTGAAGTATGCTCCTATTTTCTCTTATGCTACCGCACCATTTTTCTCAAAATTGTCATCGAAAAAACTAAATGAATTCAAACTGAAATCTTCATTGATTCCTATTACCGGCAACTATAACTGCCCAATAACCAGCGACTCGAGTCCTTCTATCACTTTGGATGGCAATAGTTTTGAAAATGATCTWGGTGTTGAGTTTTGGAGGGAAAATTTCAATCTACTCTCATTCTCGGGGTCTGTTTACGTAGTAAACACAATTGARGAATTCAAAGAATTCGACCGGTCAAAGTTAGTAGAAGAAGTGTTGAGATCAACACTAATCGACCCGTTAGAGAACAATATTAATGAGATTCTGAACGATCCTTCGAAGCTCAATATATTCCTTTTGCTTGTATTCTGTGATCTGAAGAAGTTCAAGTACTATTACTGGTTTGCGTTTCCTACGCTTGCTACTAAATGGACGTTGGAGGTGCTTCATAAATCAACATATAGTCTTGATATTCATGATGGCCCTCTGGCAAATACAATCCGACAATATTTGGTGGATATGACTAGTATTGATGTACGGCAGAAAGGTTTTTTTCTGATACGTGAAAGTTTATTTGGTAATGAGAGAGGTGAATGGGAGGTATCTCCATTGAATGAATTCACTGATGACTACTGGAAGGAAGAAACACCAATAGTAGGATTCATTGATTCAAGCACTATTCCTAATGCGCCATCATGGCAACTGAGGAATTTCTTGACACTATTAGTATATTTGGGGATCCAATCAGTAAACATTGTATGCTTCCGTGATGTAATTGATACGCAGCATGCTGGTGATCCCAAAACAATTGTTTTAGAGGCAAGATTGAATGAACCTGAAGATTCGTACAATACAGGGAATGGGCTAGGAAAGGTTATACAGGGATGGGAAAAAACACATGATGGAAAATTGAGACCCAAAGCAGTTGATCTAGGAAAGCTCCTTGATCCCATTCAGCAAGCCGAAGAAGCTTCAGAGCTGAATGTGAAACTAATGAAATGGAGAATGGCTCCTGAATTAAAGCTAGATGATATATTCTCCAGGAAGTGTCTCTTGTTAGGAGCAGGAACTTTGGGTTGTAATGTGGCCCGTAATCTTTTGGCTTGGGGTGTGAAACATATTACCTTTGTTGATAATGGAAATGTAAGTTTTTCTAACCCTGTTCGTCAGTCATTATTTACCTTTGATGATAGTGTACATGGTGCACCCAAAGCTRAGGCTGCTGCTGAAATGTTGAAGAAGATTTTGCCTACTGTAACGGCGAGAGGCTATCGAATCGCTGTCCCAATGGCAGGACATCCTATTCTGAATGAAGAGAGTGAAAAACCAAATTACGAACTACTAGAAAAGTTAATTGACGAACACGATGTAATATTTCTTTTGATGGACTCAAGAGAGAGTCGGTGGCTACCAACAGTTATGGCGAATGTGAAATCAAAACTTGTTATTAATGCTGCTTTAGGCTTTGACAGCTATTTGGTTATGAGACATGGCTGTCTCAAGGTTAAAGAGCTAGATCTTGAAGTGAATACTAATTCATCCCCAGAGGACTTGTTTGAGACAAGATTGGGTTGTTATTTTTGTCAGGATATCGTTGCACCTACAAATTCCCAAARCAATAGGACCATAGATCAAATGTGTACAGTCACTAGGCCTGGATTAGCAATGATCGCATCTGCATATGCTGTGGAACTATTTGCTACTATTATGCAACATCCTGAAAGACAGTTTGCATCTGCATCAAATGGTGATGATATACTTACTGTTTTAGGGAATCCGAAGCACCAAATCAGAGGCTCCTTGCGTGACAATAGCATCAACAATGTCGTTACTCCTGCGTATTCTCATTGTTCYGCTTGCTCTCTTCAAGTTTTGAGAAGGTACAAGGAAGATGGTTGGGATTTTGTAAAAAGATCATTARGCAGTATGTCTTACATTGAGAATTTAAGCGGACTAGCAGAGTTACAGCAAGAAGTAGATGATATAGGCGATATGGCATGGATGTCCGACTAATCAACTAAACTATCTTRATCCGTGGTGACAGCCAACGCTCTAATATAAAGAAAAAGTCAGATATAAACAAATATTTAAATTATAACAAAGGTTTTTTTTATTTATTATCTTTTTTAGTATATTTTAAGCCAACTAAAGCTTTCCCACAGTTACATAGMATCAATGCTATTGTAAATATCACGTGATATTTCTTGCCTTCTTAGAGTATCTTGTGTACCTCCATTTACATTCACTAGAAAACAGGGTAATATTGCCCGTTTCAGACACTCGAACATGATAAACATGAAGATGTGAAATTTACAAGATCATAACCACAAAGCAATCAATTTACTACCACAAAGCACAAAACGCACGTTCGTATTGAAGTAAGAGAAGACCTGCGCCATTGCCACATGTCRAACAGCTTAATGATCTGCATTGTTTTTGTAGCTGATTGGTAGCAGATAAGACGAAATAACGGTACCTTTGCATTGGTTGTAGTGGAATCTATGTAGTTTGCGTGATCTGATATAAGAAACGATGGTAGGAACTACAAAGAGAGGTCTCGCTGCTGACGACGAGGAGGATATTAGTATAGATAGTCAAAAAAAAGAAAATGAAGATGATGAACCACTTGCTAAACGGATGAGGGTAAACGATGATGAGGAGGAAGATGATGAAGGCCATGGAGAGGAGGAAGAAGAAGAAGAAGAGGAAGACGAGGACGAGGACGAGGAAGAGCAAGAGGATGACGATGACGATGAGGAGGAAGATGGTGAGGCCGATGAAGATAAGGCATCTGGTGATACAGGGGATGAAGAAGATGAAGAAGAAGAGGAAGTCGAAGAGGAAGAAGTCGAAGAAGGCGAAGAAGATGGTGAAGATGAAGAGGAAGAAGAGGAAGAAGAACAAGGTGAACAAGAAGAGGGAGAAGAAGAGGAAGAGGAAGAAGAAGAAGAGGAGGAGGAGGAGGAGGAGGAGGAAGAAGAAGAAGAAGAAGAAGAAGAAGAAGAAGAAGAAGACGGAGAAGAAGCAGAGGAGGAGGAAGAAGCAGAGGAAGATGAAGCTAATGATGGCGAAGTAGCCGAAGAAGAAGAGGAAGAGGGTGAGGAAGAGGCAGAAGAAGAAGCGTTTGTGGCTCCAGAAGATAATGAAGAAGAATTAGAATATCAGGAGGCGGCAGACGAGTTAGATGGGACAGACCTTCGRGCCAGGAGTAATGGTAAAGAAGAGTCAAAGAAAGTAAGGAAAGAAAATGAAAAAGAAGATGAAGATTACAATGACAAAGAGGATGAAGATGACGAAGATGAAGACGAAGATGAAGACGAAGATGAAGACGAAGATGATAATAAAAGCAATGAAAAAAAAAAAAAAAAAAAAAGCAGTAATGAAAATGATAACGAAGAAGATAAATCAGCAATCACTAAGTTTGAATTTGATGGTGTGGAATATACTTATAAAGAACGACCAGCGGTAATAGAAGAACGTGAAGGCAAAATTGAATTTCGAGTAGTCAACAACGACAATGCTAAAGAAAGTATGATGATTTTGACGGGCTTAAAGAATATTTTTCAGAAGCAACTTCCGAAAATGCCTAGAGAGTACATTGCAAGACTAGTTTACGACAGAAGTCACATATCAATAGCAGTTGTGAGGAAACCTCTTACTGTTGTTGGTGGTATTACATACAAACCATTCAATTCCAGGAAGTTTGCTGAGATCGTCTTCTGTGCTATTTCGTCTACTGAGCAGGTCAGGGGATACGGAGCACATTTAATGAACCATTTAAAAGACTACGTCAARGCCACAT
Source organism: Sporopachydermia quercuum (assembly GCA_001599295.1). NCBI lineage: Eukaryota > Fungi > Ascomycota > Sporopachydermiomycetes > Sporopachydermiales > Sporopachydermiaceae > Sporopachydermia > Sporopachydermia quercuum. Next base: position 748,545 of record BCGN01000006.1, read on the forward strand.
CTCCTATTATGCATTTTCTGACGTATGCAGATAATTACGCCATTGGTTATTTCAAAAAGCAGGGTTTCACTAAAGAAATAACTCTCGAAAAATCGGTATGGATGGGATAYATAAAAGATTATGAAGGAGGAACAATTATGCAATGTACAATGCTTCCGCGAATTCGTTATTTGGATTCTAACAAAATATTACTATTGCAAAAAGCTGCAATCATGAGGAAAATAAGAGCGATGTCCAAAAGTCATATAGTGAACCCTGGAATTCAAGCATTCAAAGAAGGTGTATCTAAAATTGATCCTATGAAAATACCCGGGATTAAAGAATCTGGTTGGACCCCTGAAATGGATGAACTAGCCAGACGACCAAAGAGGGGTCCACATTATGCAGCCATAAAACATTTACTTAACGAGCTTCAAAAGCATCCTTCTTCTTGGCCATTCTTACAGCCAGTGAATAAAGATGAAGTTAGTGATTACTATGAAGTCATTAAAGAACCAATGGATTTATCTACAATGGAGCAGAGGCTAGAAGAAGATGCTTATCAAAGCATGGAAGATTTCGTTCATGATGCGAAATTGATCTATAATAACTGTAGAAGTTATAATAATGAAAGTACAACTTATTTTAAAAATGCCACAAAACTGGAGAAGTTCATGAATGCGAAACTAAAAGAAATGCCTGAATATTCATCACTTGCTGAATGATGAGTAATAATTAGTGATTTTCGAAATCTGTATCTTACGTGTATAATTATGATTGATAATTGATTCCCAGCGTGGAGRATTATATCAATAATCTAAAAAGAAAGGAATAGAATAAACATTCCTTACTTACTACAATTAACCACAAGGAAACCGTATTATATCGTAGTATTTTATATTAACATTCATTCTATGAAATAAATTATATTTCAGCAGGTACTTCGCGTTCTAATTTCTCCACAATTTCCGCCATTCTGTCATCATCGTAAATCTTGAAGCCATCTTCTTTTGTCACACTGGCTAGTTGAGCATTCTTAGAGTCTAATTTCTCTTCCATAACTTGCTTGAGAATCTTTAATGCCAACAATTCAGCTTCTTCTAACGTCAATGACTGATGATATTCATTCTGTAGTTCTGCTTGAGCACCTTCACTGCCACTACCAATAGCTTTAGCATCATATCTATAAAATGTTCCGGACGGTTCTGCATGATACAACTGAGGTCCATCCTCATCAACACCAGCAATTAGTAATGCCACACCAAAAGGTCGTGACATGATTCTTTCCTCACCTTGAGCACCTTCACCAAATCTTAATGCTAAATCACAGACTGATTGTGTGACTGCTTCAACTCCTATTGATTCATCATAGTATAAATTATGATTCAGCGTTTCAACTCGGGCGTGATTAATCATTGTTCTAGCATCGGCTGTTAAACCACTCATCGCACAACCCACATGTCTATCGATCTCCACTATTTTCTCAATCGATGATGATTCCAGAAGTGAGGATGTAACTCTCTTCTCCACGCCAAGGATAACACCTTGAGATGTTGCAATCCCAATGGCTGTTGATCCTAACTTAATGGCTTCCAATGAATATTCTACTTGGAATAATCTTCCTTCCGGAGAAAATGTACTGACACCCCTGTCATACTCGCTTCGAGTTAAAAACATAATTGCTGTTTGAACGATACTGGATTAGAATTGATAGTTGATGGATGATGAAGACTACACAAGTAGTAATCTTTGATGAGCTGTGTACTGATATCTGCTATCTTCTGACACAACTAATTAAGACGTCCCTTCTGTTAATACAAACGGTGTCAGTTAGCTTCAATTGTAATAGAAATATATGGTATCGTTTTAATAGACTTCAAACTGAACTAAACTTCAATCATCCTCCATACTTGCTGAATAATTTATTGATATCCAAACACCAACCCATGAAGTTGCCCAGTTTGTGTGGCGATTAGTGTCCCATTCGAKTGCTATTACTTAAGGGGGAGGATACACGAGAGAAGTAGCCTCCCAGCAGAATCTGGGTGTACCCATGGTACAATTGTTGACATAATCAAATGTACATGGATTATGATTATTTTAGCTTTCATTTTAAATGTATCACTTGCAGAAACTCGCAGAAACTCCTACCATTTTGAGTTTTGAGAAACAGGTCTAAGAAGAAAAATAAGACTCGGGAATGAAAAAAAAGTCCCATTAAGATGAAAAAGAAGTCTGTTTCTTTGAACCGATATTGATATTAAAGAAATAAATGCTACGAGAACAAAATAGGAATAGCAAATACATGAATCAGAAACTGTTGATGAGCTCGAGATGGAGAATGTAAGAAAAGATAGATTTTGTTAATCACGTTGCGTTAAGAAGACATTCAAGTCCTATGATATATTCATCTATATTCATTTGGCTCTTTACATTCCTCTCCCTTGCTTTCTATCATTGCAGTCTAGCCGTGGCTACTTACACACAGCAGATGAACTTGACTAAAAGGAGAACTCATATCTTCAAACGCTACAACTTATTATCATTATCTATATTCACCTATCCAAAACCTTTAAATTTCCATAACTTCTTCGACGCTTTTCTTTCTCATTTCTGATCCTATTCGTTATCCTCATATTCCTAAAAATTTTCTCTCCTCCGGCTCTTCTCCATCACCGGTTCACTTTCTCTCCATTCACCTTCTTGAATAACGTTAAGCATTTCACTGCTCAACGTTGAACTTCACATTATCTTCCTAACTCTAAAATAAAGTTTTGCACATTATTTCAAACCCAATTTCCCATGCACCTAATCTTTCAATGCTTTTCACTATGTCCATTTTTCACATTTCTTTCTTTACTTCAAACAACAGTTGGTAAGTAGACAAATAGTTATATATTATCAATAGATCAACAGGTTCTGCTGATTGAATGCCGCTCATTGGTTGACGAACTGAACGAACTGAACGAACTGAACAGTAGTTCCGAGGCTGATAGATTGTTAGTTTGCTTTGACCCTACCATATTGTAGTGGAGGATCATACCCAATAAAACAAAAGCAATAAACGAATCAAGCAAAATGGTTGCCGAAATTATTGATGGGACTTCTATTGCCAAGTAAGTATTGAAATTAAATGATTTTCAGTGAGCATGACGCGAACATGGATACAATTACTTTTRTCATTCAAACCATTTTATAAATGTTTTATACTAACTTATCATAGGTCAATCCGCGTACACCTTCACGAAGAAATTCAAGAAATTCAAAGCAAAGATGCTTCTTTCAAACCAAATTTAGTTATCATTCAAGTGGGTTCAAGACCCGACTCTTCTACTTATGTTAGAATGAAGCTCAAGGCTGCTACTGAAGCCAATATTGAATGCAGTGCTAAAGCCTTACCTGAAGATGTCAGTGAGCATGAGGTATGTATTGAAATTTCAATTGTTTATATTATAAGTATTTTGTTATTCTGRAAGGTAAACTGATGGTTGTACAGGAGTTGTTGATGTTTATACTACCTCAGACAGCTTTATTATACATTTTGTTAGGTTCGCCAATACGAAAACTATGCTAGTATAAATTCTACACTATCGGCATATTCACTAACACGAAATCTTTAGCTTTTGACTCAAATTGAAGCATTGAACGAAAACCCTGCTGTTCATGGCATTCTTGTCCAATTACCTTTACCCAGTCATATCAATGAAAGTAAGATCACTTCTGCTGTTGCATCAGAAAAAGACGTTGACGGATTTGGTCCTTACAATATTGGTGAATTGGCTATGAAGAATGGTAAGCCAAATTTCATTCCTTGCACACCTAAAGGAATTATGACCTTACTGACTTCCAGCAACGTTGAAATCTCCGGAAAGCATGCAGTTATTCTTGGACGATCGGATATTGTAGGATCACCAGTTTCTCACTTGCTGAAAAATGCTGATGCTACTGTCACCGTCTTGCATTCCAAGTCTCAAAACATTCCTCAACATTTAGCAACTGCTGACATTGTTATTGCTGCTATCGGTAAACCAGGCTTTGTTAAAGGTGAATGGTTGAAACTAGATGCTGTTGTTATTGACGTTGGTACCAACTATATCCCTGACGAAACCAAGAAAAGCGGACAAAGATTGGTTGGTGATGTTGACTTTGAATCAGCTGTTAAGGTAGCATCAAAGATCACCCCTGTTCCTGGTGGAGTTGGCCCAATGACAGTTGCTACTTTGTTAGAAAACGTCGTTTTGTCTGCGAAGAGATTTAAGGAATCTCGTTCAAACACGCACATTGAACCATTACAATTAAATCTCCAAACCCCTGTACCATCAGATTTTGCTATCTCCAGAGCTCAAATACCTAAACATATCACTCAAGTCGCTAAGGAAATTGGCGTTTTGCCATCAGAATTAGAACCCTATGGAGCGTATAAAGCTAAGATCAAGCTTGATTTACTTGACAGATTGAACAACAGAAAGAATGGTAAATATGTTTTGGTTACAGGTATTACCCCAACACCATTAGGGGAGGGTAAATCAACTACAACTGTTGGATTGACCCAAGCATTAGGTGCTCATTTAAATAAGATTGTTTTTGCTAATGTTCGTCAACCAAGTATGGGTCCTACTTTTGGTATTAAAGGTGGTGCTGCTGGTGGTGGATACTCTCAGGTTATTCCAATGGATGAATTCAATATGCATTTAACTGGTGATATTCATGCGATTTCTATGGCTACCAATTTATTGGCCGCTGCTATCGATACAAGAATGTTTCATGAAAGTAGTCAAAAAGATGGTCCTTTATATAGAAGATTGGTTCCTACCAAGAAAGGAGTAAGAAAATTCTCTCCTGTTATGTTCAGAAGATTAAAGAAGTTAAGTATTGATAAGACAGATCCTAATGAGCTTACTGAGGATGAAATTCATAGATTTGTTCGATTAGATATTGACCCTGACTCTATTACATGGAGACGTGTTGTTGATTGTAACGATAGACACTTACGTGGCATTACAATTGGTGAAGCACCTACGGAAAAAGGCCATACTAGGAAAACTGGATTTGACATTTCTGTTGCTTCAGAATGTATGGCAGTTTTGGCATTGTCGAACTCATTGGAAGACATGAGAGAAAGATTAGGACGTATGGTCGTTGCTGCTTCTCGAGAAGGGGAGCCAATCACTTGTGACGATATTGGAGCTGGTGGAGCTTTGACTGCTTTGATGAAAGATGCCATCAAACCAAATATCATGCAAACTTTAGAAGGTACCCCGGTTTTCGTTCATGCTGGTCCTTTTGCTAATATTTCTATTGGTGCTAACTCTGTTTTGGCTGATAAAATGGCCCTTAAATTAGCTGGCACTGAACCAGGCGAAGCTGATGATAAAGTTGGTTATGTTGTCACTGAAGCAGGTTTCGATTTCACTATGGGTGGTGAAAGATTCTTCAATATTAAGTGCAGATCTTCCGGTTTGGTTCCTGATGTAGTTGTTATTGTTGCTACTGTTAGAGCTCTCAAATTACACGGTGGTGGCCCTGATGTTTCACCAGGTGTTCCTTTACCTGATGTTTACTTGAATGAAGATGTTGAGCTGTTAAGAAAAGGCTGTGCTAACTTGGGCAAACATATTAGCAACGCTAAACAATACGGCTTGCCAGTTGTTGTTGCTATCAATAAAATGTCTTCTGATACCGATGCCGAACATGCTGTTATTAGAGAAGAAGCTATTAAGTATGGTGCTGAAGATGCTATTGTTTCTGATCATTGGGCTTTAGGTGGTAAAGGTGCCGTTAACTTAGCTAACGGTGTTATTGAAGCAGCTAATAAACAAAGCGATTTCCAATTTCTATATCCAACTGAAGGTAAAACCGTCGAAGAAAAGATTGAAATTATTGCTCAAAAGATGTACGGTGCATCCAATGTTGAGTTCTCTGAAGTTGCTCAAAAGAAGATTGATCTCTACTCCAAACAAGGCTTTGATAAGTTACCAATTTGTATTGCAAAGACTCAATATTCTTTGTCTCACGATGCTTCCTTGAAAGGAGTTCCAACTGGATTTACTTTCCCTATCAGAGACGTAAGAGCATCTATCGGTGCTGGATATTTATACGCTCTTGCTGCTGAGATTCAAACTATTCCTGGTTTACCAACACATTGTGGTTTTATGGATGTTGAAGTTAATGAAAAAGGTGAAATTGAAGGTTTATTCTGATTGAATTGAACTATGTGTGGATTCTGTTTGCATAGGAGTTTCATGAGCATCTTCTTCAACTGTGAGTGTTCATTACTGTATGTTACCTGCTAAGCTAACAATTACTTAAGATTATATGTATACAAAGTCTGACTATCTCCACCAAATAATGTCAACTCGAGTGCGTGCTTTCATTTTTAATTATCTATTGGGATTTTTTGGTATTTCTTTCTCTTCTTACTTGTAAAAACAATAATCATGAATCTATAATAAATACATAAATGCATTCAACTGTTAAGATAAATATGAAAATTCCCATACATCGAGTAAGGCAGAATACATTTAATGATTACGTCAGTTTATATAATTGAGTGTGATTTAACGTTACAGTTTGAAGTACAAGCCAGGTTGAAAGCGTTATTTTCTGGTTACCTATCTTAAACCTTAACCCTGTCGCTACACAAACTCCCAACATTATAACTCAGAAATGATAATAAACTTTATTTTCAGTGGTAGTTTTACTTAATCGGGAGTTATCTAACTACATTTATTACCAGTTTGTGTATTACCTAATCATTAAATTACTGTTCTACTCATTTCCACTTTTCCCTTATCCTCCAGTCTTACTACCTATTAGCTTGAGGGAATGGCATATTTATGCTGGTTCATGGAAGGCTTTTATGAGAATATCTAACTTTCAACTCAGTTTAATAAGATATTGAGGAATACTGAGTTTTTCATTCAAGTGAATCAACTTTAGCAAGTGTATTAGTTGCTGGCTTGTTAGCAGTGTCCTATTCATAAAACGCACCGTTGATAGATCGATTCGCTCTCCACAAAAACCAAGTACTATGCAATCATATTGGTATAGACATATTATTGTTACTTATACTAATTATATCCAAGCATTGTCAACTCTATAGTTTTACTTACAATCGACAATAGCAACATCCTTACGTTAACTGTCTGACTCAACAAAAGCGAATTCTTTAAAATATTATGGTCTCCAAGTTTGATTATTTGAAAGATCTCCAGCAAATACATTCACAGCTAGGAAATGATTCAGAACCTAATAACAGCAGCGGCAGCAGCAGTAGCAGCAATAGTAGTAGTAATAATAACAACTCAAGTGCTATGAAGGACCCATCAAACGCTTCGAACAGTAAAAATGTATCGCAATTCATCCGGTCACCAGGAATAGACAACTATGTTAGTAAATTGCTAACTAATCTCAATCACTCTGTTCCAGGATCCCCAGGGAAATCTCCTATCCGGCCATTTAATACTAATAGCAATTTTAATTCTGCTACTCCGAGAACAAAGAATGCAACGGCTATATCCGGAAACTCGCCAGTATTAACTGGAAGCTTCTATTCTCAGATGCCTTCACCGTTTCCACCGTCACCGCATTTCCAAGGACTACCTTTATCTCCATCAGAAATGTATAAATCTCCAGGTCCTTACGTCCTCAGTCATATACCTTCTCCAGGTTTAATTCCTGTACCAGTAACTGTCCCGGGAACTGAAAGCCCTGCCAATCATATATCAGTTTCTATTTCAGGTTCTGTTCCGGCTCCAGCGCTGAATACCCTACAATCAATTCCTCCGCAACCACTAGCATCAAACCTCCCATCCACTGTTTCTACTACGGCTCCTACCAGTGCTCCCGGAAGTCCGGATTCTTCTGCTAAGCAAGGAAAACCCAAACGGTCTCGATATGGTTGTTTTACTTGCAGGAAACGCAAGAAAAGATGTTCCGAGACTAAGCCTACTTGTGACGCATGCAAACGACTGGGATTGCCTTGTGAATGGCCTGCTCCTGGCCAAGAACACCGTAATAAGAAAAGGAAAAACGAAGCAGAAGCTGATGAAGAAATCGTTGATTTTCTCAAGAAAAGGCATAATAAAAGTCAGAAGTTAGGTGAGGTTAAGCTGGACATTGTTGTGAAGAAAGCTGTCAGTACTGGTGCTAATAATGATGGTAAAAATGGAAAATGTGAGAAGATTGGTGATAGCAGTAAGAATCCTAGCAATAAAGGCAGATCTGATACTGAGAGTAAGGTTAATATCAATAGTAATGATGATAGTTATAGCAATAGACAGAATCGCAACAGCAAGAACGCTAATAAGAAGGCAAGTCAATTTATGGTTCAATCGTTTTCTACTGTCGATGATCAAAACGACGTTTTAGACACGTCTCAAAAACTTGACCCTAGTAATCAATATCATCATGAGCTCCAGCAAAGGCAAAAGCTAAAGCTGAAACAAAAGCAGAAGCAGAGTCATAAACATTATGAGAATCAAACAACAACACATCCAACTATCTCTACACCCGCATCACCAATTATGTCTATTTCTGCACTTCTTGATCCTGAGCCTATGCCGTTATCCAATACACACCATCATGGTCATAGCCATAGCCATAATCATAATCCTGATGATCATCGTCATCACTATAGTCATAGTCATGTTCAGAGCTCGATAATGACTCGTCCTTTTTCTGAACCAATTATTCAAACGAACAAACATGACCAAGAGCAGAATTCATTGCTTTCTTCCATAAACCATAAGGCTTCCACAAACCACATGACAAAGTCTCATTCAATAGCTACAATAAGTTCGGCTGCATCTGCTTCAACAACAGGTTCAGGAACATCAAATTCTAGTACCAGCACTGGTCGATCAACATCATTTGTCCCTGATTTCCCATCAGAGCTTGCTCCTTTTGGTGAAGAGGAAAACGAAGAATACTCAAGATTAATGTCTATTCTATTCAGAGACTTGAGAAATACTTCTACTGATATTGACTCATTTCTTGCAAAGACAACCGGTCCTTTACTAAACAGCCCCGTACAAGAATTGTCAACAGGAATCAAATCTCCTTCTGCATTTATTGAGCTACTGGATGAGGAGACTGATTTGGAAAACCCTGACGCTGCAATTCAAGCAATCCAATCTCTACAACATTCAAATCAAGCAAATTCCAATTCGAAGATTATTGGTACATTAAGATCCTTTGGAGTTGGTACTAGTTTCAATATCTCGAGATTCGTTCAATTCCTAAAATCAAGAATCGAATTTCAAAAATCACAGGAAGCAGGCATTTATGAACCAAATGAACCAGGATTTTATAGTCCTGGAGGATCAAATTATTATCATCTATATGCAAATGTTGGCAATGTGTTTAATGTACCTTTGGACAGTAATCTGGCATTCTTATTAGATCACTATAAGAATAGGCTCGTGTATGACATTTCAGTAACACCGGAAGGTAAAAACACGTTTATTGATACAGTTTTCCCAATGGCAGCCGACAACCCCATGGTTCTTTATTCAGTGCTTTCAGTATCGTCACATTGGGCTGGTCCTAAATTTCATTCGGTATCTAAGAACTATAGCGATGAAGCATTGAGATTAGTTAAACAGAATCTATCATCAAGTAATATTTCATATGCAGCATTAGCGACAATCTTATTGCTCATTACTAGATGCGTTCTTAGAGGTGATATTACTGGTTGGTATAGTATTCTTCAGATGGCGTCAGGAGTTATCCGATCAATGGGTAAGTTAGATGTCGGAATATCTGAAATGATGAAAAACACTGGTTCTAGATGGTTGCTAAGGCTTTATGCTTATGTTGAATTGACATCTACAGCTACAATTCCGAACGGGTTAACTTTCAAACCAGGTTTTTATCAACAGATATTTAATGACACCTCTGGTGATTTAGATCCTTTCTATGGTTGTTCTATGCCATTATTTGCTATATTCTCGAAGGCGTTTGCTATAACAGCAGAAATGAAAAAACTTGGTTCAATTGAAGGTAATTATGATGAACTGAAAGAGCTGTTAGAAAGAACAAAACAAGTTGAATCAGAAATTGATACTTGCACACCTCATCCATCGGTTTATAAATATTCTAGTGATGAGATGGAACTTCAATTGACATTGTTTGAAGCATTCCAATATACCTTACGTCTTTATATAAGACATAATATATATCATATGGTTCCAAGTTCCATTGAGATGGTTGTTATGGTTGATGAGTTCATTAAGTTACTCGATATTGTATTATGCAAAAGAATTGAATCTGCTTCAATCTTCCCTTGTTTTATGGCTGGCATATGCTGTATGCCCAGCTATAGGTTATCGATGAAGAAGCGATTAGAATCTTTATTGGAAAGATACCCAGCACATAATATAGATTCGACACTAGAATTGTTGGATTTAGTATGGCAATCGAATCCTAGTGGAGATTCATGGATTGATTTTTATGATGTTGTTCAACAGTCGAATCCTGACATGGATTATGTTCTATCTTTTGGTTAAAATGTATACATGGTAAATATATGGTAAATGATTATAATCTATTTCATTGTACATAGTAATATGATTATTATGATTTACAACTATCATTATTCTCCATTTTCCTCTTACTCGTTTTCTATTTACATACCCATTGGCATTCCTCCGGGCATTCCGCCGGGCATTCCAGGCATTCCACCGGGGCCTCCAGGTCCACCAGGTCCCCCAGCACCTTCTTTCAATGACGATCGACCGGCTTTCAATAGCTCATCACATAATAAAAGATTACAAGCAATAGATGTAGCAGAAGCAATAGAGTTCCTCAACACTCTATATGAATCATAAATACCTTCAATAGTAGGATCCATGGGTTCACCGGTACTTAAATCAACACCTACAACATGCCCTTCTTGATATTCATCTTGACAAGCGGGAATAGTTTCTAGGGCGTCAAAACCTGCATTGACAGATAAGACTTTAGGAATAACAAGTAAAGCTTCAGCATAAGCAGCAACACCAGCTTTAAGTTTACCCTTGACTTTCTTACCAATGATTTCATGGGTTAAATGATGAGAAGCAGCGATTTGGAAAGCACCAGCACCAGGAATAACACATTGATCAACTATGGTGTTAGATACTGATCTCAACCCATCTTTAACTGCATCTTTGATTTGAGCAATAGTATGTGAATTAGGTCCTTTAATTAATATAGTAACTGATTTTGGATCTTCAACTTCAGTAACATAAGTGAACTTTTCTTCACCGATAGTTTGTTCATAAACTAAACCTGCTTTACCTAACACCGCTGGTGATAAATCATCACAAGAGTTTTGAGCGGTTCCGCCACAGACAAGTTGTAATCTTTCCATATTACGTCGTTTAGCTCTTCTTAATGCTAAAATTCCATTCTTTGCTAGAACGTCTAATGACATAGGATCAATACCCTTTTGGTTGATGATCACAAAGCCTTTGCTTGGATCATTTCCGCAAACTTCATTCTTTAAGTCGACGATTTGCTTTAGCTTGGCATCCACGAATTTGCGCTCTGAATCAGCGAGCTTCTCCCGTTGATCGGCTGAACTATAAAAAAAACTAGAGTTCACTTCAGATTTCTCGTACTCTAAAGACACGTTTAGTGTCAAGATATAAGCATTTTCCACTCGTTTTGGCATATCAGGATGTCGAGCACCATGATCTAATACTAAACCACGAACCAACTCAGTCTCAGTAGCTGCTAGATGCTGCATAGTCATAATTTCAACCATATGAAGGTCAACTCTTGTTTCTGATGGCTCTTTGATAGCTAGTACGGCATCTGTAACAACAGGTGTCAATACTTCAGTTAAAGCGTTCGTTACTTTAGTTGATAATGAGCTCCTAGCAACTGCTAAAAGCAATTCTCGATCTATTGTTTCTTTCAATTTAAAAGAGTTGAGAAATTCTAATGTTTCTTGTTTAGCTATTTCATACCCATCAACAACAACACGTGGATGTAATCCTTCACTTATATATCTGTCTGCTTGTTTGAGTAGTTCACCAACGAAGATACACACCGAAGTAGTGCCATCACCAGTTATTTCATCTTGAGCGCTGGCAGCTCTAGCAATCATCACTGCAGTTGGATTTTGAATTTGCATCTCAGATAATAGCACTTTACCATCTTTTGTAAGCTTAATATTACCTGATCCATCAACAAGCATTTTGATAGTTCCTTTAGGCCCTAAATTGCTAGCTAACACGCTTTGTAATCCTTGAGCTGCTGTGATGTTCACATTCAGGGCTTGAGCCCTACGAATGCTTTCGGCTTTTGGGTTGAGAAATTGAACTGCGGAGGACATTTTCCTTAAATTTATAAACTCCCAGATTGTTTCCACTTACTTACAAAGTTAGAGATGGTCAATTAAGTCCTCGAATAACTTAATCTGTCGATTGGTCTAAAGAGTACTATTGATGATCTTTTGTACAGTATTGATAATTGATTCTTGCTGGTTTTTGCCATTGTGGTAGATTTTTCGCGTGTCAAGTGCATTATGGTTACCCGGATGAATAGTTTCAGTCTCCCGAAAGTTCGTTGCGAGTTGGAATAGTATGAGGGGGTTACTGGAGATTGGGATGAACAATAAGTATATAATTGAAGAACTTGATGAGGCAGAAAAGATATCAATAACTTATCGGGATAAGGAGAATTAAGGGTTTTTTGGTATATATTTGGTTTGAAGATTTAGGTAAGAGAACCCTAATAGTGGGTTTTTAGTATGGAAATTAGGCAAGATAGCCGTGTTCTGGAAGATATGGAATGGAAACTTAAATTACTTGGGTTTGAAAAAGAGCAAACTACAGATAGCACGGAATAATCGACAATGAATGAATCCAAAATTTAGATTATGATAATGGGAGTTTTAAATACTTAATACAAGCAAGTTCTAATAAATATTTATATCTACTAGTGCTTATTTACTTTCGTATATTGATGTCGTCATACTGTCGTGTATTTATTTCCAGGCAGACGAACCATTCTACCATATTAAGTTTATCTGATTACGTGATGTTTGGTTATTCAACTTAGGATCAATGATCTGCTTCAAATAACTATGATAGACAGTTTTGTCTGTTATCTTGATTTACTACATTTTCACACTGGCTTTATTTCACTTCTGTATAGTTTAACTCTAATTTCAAGTTTTGAATCTTCAGGAACACAGCTGTTCTAGTTTCAGCATATACACCATTTATGCATAGAAAATGTTTATTGATATGAACAGGCGTAAAAATGTAACAAAACAATAGAAAAGATGACATGAACAAGAAAAAGATAAAAGGATCGAGAACTAAGTAACCCTTATTAGATATCAATTACCCCTAATCCAGCCTGCAAGTCTGGAAAGCCATCCTTTGGTATCCTCTGCGGCCTTATCAACATCACCTCTTGCAGCATCAACACTATTGGCAGTTCTGTAACGGGCATCATCAATTGATTCATTAGCATTTTGCTTAKTATTTTCCCAATTCTGTCTAGCGGTATCACGAGCTTGTTGAGCTCTTGCATCWACTTGGTTTTTGGTGTCTTCAGCAGATTTTTTTAACCCCAGCCAGTTTCTTTCTGCCTTGTCATGCACTTCGTCTGCCTTTCTGCTAGCATCGTCACGTGCATCTTGAGCAGATTGCTTAATTCCTAACCAGTTTCTATGAGCAGTATCCTGAGCTTGTTCGATATTATTGTCCGCATGATCTTTTGCTTCAGCAGCTTCCTGTTTGAGATTCACCCAACTTTCTTCAGCACGGTCACCAAATTCTTGTACTTGTTTTTTAGCGTATCCTGCTCCTTCGTCAATTTTTCTTCCTGCCCATTCTGCGTTCTTCTTATTGTGCTCTTCTATAGGATCTGGTCCTCGAAATGGCTTTGCTATTGTGCTTTTAACGGAGTTATAGTTCTCCTTAACTGTCTGTCCAAGTTCATCAGCTGCACGTGAAGCTCTAGCGCTGAGTTTCTTTGCCTCTTGTTCTGTTTCCCATCTAGCACGATCAACAGTCCATTGTCGCTTCATGTATACATAAGTGACACCAGATCCTGCTGCTGCACCAACCAACATTGGTACCAATTGAGGATTTCTACTTAATGGGGCCATTGTATTCAAGAGATGAAGATGTCAGTGATTGAAACTATAATGATAAAATATCGGAAACTATTACGACTTTAAACAAGAAAATGTCGGAAATAATTTGAACGTCTAGTTTGCTCTCTGCTGTTTTTACTGATTGATTCCTCCTATCAAGTGCAAAAAAGGTTCTGATTTAATAATATTGTATAATTGAATATAAAACAATTTATGAAATAATTCTGTAATAGATAGAAGAAGGTCGCAGTTCAGTTTTCTTTTAACTGCTGATGAAAGCTTTTATATATTTGTTCAATGCAATTAACAATTAGCTAATGATGATGGCCATTGGTAATTCCACCTTAAGTCCAATTACGTCACAAGTGGTAATGGGTAATACGCCTAAATAGGTGTAGGGGAGCCATTTATCTCAGTACATGAACGTGAATATGTGGAATTCAACAATGAATCAATGAGCTGGATTGAAGAATATATGGCAATTGTTAACTTAATTACTATGTAATATTCCTGAAGGAGTAAACGGAAGTCAGTCAGAGGGGAACCGGCCATTGAAAAATGGAGAATGGAATGTAGATAGTTTGTAAAGTTCACTTATGGTTTTATCAAACTTGGTGTTACTATGACGTGTGTTACAATTATTTCCACAATTAAATGGAGTATATGATAAGGTGGAGGAGAAGCTTACACCTGGTTTGAAAGGAGCAATATTTCTGACACGAAGGTAAGCGGTAAGCGAGTGAGCAAGCGATAGAAGGAGGTCTGATAGATGATATAGGATCTAGGACGTTTAGATTTATGTCACCGTAAATTGATCATTTCATGGAACGTAAGTGAAAACAAATAGTACAATTAATACGATGAATATTGGATTAGTTCAGACTATGTATCATCAACCAATAGTTTATGGAACGGAAGATCTACTTAATGATGACAATATCTAAACCAAAGCTGAGTTCAACAGGAATTACTACTATACTTTTACTTCCGTTGAATATAGGATAACAACTATGCAAAGAGATTTACTGAAGTCACAATCTTGGTTTCATACTACTCGGCTTGCTAGCAATACTTTGTTTCATTCGAAATCAATTGAATACTACTAACATTATATTCTCTTTAGTATGATAGAGGAAATATATACGCCTACTAGAATAATCTTTGGATACAACAGCATTTGTATTCAACCCTGAAGCTAGTTCTGTGTTAAAAGTTACTAGGAACAGTCAAGCAGTTACAATAGATTAACTTTTTGAAGACAGATCCAGGTGATCATTGGGGCAATTGATCTAACTTGATTTGGATCAAGTTTCATAGTCATCTGGAACTCGTTGTTGTTAGAATGAATTCTTTCCCTTGAATAATGCATAAATCTTGCATCAGGTTGCACAAGTCATACATATGCATTGTAACATAAAGCTCCACACACTTCACCCTGAACTAAGGTTATTGATTTCCCAATATGGTTTTTTTGCTAATTAATTTTGGTAATGATCACCCATCAAAGGTTTCATTACGTCATAACTTCAAAGTTTGTTCAGCTTTACCTGCGTCGATTTCACATTACAGTGCAGAAATTGACACTTACCCTTGACGCGGAAACATGTATTCTGGTATTCTGTAGTTACTGTCTTTCATGTTTTTCGTGTTTTCAATTGATGAATAAGAGTGAAAATATTCAATGATAAATAAATGAAGAGTGCTCAATTCAGTATCTTACTACTAATTATGTTATGTTTATATAACGAATATACTTTTGTTTCGCGTATAATCAACAACATCCATAAGCAATTTTATGTCGTCTTATGGAAATCAAAATTGTCATCAACATCTCCCAACAGAAGCAGATAAGATAGCATTAAATATCMTGAACATTTACAATTTCTACAGCCACTAATCAAAATCATGAATTATCTTGATAGGTGTATTAATGTATTAATTGATTATGAAATTCTTGATAACCGAAATCGAAATTGTTATTTCTAACTCTTTTTATATGTTCTCTCATCCTATTCAGTACGATTACTGAATAATAGTTCCCGCTCCTGTTTTATTTTCGTTACAATCTTGTTCTTAGGATAATCAGGCTTATACTTTACTAAATCTTTCAGTGGAACTAAAAACCGTAATAACCCTTTAACAAACATAATATGAAACTTTACTACCAAACAGAAGCTCATCTATAATAAGCCACACCCAGAACCTTTAATCATTCATTATCTATGTTACGAATCGAATTATAGATCTGATCATTTAGTCTTTCGAACTAAACAGTAACGATGAGCTCTTGAAACTTCGAACCCGCGATAACTTTCTGTCTAGTAATAACGATCTTCTCAAAGAGGTGCTAAGATCATCTTTATCCTTATCCTTGTTATTCTCGCTGGCAACTAATTTACTAACATCAGGAACAAACATATGGGTGGTCAATGCTGTAGGTAAAATATTGGTTGCATATGATGGAACTGATAGTTTTGACAATGTTGGTTTCAATGGTTGAATTGGAGGTTGAGTAACTGGTAAAAACGAAGGTGATGCTCCCTCATTATTTGAACTTAAGCTTGCATTATCAGACTTATCCAATTTCTTATTAGTGTTTGACAAGTTGGCTAAAGGCGAAG
Source organism: Sporopachydermia quercuum (assembly GCA_001599295.1). Classification (NCBI taxonomy): domain Eukaryota; kingdom Fungi; phylum Ascomycota; class Sporopachydermiomycetes; order Sporopachydermiales; family Sporopachydermiaceae; genus Sporopachydermia; species Sporopachydermia quercuum. The sequence goes on from BCGN01000006.1 coordinate 765,243, forward strand.
CTTTCGTCAATGATCGATGATGACCTGGTTGCAATAACGAACTTAGGTTAGACTTTCTTTCAGAAATCCTTGGTTGAGTTTTATCAAAGGTCAAATATTCAGAATCAGATTCAGAATCGGATAAAGACGACCATTCAGAATCCGAGTCAGAACCAGAGTCCTCGATTATTGTTGAAGTATCTATTGGTTTCCTAAACTTCACACTTTCTGGACCTGGCGATGGTGAGGCAATAAAAAACATAGAGTTTTTTTGTTTCCGTTGCATTACAGCTTCAGAACTATTTTTCCTGGTGCCAAGCGAAAGACTAGGTGGTTTATAAGGTGAGGTTTCAATGTTATTATTTGTAGTAGCATCAGTTAAAGAAGACGACGTTGACTCTGGAATTGGTGAAGGGGACACAAAGGTCAAAGATTTCTGTCGGGAATGCTTAAGGTCTTGCTTCATTTCTTCTAAAGTAGTTTGAGAAGGAGTGAAACCATGAAGGATTGAAGTATTGGATCTACGTAAAACAGGCCTTGAACCACTGCCTATTTGGGTACCATTAGCATTTTCTCCGTCGATACCTTCCACTTTGTCCTTGTCATCTTTGAATCTATCATCCATAGCACCCAGAAAAGCAAATTGAGGTGTTGGCTGTTCATACAAAATCCCATCATAAAGTGATGATAAATTAGTCATTGATTTAGTTTTCCCTTTCTTTTTCCTTGGAGCTTGGCTATTATTCACAGCATTCGTGGTAGGTAGGATAGAAAATCTACTGGAGGAAATAATACTAGGATTAGATGTTGAAGGTTTCACGTCCGTATTACTCTGTGCAGATAATGGACTTAACGGGGCAGGAGGATTTGCTGTTGTCATTAATAGTGAGCTTAAGGCATTCAACCGACCCTTGGAGCTGTTTCTTTTCAGCGGTCTTGGTTTTCGCTGTTGACGAAATAAAGCTGTTTGAGATTTATGGCCCCTGTTTAAAATTTCGGGTTGTGATTTCTGTCTCCCTCGAATTACACTTTGTTTGTTCTGGACAGCACCTGGTCCAGCGATAGTTAAAGGTGAATCTGGTTCRTTTTCTACCTCATTTTCTGACCCGTATGAGTTTTCAATGGAGAAATCTTCCTTTGTTTTCGTAATAGTTGAAGGTTCAGTTGATTTACCTTCTTTCTTCGGTATCATTTCTGAATTAACAATATGTGTTACTGGTGGCTTTTTAGTACTGTTACTATTATTGACGCTATTGGTTTCTCTGGCAGAAGGTGGTATTCTCGTTTGAGATAATCTTGTTATGGGTTTTTCGGCCGACCATGAATTCGATGCCGAGCCCATTGCTTTGATTGTTGTTGTGGATGAGTATCTAGATGGGAGCGAAGGAGTTGAACTTACTTTCTCAGGTTTTGGCTTCATTTCTAAACAAAGATTTAGAGGAGATTTATCAGCGATCACATTCAACAACGCCTGAAGTTTTTCTGTGGAGATAGCATGTTGATGTTTACTTCGATGACTTGTACGTCGTTGAAAATGTGGTAGATAGGCTTGATCCCATGTCACATTTGTTGAACCCTTTAGAAATGAACTCGCTTCTATATTCTTGCCACTATTCTGTTGTAAAGATTCCGTAGTTACTGTATTTGCATTTGAAGTTTTTGGTTTAGCAGGGAAGTTAAATTCTAATGGGTTTGAAGATCCATCAGACGACATAGAATAGTTTGAAGGTCCATAAGCAGTGTTGTTGTCCTCGGTGGATATTTTCTTGAGATTAGATGATGTTAGTTTGAAATCAGGTGGTGATGGTGAAAACTCTAAGCTTGGAACCCGTTGATTAATGTGTACACTTTGTTGGTTTGCGCTTATAGGTTGAGGGCTTCTATGTGATTTATGTTGGTCGTTGTTTTCATCTTCTGAAATTAATAGCTTTTCAGTATTTGATAATAATGAATCAACATCATGGACATAATTAGATTCCGTGTTATTTGGAGATTGTTGTACCTGACATTTGCTTATAAATTCTGGATTTATTAAACGCCAACTCAGGTTTTCCAGTCGCTTACCATTCTCAACATAATTAGCGCATTTAGTGAATACTGACCACATTGATATCAGATCAGGGAAAGGATTATTTGAATGAATAAATAATAAATCATTTTGCAATTTGTCAATAGACTCAGGTGCTGGTGATATACTTATAGAAAGTAATGGTGGCATTTCAGATCCTGTGAGAGGATCACTAATGATAGGCGCCATTAATCGTCTATGCTATCAATTAGTTTGATAGCTTATGTTTCCTTGCGATCTACTTCTTGAATATAGATTCCTGATCTCAATGATTATGAAATTTATATTGAAAATCAGAGATTACTTCCTTCAGTTTTCATATTGCTATTCTGATAAGTATAACACAGATGTAAGTGTTCTGGTTGTTGTAGTTGATATGAGTAGCTATAGTACTATTTTTGATTATACGGAGAATGAGCAGTTCAAAAGCGCGGTCGCCGTATTCTATTTTCAAGTAAAATGAGATTCCTCTGTTGAAAGAAAATATATTGACGTGTTGGTATTTAATCTTTTGTTTATTTTATCCAGCTACTGCTATGATATTGTTTCCTGTTCTATATATATTTCGTTTGATAGCACAGAGCAAGTATAGATTCTATCGGTCTCTCAACCTTTCACCAATAATAGTGGAACCCAACCCAATGAGATAGAATATATTCCGTCTCAAGTGTTACCTTCGTACAATTTTGTTGGACAATCAAAACTTTTGAACCGGCGGATGCTATTATGTTCACTTTTATTTCTTCTTTATCTTTTGCAAACTTCTATTCTATGGTGCAAATATCTATCCAATCAAATGAACTTTCTTCCATAAACAGCTAAGCATCAATCAATCAATCAGTTTCACTTGTAAATCCCTRTTCGTTAGCATGGATCAACTACACTGGTATTGATCTTCTGCTTTTTGATTATAATTTTTTCTCAAAATAACAAAAAGTTTCTCGTTCAATTCAGTATAACTACATCCCTCTACTATATATTATTGCATATTTCCAGAAAGATGAATACATCTATCACACAGTAAATAGCCTCTCGTTCATACAAAATGAGGTTTCACTTTGTTAAACACACACAATCACACTCTCCATAGGGGCAACTCTTTCGGGAACAAAAATTTTCCCGCAAAGAAAGTTTGGCTTACTCCACAATTTTGTTCTGCCGATCTCTTGAGTCTCACTATGATAATCTGGGGTTTGGGGGTAAGTCTTGTGATGTCACGTGGACGTGATGGGTGTTGTCAGGGTGGTTACATTGATGGTTAGTTAATGCTTGGAAGGAGAGTGGAGTGATTTATGATAATTCTAAAGATATCAGGATATATAGCAATGAGAGATATGCTTTTCTTCCACATAGTGGTAAAAGAATTTAGGTCGTAAGATAGACGGAGAGAATTCGTTATAACATTTGCGAGATGACAGATAGCCACTGATGGAAGAGATAATCCATAAGTTTATCATAAAAAGCCTGCATGAAATTTCTCATGACCCTACCCTGGCAAAATCCATATGTATCATATTTTCTTCTAGATTATTAGCTTTGCCCATCGGAGTTTTATTTATGTCTAAAGGTTGATTCCCTATCTAGCACAATATTTCTCATATGGACTAAAACTTGCTATTATATTATCACGTCATCAGTAGTACAACAATTCAAAGATATTCAAGACCGAGGGCAACAAGTAAGATAAATGACCATGAAAGTAACTTTTGCAGCCGTTTAAACTTTAAAAAGGAACTCTCAACAAATATTATTCAACTGAATACACTTTTTTGATATCGAAATAATAATACTGGTACGTTTTGCTCTATCGATAGAAAACAAAACAGAAATGAAATGAAAAGTATAATTTGTGTTATTCGAAATGCATTCGATCAAATAACAACAATAAAAAGAGAAAATATAACAATAACTGAAAGAAGGGAACCACCCATTTCTTTTGAATAACCAACCAGATTACCTTACTTTGAAAGTTAACGCCCTAAGCTAAATCCACGAAACCTATTCGAAGCACCTCGCTCCTGTCACTGACTGTGTAATTGAGTTATTTTTTTGTTGTTCACTGCCAGGTTGAGATTACCACCGATATTGCCGTTGATGCATAGTATTGTTTGATTCTGATACTAGAATGCGAACTAACCCTACCAAAGTAATGTATTTATGCATACCAATACATTTATTTGCATCATCATATAGGTACTTTTCTTCGTTGTCCCATATTAGGAGAGAAATAAACTATGCATCTTGATGCATTAAATCCACAGCCACCTCTAAAAATACTCAACCTTATACTTCAGTGCTAGTAAARAGAGCAACAAGAAGTTGTTTGAAGAGCCCTGTCCCGTTATAATAAAATCTGTAGCCCCTTGTTCCCTTTAGTTATCGTTATTGCTTTGTCCCTGGTTTCGTATCAACATCAAAATAAAATGATTAATTTTTCGATCCTGTAAGTTTCAACAAGAAATATGATGTTCGCTTTTTGGCTCGTGTCCTCTTGAATCATTCACGCCTTCCTCATTGACAAAGATCACTAACTCTGGAAATCACCTACAAGAATCATAGCAATTTCTCACCACAAAAATTTCAAATTAAACTTTCTCTTAAATTAAACTCTGGTCTATTACTTGAATTTATTCAAAACCTTAATTATGAAGTCACATGTACAAGGTTCTTTTTAAATCCACAAACATCCAAATTTCCAAAACGCTAGTAGCTAATTGATTAATGTATGAAAGTTGCTTCATTTTCGATTTATCTTTTTCTAATAAGAATTACTTGAAAGATGCTCTCTTTTACTGTTTACTGATATTGCTTATTTATGTTTGGAATCATTTATTCAAACGTGAAAGAAGTTGAAAAAAGGTGAAAACTACTTCGATTAGTTTGGAAATAGTTGGCTCGAGGTGTGAAGTAACATTGTGATAGAGTGGAAGTATAGTGTATAATACAATACATAGTTGATATTGGCATTATTGATTAGTGAAAGGAAGTCACCGCAAAGCATTATAAATCTGCTTGCAATATCAATCAAGTGAATCATCATAGCATTGTATTGTTTACTACTTTCTATAGTAGTTTAGGTTAATTGTTTTATTGTGGACACCTGGAAAAGGACTGGATTTAAGAGCATTTTCTGGTCAGTTTAATCGGTTTGGAAGTAAGCCTTTCTACGTTAGAAATCGATTGTCTGGATACAAAGTAACTAATCGTATATTATATTTTAATCTCGTACCTGAGATTCAAACACTGGAGCTATTTGCTGATCGTTTCTAAAGAAGGGAACATAAGGTATCAGCTTCTAGTATCTGAGTTACATAAAGGTCAAATAGTGGTATATGATCGGGCACAGTTTCTTGGATTGTATTCGACTGTATCGTATTGCTACTTCTGTTTATCATCATCACTATCAATAATTTGGAAGTTGTTACCTGATAAAAGAATCTGAGAAGTTAAGTTATGGCTAACGAAGAAAAAGTCAAGAAGAACTCCAAGTTGAGTCTCTTGTCGAAGTCCTTGGCAAAACCATTCTCCCAGTCAAGTTCCTCGGTGAACCTAGTGGAAAATAAAAGGAACCCTACTTTACCTAATAGAACATCTTCTTCATCGAATTTCGTTGGTGGTAATGTTAGTACGAAGTCTGCTTGGCAAGAATGTGATCCTTTATTCAAACCAAGATCAAATACTTTAGACCGTTCAAGGAGACCAGATGTTAGTCCTATAATTGGGTCCGGTTCCGGCTCATCTGTATCTGCTGCTCGGTTAGGATCATTACCTATGGGCAATTCAACCAGTGAGAAGAACTACGTACCAGGATATCCTCCAGATTTCTCTCCACCAAATGCTACTGCAAAAGATGGTAGGGACCGTATGAGAAAATCATCCATAGTATCCGATCCTTTAGACCCAAAGTACTCAGCATCGATTGGAGCAGGTGCTCATTCAATAATATCAATCCCTTCATCACCATCTGCAGTATCTGCAACATCATCTAGTATGATATTTGAGAGAAACGTTCAAGATCCTTTTCAACCTATTCCTTCTTCGCTTCCAAATAGATCAGATTCCTTCTCTCAACAACAATCTACAACTGCTAGCTTAATATCATCAAACTCGATTGCCTCAACTCTAGCTAATTCTGGTGTGCAATCCCCTTCTACAGGACAAGGACATCGTCCATCGTTTTCTTCTATTCCTTCGCATTATAGAAATGAGAATTTTATTCCTTCTGTCTTAGATGCTTCAGCTCAAGTATTAACTGATTCTACCGCAAATCTGGATAATATTGATATTGTTTATCCAGAAAGAAGACCGTCAACAATAAATCTGTCGTTAGCTCTTGGTAGACATCGAACTAACTCAGTTTCTATGGCTTCGCCAAACCCTGCTTCAACTACAATGTCCAGACAATCTTCACTGTTTTCTAATACTTATCAAGACAATCAAGGAATGCCATCTCAAAGTCCCACTTCTCCCATAAAACCAGTATTATCTTTCTGCTCGTTTGCTGATGTTGTGTCTTCAGAAGCTGGTTCCAACACACCTCAAATGATGCGAGTTGGGTCTATGTCTTTGTCAAATAATCCGCTTACCCATACCATGTCTAACAGAAGTGCTATCTCCAAATCCATCTCTAATTCTATTAATATGCCGAGTAAAAGACCTACGTTCACTGCTGGTTCGCCGTCTAACAGTTCTATAGCCTCAGAAGAGAATTTCCTGCTTAATGGCTCAATGCTTCAATCAGAAAGTGACCTAGTAGTGAGTTCGGTTAGTGACACTTTAAGGAAACACACTGGAGGAGTGTTTTAGATCATTGTTCTATGATATGATTTTGTTTCAAATATTTGGGGAAATTTGGTTTCTGGCTGCTGGTAATCTGAAAGCAGAATATGTAGTATATTTAAATAGTGTCGTTATATTTATATGTTGTTTAATTATGGTGTGACACATTGCACAACACGCACAGTGTCACACTTAAGAAAAATTAATACATACTTTAGTTTGTTGAACCTATTGGTTACACTTAATTTTATTTTCCCTGACTCCTTCCTTTCTGCTTTTACCTCCTATAAGTTGAAACTTTTGTTACCTATACTTTTGGTTTTCCTTTCATCTATAATGTACATATGCTGAAATTTCATACTCGTTGTTCCATATTATATATTACTAAAACTCACTTAAAGAAAATCCTTCTTGTTGGCGGTTCGGACAAATCTTCTCGCATGCCATTCGATTTGCGCATCCTTGTCATCAATGGTACCAAGAGTTATCTCATAAAGCTTCATTTCAAATCTAGGACCAACTTCAGCAAGCTCTACACCTCCATCACTTGTTCTCGCATATACGTGATGACGCACTGATATAAAATCGCCATTATTAGCAAATGTTACCACTCGTGAAGAATCCTTTTTAGCTCCTGGTGGAAATAAATGTTTCAGTATAGTGACTACTCTTTTCCCTAGGTCTGTAGTGAATCCTTCAAAGATGAGATGTGGATATGCTTCGCTGACGGTACCAGCATTTATAATATCGTGTCTTAGAACTACGTTGTGTAAAGAAAACCTGGCAGTGGGCCCATAAGGTAAATGGCTCACAGTCAAACTAGTAGGTGTACCTCTATGTTCATGTAGCACTATTATATCTGTGGAATTGCCTCTTGAACAGGCAGAAACTAAATCGTTCATAATATAGTTACCACGGTTTAATCTTACAGACGTTGGGAGCAAGAGTTTGATTTCTTTGGTGAATTGTGATAAACGCGTGCTAGGATCCCTTGAAGTCGTTACTACAACATGCGGATCAGCAATGCCTGATAATCTAGCATATTCATCATCAATTCCTAATTCATCTGTAAGCTGTGATTGATCGTAAGCAAAATCTTTTACTGCTACGTCTTTGGCTATATCCTTTGGTAGCGCTTTTCCTGATTCTAGAGATTTTTTAATGATTTGTCGCTTTTGAGCTGTGGCTGCTTCTTGTAATTCTAGCGATTTCTTATAGAGATACTCTCTCCTTTCTTTAGCTTGACGGCGAATCTGATAAATGGTTAGTATTGGCACGTTGCATATCATTGATAATAAACTAATACCAAGATTGATCTGACATAAGACAAGTATTTCTAGGCATATGAACGCTTTTCCGCGGTATTTATWGAAAGATCTCTGAGTGCTTATGTTGATTAAATACAATAGAGCAATCCATATACACTATCCTAGCAATCAGCCCATAAATGAACCAAACAAGACTTACCATTATTAACGAACTGTATTTGTAAAATTTTACAATCAAATGATCTCCAGCCAAATATTGTTAATAAATTTACATTAATAGTGTTTTTCTGTACGCTATAAGTATCAAAAATTGTATAATTTCCATATAGACAACTTGTTATATGAGCAGTTTTATTGATGATAAATATCGTTCGCCGTTCATAATGAAGAAATTTTCGGTTCTCTATGAAATTTTTCATTTGAGTGAGAAAAGTATTCCGGAAATTATGTGATTGCAGTGCCTGCTTATTTTCTCCTATTTTACGTCATACCGTAGTGAGACCTATATGCTACAAGACAGGATCGTTGATGAATGAACAAATATTCCTGCTCTTTTTTCTGACAACCTTTGGTACGTATATAAAACACCTTGTTACATAAATTTACATTTGCAAATCTCAAGTTTTCTTTTTTTTTTTTGTATTTGTCAGAGTACATTTAGCTTCTCATTCAACTACTGTTGTATGGTAACTATTGTAAGGGCATTTTTTCCTATGGGTTAACCATCACGTGATCATATTACATATATATCGTTTCCGTAAAAGATCATTGCTTCAATATTTCGGAAATAATCTCTTTGTAAGACATAAGGAGTCACCATTTACTACATAACAATATAGATATTTTTGAACAGATGATTGTTCTTCGAAGGTATCAACAGAATGTAACGAACATGTCACTAGTTTTAGTATTAGTATTGTATTTGTGAAATATGTATTTTTATATTATAAAAATATGCGACGTAAGGCACTCATTCAAATATTAACTGGCAATCAGTTATGAAAAGCATTCAATACCGGGTTTTGAAGACGAGAATGTTCCTATTCCGTTTATGAGGCCCCAGACACAGAAAGCTTGATCAGACTTTCCATGAATGTCTGCAAACTGACATCATCGGTAAGAATTATTGCTCCTAGCCCATCACTTTGACGACCATAATCATCTTGCTTATAACTATGTGAAGGGTTAAGCTTGCTTAATAAGAATCTAGCCTGTGAACCACCCTCTTGAGTATCGATAAATCTCGGTAAGGGGAATCTATCAACAAGAAGTTCTGCAGCGTCACGTCTTGGGGCTTCTAAAAGTTCTTTGAAGTTGGAATATTCTTCTTGTTCTTGATAATTAGCAGCTCTCCATTCCGCAATTACACCTCCATGATAAATGAGAATATGGAAAAATGTATCAAGCAACAGAATTCTTTCTGGTCTGATCGATATTGAATCTAATAAACATGGCTCTGGTTCTTTATCAATTTCATAAGCTGTTAATGTAGGTTGTATCATAATCAATGAGTTCATAGTATCTTCTTCAAACAGAACATGACGATAGAAAGCAGTTTCATCAGGGGAATTATTGAAAAGCTGTAAAAACTGCGAGCGGCGTAAATGAAACATGAATTGAGGATATAATGAAAAGTTGTTGGCAAGTCTGAATGATCTTTCTTCATCTCTTCTATACTCAGCAAACCTTCCACATACTTGAATTAGAAGCTTATCAATGTACCTTAATACTTCAGTATACTCTGCACCTTCAGCTTCTGCTTTATAAACAGCTTGACGACCAATCACTACGGCAGCAGCTTCTTGATCTAGTGATGACGCTAAAGAGTCATCAAAACCTCCCATACAAAGGTTTCTAGCAAGTGTTGTAACTTTCAAACGATAGGTTCCAGACCCATGCTGATAATGAGTTAAAAACTGTACACAAGCAGTAGGAGGTACTGGTTGTCCATCAGATCCTAAGTAAGAATTTGGAGCTTGACCTGACGCTAATTGAGACGTTCCATTACTTCTGGGCTCAAAATAAATAGCATATGTACTGAATGGCATTATACTGTTAATTTTCCATGCATTTGTTCCACCAATACCAACAGAAGTCTCTGCAACATTACTTGCTTTTTTCTTCATAGAAGTAGCATGACCAATCAATCCTGTAACCTTTAATTCCTTTGATGTCACTACCTCCAGACTGCCATTTAGTCCCATCAATAAATAGCCTTCTTCGTCTTTATTGAAAAGACGTTGGAAACTCTGTTTGAAAATAGATGTAGTAAACGAATCTGTTAATACCATTACGCCTCCAGTTTGATTGACAATTGATTCTATTTCCCAAATACCTACTTGATCATAACTACCAACAAATAGATCAAGCACATGCCCGTTGACAGAACATCTACGGGCAATAGCTTCATATGCTTTCCGAGCTGGCTTCACATGTTTAGCATGACCATTATCAATATCGTGATGTGATCTTATTGTTTCCTTCAATTCAGGACCTACAACTTTTCCTGGTCCAACCGTGCAAGGTCCTGCGGTGAATAGTATAATACGAGCACCACAATGAATTGAAGAAATTCCCAATAGTGAAGCAGCTATATTCACAGCAGTACCTGTGGCACGCTTAGCTCTACAGGCCTTGGGAATTTCCCAAGAATCTGTTTGCAGTTCATCAAGAATAGTAGAAAGTTGAAATTCAACCTCTTGTACTGGTTGTAAAAACTTTGATCCTCCAAGTCTATTTCCTAATCCGTTTTTCAGCTCTCTGGCTTCTTGTTCTCTTAAGTCTGATGGCATCAGACCTAATATTAGTCTTACTTCATCAAGAGAGTAATCGTACTCACCATTAAAAGCATAACTACGCATGCAGGTAGTAAAAGACAATTCAAACACGTTGACGATTTTACCAAAAGTAATAAGACCAATAAGGGCATTCGGCGGTAGTAAACTCAGAGAAGTAAGAATACTATCTTTCAGTGCCTGCAAATTATCAGCTTCAGTACAAGTGTCAACAACAAATAGAAAAATTGGTGGTGGGGGGGGTGGATTTCCTTGATTTGTTGGTAAAATATATTCAATTGAAGTAGCAGCAGGATCAATAGAATAAGGCAATTCAGAGTTAGCAATTTGATACTGTGCAGGTAGTTGATTTCTGGTTAAACAGAAAGGACAGGTCCATATCTTCGACTGTGGATCGACTTTACAGTAGGGGTTCAACACAGCTCTACATGGAGCTTTACAAACTATAGGGGCATCTTGAACCACTATTTTATCATTTCTTTCCTTCAATGGTGTATATAATGTAGAAATTGGAATAACTGCTCTTGATGCCTCAAGCTTAGTAGACGCGAAAACGTTCCATGAAATTCTTACCCCATCAACCTCCTCTATGTCTTCAAACTCCTAATGGAAAATGTTAATAATCAATCAACAAAAATTTAGTTTAAATGATCAATTAATAGATAATCATCAACCGTCATTCTCTACAGAACAAAAAATGAACTGCCTTACCATTGCTTATGTAACCGTGGATAAAATTGAATGTTTTGTATCAATTACCATTCAATCTAACGCCGAACATAGAACATGTGTGTTCAAATCGATGAACCAAGCTTTAACCTCAGTTTGATGATGAAAGCACTGCAACAGTTTCTTAGGATTCCTGACGGATTGGAGTGATGATGTTGAGCCTCGTCTCCCTACATTTTACCTTAGATATCTTATTCAATGTTCAAGCCAAGTTTACCTATCCCTTCAATCTTCGAAAAACCTGTGGGAGGTGGGAAGGTGGTTACATATTTTCATTATGGGAGATAAATCTAGGTTATTTGAGTAATACGCATACCTGTTTTGAGACTGCTTACTTTAGTTTTCCATATTAGGATTAAAGCTTCTCCAGGATGGGTAATGGCTGGTTGAACTTTATTACTAAATCGGGAAACTGAACGAGAGTTCAATACAATAACTGTTTAGTGATTACGTGATTTTAATCCGCTAGGTGCTTGAGTGATATGCATAATTATGCAGACTTTGCACCTTTTTTTTTAACCTCTTTCGAATTGATTTAATGATTATGTTGAACAAGCTGAAATTTGTTATTGATGTGAAACAATGAGAAGGAAGAGCTGATTATTGTATGTATGTACTATCTACGATAATCTGATTCATCATCGGTGCTTTCTTAATATTATTGGAATCTGATTCCTTGATTTTATATTATCTGGAAGTAGTTAATTGGTCGTAGACTTATTGGACTTTGTATTCATATATCCATAGATTGGCAAGCTACTTGGTGTGTGCTGGTGAACTCTCTGTTCATTTATCAATCGCCATTCAAAAGGGTACATGATTTCTTGACTACAAGACTGACTATGGAACGGAAATTAGTATGTTGAATGTCTGCTGAGAAAATTACAAAGTCATAATGTTGTTAAGCAGTATTTTTTTGAATAACGTTCGTGTAGTCTCCAGAGTATCAACTAGACCATGTATCAGATGGTTAACTACTGCTACTTCTCCTGATGCTACACAAATTGAAAGTGAAACAATCAATGCTGACGGAAGTACTAGTGAACGTTCCGATTTGAAAGTGAAAAAACAAGAAAGAAAACAAAGAAAACAGAGGGGGAAAGCTGTCTTGAAACCTGTGAATGAGGAGCAGAATTTCGCTAATAGAAAGAAGAAGATTCTTGAGATAGGAAACGAAACGGCATATCCAACTATTGGGAATGTTAGAAAACTATTTGCTAATCTTCATCAGTCTAATGAAGAAAATAAAGATAAGTCATTGACTACGTTGAGAGTTCCTCAATTCAGGAAACTTTTCGAAAGTTATTCATTTGAAAATGAGTTGTTAGATGAGCCTAACAAGTATTACATTTTAGAAGGTATGTATGCAAGGGCAGACAAACTCAGGAGCTAATAATTGTTTGAAACGTTAGTTGAATTGTCCAATCAACAACGAGCTAATGATTTTATTTGATAGGTTGTAACTATTATACTAACTGATTATATAGGTAGAGTAAGCCGTGTGAGAAGAGCTGGTAAGGGAATGGTTTTCTTTGATTTGATTCAAGATTATACAAAAGTTCAGGTGATTGCCTCTCATACTCGAATGGGTCTCAGTAAGCATGAATTTGATGCACTTCATCGTATTGTAAAAAGAGGTGACCAGATATCAGTTTGTGGTGTCCCTGGCACTACTAGAATGAAAGAATTATCATTAAAATGTCAATATCCTGTTAGAATTGCTACACCTTGTTTGCATCCTATCCCCTTAGAACTATCCGATGAAAAGAAGACGAGTCATAATAGAATTCTCGATTATTTGATCAACAGCTCTAGTTCCTATATAAAAATCAAGTCACAGCTTATAAGTTCTATAAGAGACTACTTAACTGATCGTGATTTCATTGAAGTGCAAACTCCAATAATATCAGCTGGTAGCACTGGGGCCAATGCTACTCCTTTCATCACCATGGCAAAAGCTTTAAAGAGAGAAAGAGAGAAAATTAATGAAGAGCTGTGTGCTTGTTATGATAGTGAAAATGATGATAATCCCACCAGTATTTCAAAAGAAGAAAGGGAATCTCAAGATGAAAAGTTAATAGAAAAAAGTATTTCTCTGTCTCTAAGAGTTGCACCAGAATTATGGTTGAAAAGATTAGTAATTGGAGGATTTGATAAAGTATTCGAAATAGGTCAAGTGTTCCGAAATGAAGGAATAGATCATACACACAATCCTGAGTTCACTACCTGTGAGTTTTATCAAAGCTTTATTGATCTTGATCAGTTAATGAAAATGACTGAAGAGATTTTTTATGACAGCTATCAAAGAGTCTGTAAGAAGTTTCCTGATCAAATTGATGGAACAGCAGAAGAGCTATTAGGGAGTTGTTTGACTGAAACGGGTAATAGCTTTGAATTTCAAAAGGTGGAATTCATCCCTACTATTGAAAAACTAAGTCAAGAACAATTTCCAGATGCTACTAATCGTGAGCTACTTGAGGGTTTTATTAGTAGATTGGTAAATCGTGGTTTATTAACTGAATATCAAGGGTCAGAGAAAATTCATTTCAGTAAATTGAGTTCTGCACAATTGTTAGATAAACTATCCTCAGAATTAATTGAGCCTTCTTGCGGCTCCAAACCTACATTTATTTATCACCAACCTGAATTATTGTCACCTCTGGCTAAATCTACTACGATTGAATATCCTGTTTTGGGTGGCAATGGCAAGTTTCTTAAGCATAAAATTTCCAAAAGGTTCGAATTGTTTATCGATGGGAAGGAGTATGTAAATGCATATGAAGAAGAGAACAGTCCTTTCGAACAACAATTGAAATTTCTTCAGCAAGCTAGAAACAGGGAAGACTATAATGATGACGAGGCAATTGTTCCTGACTATAATTATGTCGACTCCCTTGAATGGGGTTTACCACCAACTGGTGGATGGGGAATAGGCATTGATAGGTTTTGCATGTTCTTTTGTGGCGTCAATAAAATTGAACAGGTGTTGAGTTTTGGTGATTTGAAAAATGTTTTACGTCAATGAGGCTTGTATATAAATAGAGACTTGGTGATATGTGGTAAGTAAATTATCAATTTTGTATATATAGCAATAATATGATATTACAAGAGATTGTAGCAATCCTACTATAATCACTCCATTATATCAGAAATATCGGAATACTTAATCAAATATTATTATATCCATAATTCCAAACTTTCGGAAACTATCTGAATTTAATTTGAAATTAGTAATCTTAAAATATGCATATAATCAGGAACATTGAGTTGTAAATGATTGATCTACGAACATTTAATTGCAAAATATCTCGAATTTTGTCGTATATTTATTATTTCTGGTGCTTAACTGACTGTTATACAAGAGTTTCTTGACGAGTCCCGCAAAGTTGAACAATTAGGCAAACTAAGAAGATATTATTGTGCCACGCGTAAAACATAGCTACTACGCGTAAGTGATCAACGTTTTAGCAGATACTGTATTATCCATAAACTGTATATGAACACACAGATGCTGAATCAATAACGATTGTTCTGATTTTAACTGAAATACAGGTTTATAATGACACACGAAGATGAGTCATTTCAATTTCCAAGCGTGCCTGGAAATGGCAGTTTTGACTCCAATTTCTACGTTACTAAAGCACCAGAAGTTACATTGAGCAGCCCTTGCGTCCTAGGAGTAGATGAAGCCGGAAGAGGACCAGTTCTTGGTCCAATGGTTTATGCGTTAGCTTATTGTCCTATAGAATACAGCAATGAGTTGAAAACATTTGGATTTGCAGATTCCAAAACACTGAAAGATACCGCACGTGAACAATTATTCAAGGCAATGTGCTCGTTAGATCACGGACTCTATGATAATGTTGGTTGGGTGATAAATAGCCTATCTTCAAGAGACATTTCTGCTGGAATGCTAAGACCTAGCCATGGTTACAGTAATGTTGGTGGGATCTACAATTTGAATGAGCAAGCACATGATGCAACAATAAAAATGATTAAAGCAGTTCTTGACTTGGGTATTGATATCCAAGAGATTTATATCGATACAGTTGGACCTCCAGCAACTTATCAAGAAAAATTGAAAAGGATATTTCCTGGCATACGAAAAATAGTGGTCGCTAAGAAAGCAGATGCCATTTACCCTATTGTTAGTGCAGCAAGTGTGGTTGCTAAAGTAACAAGAGATAAGACACTAGAGAGCTATGGATCCGGCTGGGGAAGTGGGTATCCCTCGGATCCTAAATCATCAAAATGGCTAAAAGAAAATATCGATAAAGTATTTGGGTGGGATCAAATTGTGAGATTTTCATGGCAAACTAGTAAGGACCTAATAAAGAAATCGGATGGTGTTGAAATTGATTGGGGTGACGATAATGATTCCAAACMAAAGTATGGTGTTAGTAAGCTTTTTAGTTCCTCGGATGACATCGATCGAAACTATCGCCCGCTACCCTTTGACAACTGGTATGGAGCAAATGTTGCAAGCCTGAAGTAAATCCAGGTAGAACACGAATAAACAAGAACCAACAAGAGTAGGTGATTTAATCATCACTTTGCCTTGATCTTAACATCAACAACTGATGAAGCTCAATTAAATGGTAAGAATAGTCTTTCTTTCTTTCTTTGTTAGTATCAATTGTGAGCTATTGTTAGAAAACAAGTCGTTCAAGACTCAGTTACAATAAATCATGATAACGCTTGATACGGTACATGTTGAACTGTACTTCCACCAACTTCCGCATAGCCTTGCATATCATTGCATAGCCGGGTGAATTAATTCTAAATGGAATCTGAATAATTCCGTTAGGAGCGGATGAACAGAAATTACCAGAAATTATAATGACTGGAACGATTGTAATATAGATACAATTTAAATTGAAGAAGATAAAATATGAAATGTCATGAATGCAATTTGAATGATCCACTGTCTAAACTTGCCTTAATACATCTCGTTGTAGAATACATGAAGTTTATTCTGAACCTGACAAATCTGATTTTTGTGTGTAAGGCATCTGAGCCTTATCGAACGAGAAGTAATCGGACAAGAAGACCAAACAGCACTTTGATTCAATATTAGAAATGTATTAATAGAGTAGAGTGTAGTGTAGAGTATATACATAATTGTATGTCCTAGAAAATAAATGTCTTTTTTTTCCACAATAAAGGTGTTCATGAAAGGGTTCTTTGATGAATTTCTTTCAAATTAGCTGATGAACAATTTTATGAGAGTCCAAACGATGTTATCATCTTACAGATGAAAAACTAGGAATCTACAAATGGCGAATGAGAATATCTTTCTTTATTGAGGTATTTACCGATCTTTGTTCTCAACTTTATTATGAGATCGGTTCGTAGGTATTCAACTTYTTTTCCTGTTACCAAGTTCTCCATTGAAACGCTCTCAATTATTTGTTCATACGGTGAATAGACACACTCTGATAACATAGTGGATGAGAAGACAATCTTTAGAAATACTTCCAATCATTCAATCCCAGTTAATCCTTATGGTTAACCTCATTACCTCCATCTACGACTATATACTTAATGTTAGCTACCTGTAGTACCAGTAAATATTTCATCTAAAGGTGAAGATGATTCCGATCAATAATACATTAATTCTCCTATCTGAAAGGTGCTGTGTCGTATTAAGACGAGCATTCATCTGCATGAATATGTATTGAAGCAGGCGCTATTTACTCGTTCTGAGTTTATCTTTTCACATGGACATGTATCAAGCCACATTTTAAGTTCTGCTGCTCATTGCTCTGCGTCATACTCTGCAGCGCCATGCAGTAAAGTGGGTTGACAGTATTCTTCCCTATTGTGTTTCCCAAGTTTCCCTCTTCACTTCTCTTCCCTTACATTGAGGCAGCAACAAAACGAAAGCGATGGAATCAGAATTAATACTATGTGAAAATGGATGAACAATAGAGAACTTTTTGGAAGCTAAGGAATAGCAGATAAACCAACATCATCTAGCTTTTTGATTGATTTTTTCTAAATTGATTAAAAGTTGTTGTAGGATTTCAACAGTGTGTTGTCTATATACATCAGTGAGAAAGGAACGATAGTTCGCATATAAAGATGTCAGCCCTTGTTTTTGCTAGAACACTGACTCGCTCAGGAGTCAGGTTGGCTCAAAGGTATGTATTTATGAGAATCAGATTGCCTCTTGAATATTTTAAGGTCATTGATGATGTGTTGTAGAATTTGTTACAGCACAAGAAGAAGAAGAAGCGGGAAGCGCTTCAAAATTGTTTTTACCAGAACTTAATGCATATTACTGAGGATGCATGGGAGTACATCGCTTTTGAGCTGTTTGATCCAGATAGCATGGTATTACCAAATTGCCAGAAAACATTAGTAGCCATTAGCTCATAATTCATGGCTGTTTTATGGTTAATTCTTATTGATTTATCATAATTCTTGTGTTGGTATCGAAGTCCTCACTCAATTGCCAATCTCAGCCACATGATGTATTTAGCCAGGGTTATTACATGAGGTGTAGGGGTATGCATGGATTAAGCATGAACATTACTAGAGCTTAACGTTATTATACATAATAATACAGAATTATGCATGATGGAGTTAGTTCATTTATCCATCACAAATAGATATTCTGACTCGGTTCAAGACATTAAATTAGTGATGATATAATACTACTATATTCAATACAAAACATTCATGGTCATCAATGGTTTTTTTCGATATTCGGTGAAAACGACATTTTATTGGTATTTAAAATGTATTGTCAATCTACTTGAGACTTATACATACTAACATGGGATTTCATTCATTAGATATCCAAATATCTTGGCGAATCAATTACGATTCTATGCTTCATTTCCTCCACATACTGTGATTGATATGCCAGCTTTATCACCTACTATGACCCAAGGAAATTTAGCTTCCTGGTCTAAAGCTGTAGGTGATAAGCTGGAACCAGGTGATGTGCTTGCTGAAGTTGAAACCGATAAAGCCCAAATGGATTTTGAATTTCAAGAAGAAGGGTATTTGGCTAAGATTTTGGTTGACGGTGGTACAAAGGACATTCCAGTTGGAAAGCCAATTGGTGTTTATGTTGATAATGCTGATGATGTTGCTGCATTTGCTGATTTCACTGCCGAAGATGCTGGCGGATCTGCTCTACCTCCTAAGGAAGAACCAGCTCCTGCAAAGGAAGAACCCAAGCAAGCTGCTAAAGAAGAATCAAAACCTGCTTCATCTGCTCCTACCTCCAAACCTGCTGCATCTAAGGCCCCAGTTGGTAGAATATTTGCCTCTCCTTTAGCAAAGACTATTGCTTTAGAAAAAGGTATCTCTTTGAAAGAAGTAAAGGGCACTGGTCCTAATGGTAGGATTACTAAGAAGGATGTCGAAGCTTACACTCCAGCTGCCAGTTCTCCTTCTGTTTCTGCTGCTCCTTCGGCTACTGCTGCTGCTGCTGCTGCTTCTTACGAAGATATTCCTCTCACCAATATGCGTAAGACTATTGCCACTAGACTTTCACAATCCAAGAACACTGCACCCGATTACATTGTTTCATCCACGTGCTCTGTTTCCAAACTTCTCAAGCTTCGTGTTGCCTTAAATGCCAATGCTGATGGTGAGTATAAGATTTCCGTTAACGATATCTTAGTTAAAGCCATTGCTATTGCCGCTAAGAAGGTCCCAGCTGCCAACTCTCATTGGATTGAATCAGAATCTGTCATCCGGCAATATAACAACGTCGATGTCTCGATTGCTGTTGCTACACCATCAGGATTAATCACGCCAATTGTGAAAAATGTCGATGCTAAGGGATTAGTCGAAGTCTCCAAGGCTGCAAAGACCTTAGGTAAGAAAGCCAGAGATGGCAAATTGGCTCCCGAAGAGTATCAAGGAGGTACCATCACTATCTCTAACATGGGTATGAACCCTGCTGTTAGTATGTTCACAGCTATTGTTAATCCTCCTCAATCAACCATTATTGCTGTTGGAACTGTTGAGAAGAAAGCTATTCCCGATCCTGAAAGCGAGATTGGCTTTGCTTTTGATGACACCATTACTCTCACTGCATCATTTGATCACAGAGTTGTAGATGGAGCTGTAGGAGCTGAGTTCATGAAAGCTTTGAAAAGAGTAGTGGAAAATCCTTTAGAATTGATGCTTTGATCTGCTCATTGGTATTATATTAAACGTTTATTGATGCACTTGGCTACAAGCAATAAAAGTTTTGGTCCTGTATCTTGATTGATTAGCTATTTTAAATTTGTTGTAAGATAAATTGTCAGAATTCTTAAAATATTGGTCAATTGTGATCATGTATTAAGTAACATTCGTAAAAAGTAACTATCATCAGTAAAGGTTAAATTAGAATAGTTAAATTAGAATTGTGTTAATCTGTCTTATTACCTGTTCTGTTTGATCATYGATGTATATTAACAAAAAGTACATATAATCATAATAACTCAACTCAATAATGAGGATCAATCAAAGCATCGGACAATTTTCAGCAAGTTAATCATTTACACACCCATTAATTATCTTCCTATCAACGTTCTTTTTCACTCCAGGTACTTTTCTAATACTATATGATACGCTCTTTTTTCCCTAGTTCATAATAAGAGAATCCCATCTATAATGCGTCTTGCATATCACATGAACGACTTCTATAGATATTAATGATTTTCACAGTATTTGCAATATTCACATGACGCTTTGATAGTTACAAGAAAATTCAAAGCCGATAAAGTCAAGCATTTCAGGTCACTTGCAATACAATCTAGAGTTTCTCTAGACCCCTTAAAGATGTTAAGTTAACTCTAGACCCGCAGACGAATTTATATCAAGTTAACCGTTCATCCTAGATGTTTACGATAATCATTATAATTTTAGAAGTGTACAGAATAAATATAGCAGATTGACATAAGATTGACATAAGATTTCATTTCAAAGGTAAATTGCAGTTAGAAGACGGAATGGTATGATGAGTTCTCCTTCAGGAACAAAACTTTACAGGAAGAAGAAAGGTTCGTGGACAATTGAGTAAGATGAGCAAACGCGATGATTTGTCACCAATTCAATCAGATGGATTTCCTATACAGGTCTCTCATCTCATTTGGTACCTGAAAGGGGATCTCATTACCTTTGTCCTTACTGTTTCATTACTTCTTGATGATAGTGCCTCAGACAAGAATTTGCCCCTGAAGTAGAATTTCTCTAAAGTGGCATGAACAACTCAGAAAGGGTTGTTTTTGACGTTAATAGTAGACTGTATTGGTTTTCTACTAAGGATTTACAATGCTAGTGTTCTAATTTATGATATATAAAGCAGGTTTTGTAGGTTATTCGAAGATTGACCATTCAAGGATTCGGTTGCAAACGCATGTGTTCAGTGATTAAGCGACATTAATTTCATCATAAAGCATAAGGTATGTTTCCTAAATGAAAAGATACCTTTTTCTTATTGGGAATAATCGGACTTCATTAGGAATTAGCCTTTTGTTGAAGTATTTTTATTTAGCTGAATTTACTGTTCAAATTCTGTAAGTGCCCAGCCAAGAGGATTAATATTGGGAATACAGTAGCTTAGGCCATCAAAATACTATTCAGAATTAAGGTGTCATGTTTAATTGAAGAGCAAATGAAAATGTGTTGTTTAGATCCAAAAATATCAACGTATAGTCTAGAACGGGGGAGCTCGTATTTTCGCAGTTTCAATCTCCCAGGTTTACAGAATTTGGTTGGTCGGCTTTTGTTTAAACTTGAGTGCAAGGCTTAAGAATGAGAAAATAGAACACTAAGTGGGCAAAACGTCCAAGTTTTGCTATAGTTGTATGTTATTTTCGGTATTTCTGCTGACATTTTAACTATAAACCTTAACCTGCTTATAGTTAAGGTTGTGTAAATGTTTTTAGGCAAGTTTTAGCCAAAAACTCTATTTTGAACGTTACTTTTAGAGTTTGTTTATCCTCATATTTGAAATTATAGGATCTCGCTTCCAAGCATCTGAGGAACCAGAGCGATGGGGTCAATTCCATGCCTATACTACTTATATGTTGTTGATTATGAATTTATTTCGATACATATGATACCAGGTTTGGTTAACAAGAGAAGACGAAATAAAATAACTTTATAAGTGTGGGCGAAATATTATTAAGATCTCTTGGATATAAAGACTAAACATCAATTTTTTGTGCTGTCTACGGCCATTGACTTGAACAGATAGTTCTAAACAAAGTCGTAGCAAAATAAACTCCTTCCCTTTTTTATTTTATTATATTGTTAAGCAGCTAAACGATTACTATGGTCGAAGTGTCTCCTGTCAAATGGATCACTAGATATACAGTAGAAGGCCATGCCATAGAGCTTTCAGCCAATGTTGAATTAGTATTTTTTCAATTATTTCCAACTATATATACATAATTTCAATATAACTACAGCTTGTTACAGTTTGCCCAAACAGTCTTTTCAAGTAAATAGGGCAGAAGAATTTTCAAGCACATTCTATGCACTTAGCAACTTCTTTCACTCATCTAGCTTGTTGTGAGATTACTACCTATTCAATAGAGGATTAGGTAGTAATCTCAATAAAATGATTACTTGTATATTATTGGTTACAACCTTTAACCCATAGTCCTGGTTTAGCACTCTCAATCGTTTAGCGTAAGAAACATGTGCAACAGTGACCCATTATTGCTCTAACTATTTGAGAGAATTCCCAATATGTGCCAGTGTTTTGAATTGACGAAATATTTATTAGATGAGATTTAATTTAAATTAAAGACTAAATTCATAACTAATCAGAAAACTAGTTGATTGGTAGTAGTGATTCCATTGTTTTGAATTAAAGGGATTCAAATTGGTGGTCCTATTTGATCAAACAATTAATGAGGTTAGGGATGAGAAGAGTGATTTATTGGATGCTATTATTTTTAAGAATAAGCAATCCTCGACAATTTTGTTTACATATTGAAGTCATTTAATCAATTGTACAAATAAATGCGTATATTTTGGTAAAATATAATGATCACTTTTAACGAAGCATTCCTTATTCTAATTCAATAAGTGTATAACCAACAAATGAATTACATTAAGYTCATCTTTGYTTAATCGGATGAACTTGAAACATATCAATTAATTGATTCAATTCTAGAATAAAAGCCATAATACATATTATGGCTTCAATATATTGTATAGAAACTAATCCAGCTAATCGTAGATAGTCTATTGGAAATCTAGTGGTTTACTCCAAGACGCATGAACATATATATCTCATCAAAGTAGCAACTACATTCGAAGCCACTATAACTAATTTTCTGTCTACATGTACCATAGTAATATGCAAAGTAATTATGAACTATGTAAATATTTCTCAGCTAGTAATGTAAATCTCATTACAACTATTAGTTACTACCTCTCCTTTGTGAGTTTAAACTCCAGTTCCTGAATAGGAAGGTCAAATTTCTTTCGAGGCAATATTTGACTTAAACTTCTCATACCTGTTTTGGGAACCAAGGCAACCTTATCTTGTATCAAAATAAAGTTAGAGGTTAGAACAGCCATTTCATTAACCGAAATCAATGAGGAATACTTAACACAAACATGCAAAATACAATGTTAGTAATCTTGGATAGATGTATTCCATTTTCTTGGATATTCTATCATATTCGGAAATTACATGAGAAACAGAACTAAGATTTCATGTCTCAAATGCAATCGATACAAGGGACCCAACCTATTTTTTCTTTTTAATTAGCTAATCATAATCAAAAATTAAGAATATAACCGTTCATTTGAAATGGTGACAAGATTCCAGACAGTTTTACAAAGCGAAAATTCTCATTGAATACATCAATGAAATAAAAATACTAATTACACAGTTTAACTCATGGTGTATTGAATACTTAAAGGCCAAAAACACCACATTTGATCATCGAAAATAAGAGCTTTAGATATATATATCGAATATGTTCTTTATTACAAGGCTCCTCCACCTTAGCAGAAAATTCGGAGAGAATCGGTAATTATTTGATTGAGTTTTTATAAAGCCGTATGGTAGATAGAATTGAGTGAAGTTCTTTCTTAAAAGCATAAGGTTAGCCACACTTGATTGCAAATTAAAGAATTGACGAGTACATGTTTAGGACACATTTTTTAGACGTAACTACAACGAGGAATAAAAACGGTTAGATAACATGAGCTGTATACTTTGGGAAAAAAATGTAATAAGTGAAGTAAGGGAGAAGCTGTTATTCATGTTCTAGAGCAGGGAACAGAACGCCAAACAATTGTTATTGGCCTTTAGTTAGCACCAGTACTCTGGTAAAATGCCATGTAACGTTAACCATCTTCAGTACATATTAATACTTTTTTTAGTTATAACTGACTTGAAATATTAAATTGATAGGCTATATGGTGCAATTAAAATTTGTAGATAAGTGGGAAATCAAAAATTCTGGTATTGTAATCTTGCGTTATGGGATAACTTATGCCATCTGAATCCCGTGCCTCTACATCGTTTCACTTAGGTTAGTTCACAGATTGACTGAAATTAATAATATGGTAAAACATAAAATGAAAATTCAAACCTTATTGTGCTATATAGTGAAATTACTCTTTTCATGCGTAGTTACATCCTAATTGGACCTAACTATGAGCACCAGATAGGCTGTGCCTATATTTAATGTATATAGTTTATGAACCCTGACGTTGAATAAACTTGTCCCTCTTACGTGAAAACACGACAATTACACGTGAATTCTTTAGTATTTCAAATCCAGGTTTTCTTATGACACTCTTCCAACTGTTCTATGAATTCATAATACCATACTATATTCTATGAACAGATAGATATCCACATTTTCTTAAATTAAAAATGGAAGATGGCTGCAAAAAGTTATTTTTCTGTTCACGAAAATAGTTGTATTACATACATTATCATTGCCATTGCTCTATCATTCTGACCAGCAGCTGATAAATGCCTTTATGTCTTATTATTTTGTAGTATGTCATGAAGAATATTTGAATCTTAAAGCTGTTTTGTCCTATTTCTAAAGCTCCATTTGTAGGTGGTGAATCTTTGAAATAGGAAGGATAAATAGAAAAGGCATATGCTCATGCATATTTGTACATGTCTTGTAGAGGGTTTCTAGTCGAAAATAAAGTTGTTCAAAAAGTTAACCTGAATAACTTGAAATTCTTTAATTTTCTTCTTCAAAGCTCTACATACAACAAACCTACAACTGTGTATGCAGTTGAATGGGAGTTCTTTCTTATTGACAGAACAGGGTTTCGTAAAGGCAATTCAAAATATTCTGGTCAATTACGAAGATTAGCCTTACATTCATAAAAAGAATTATGTGAAGGAAGAGCTTTCTTATTACATCCATCATTCTATTCATATCTACTTCATCAAGAATACTCTTCTCATCCTCAAATTCAATCAATACCATGGAACTTGTTCAATCCAATGGTCAAACATCGATCGACATGTCTACCTAAGCACAAGAACCCTGAACAATATTTAGCTTCATTGTGCTTAACGCCTGAACTATCATAGTATATTTTCGTGTGAAATACATATCAGTTATTCCTTTAAAATTTTTATAGGAAATGTCTTTCAATGTTCATTAGCTCATCTACATACTTCATCCCATTTTGGTGATACTAACAATCGATTAGGAAAGGCTCTATCACTTTTGGGAGAAACATTTAACTTTTTAATTCGGTTAATAATGTTTCATTAAACAATTTTCAGTCTAGGCCCTCTAAGTTAGTATTGGAAGACGAAAATTAAGGTTTGAAATAACAAAAGCCAAAGGCTCTTTTAAGGTTATACACTATGATTAATTTTTTCTATTAACTGAATTTCTCTATTTCTCTTGATTCATATAGTTACATCTTAGGATACCACTTCTCGTGCTGGCTAGAGTCTAAAATAATATATATACAGGGATAGATCCCCCAAGTTTTCAAGTATTTCATTTTCTTCCTTTCTCTACTCTTTTTGTTCCCTTTTTAACTATCAATCATCCATTAACAGTATCTCAGCAAGATTCAAGAAATTTGTGTTGCAAGCCAAGTATCTTCGTTCGTTAATTAAATCATTCAAAATGCAATTCAAAGTCCAAGCTCTTATCTTCTTGCTCCTCAGCTATGTTATGGCTGTTTTCGCTCTCCCTGAAGCTATCACTTTAGCTCCAAGAGCTGTCACCACCGTTGACATTAACCTTGGTACCACCGTTACTATTTGGGAAACTGTAACTGTGTGGGTCACCATCACCAGATGGCATACTGTCCAATCTACTATCACTCTTCCTTACATTCCTACTAGTTCTAATTCAAGTGCTTGAATGATTTAGAAGTGATTTGATGATACCTTGCTGAAGATGTTGGAGTATGACTGGGGGAATCGATAAGGATATTGCTGTGTTTCAGGCAAAACATTGTGGAAGGTGTAATGCAAGATAATCATTGCTTTCATCCTATTGATGTTAACGAGTCGAGTGTTTTTTGTGTATTATAGGTCGTTGCATGCATATAAGTCGGAGTTTCACTTTAACTTACAACTTTCATTTCTGGTTCTCGGTCACTGTGATCGTGCTTTATAATCTAAATTTAATGGCTGGTTTACAATAAATTTTCATAATACTGATAATTCTATAGTTGAATTGTGGGATCGGGATCCATTGTAGGATTTGTGCAATAGATGAGTTTCTGCTGCGTAGGTCAATTCGATGGAAGGTTAGTGAGGTGCTGCAAGTAGCCGAGAGACTAAGTAAACTTTAGTTGTAATTGGGTTTTGGTATGCTAAGCATTTTAAGCCTCTCAAACTTTATTGTGAATTCCAGTGGACGCGTGTTGCCTGTTAGTTTATAAGCAGATCTTATCGTTCAACAAAAGAAACTGAATACTAGCTAAAAAAATCCAAAATTATTTTTCTTTTTTTAAATTGAACTAACTATGGATTGAAATATTAAAACGTCAGCTTCTTTCTTTCCTTTCCCTTTCAGTAAAGAAAGGTGTAGAAGGTTTTTCTGAAAGTTTGAAAGAAAGAGTATATTCAGGCAACCAGCCTTTTTTTAGGACGCTATAGATAATTAATCGGTGGTATCTCTTTCTGATAACTTTTGCATTGATAAATATAACTTTGAGTTCAACCTAAACCGTAACCTTAAAAAAATTATATGATAAAACTTGAGTAGTTTAAGAATACCAAACTAGGTATTTACATACGTTAATCAATGAGGAAAGGCAGAATGATGATATACTGGTAAAAAATAATATTATCTCCAAGTAATCCGATTAATTAATCACTTAACTATATATAGTTTTTGAGGTAAGTAATGCCTTGGCCTTGCCATGTGTTTATCAACAATTTTCGTCACTTTCAGAAAGAATGAGCAGAAACAGGAGATGATATACCGATCGCCACGATTCATAGTTTGTTGGATCATAATATAGTTGATTGTATGTGATTCTCACATTACTCTTGATAGAAAATTAACAGGAAAGCACGTTTCGATTCATTTAATTGATTGCAAATCAAGAATCCTTGTCTGCTGATGAAAGTGAACTGTTAGTGTAGATGTTTACGTGGAAAAGCTCATTCAATAAAACTTTGAAGAAAAGTCAAATAACAAAATCAACGATTAAGTCTTTCTCATCAGTCGAATAAAACATTTTCCAGAATTCCTGATTACACACTTGTTTGTCTGATTGAAATATCAATGCAGATTTAACAGAAAATTCAAGGTTAGTTTTAGGTTTGAATTTTGTAGAGTTAGTAGTAGGTTATTCTACCAATTATGCTGGCGGTTCAATTCAATTGAAGACTATTGAACTTCATGGAAATACCAGACTCATCAACAATTTTTATCTTAATCGCGCAATTCAATTGTAATACTTATAATTCATTTTAGATCTTGTTTAAGCTTTACATTTCTGTAGTTATGAAGGTTTTCGGTTGTCTCTCTCAGCAAATCTGTCTCAAATATCGAATATCTCTCTCTTCCTTTGCATTACAACATTCATTGGCGTAAACCTAGTCTAATGAATCACAACCAAGGCCTACAGGCAGAACTCCCTTCACTTTCAGCTAAAATGTTCTACATAAGTTGATCAAAAACAATTCAGGTGTTTGAGCTCAAGGATCAAATTGCTACAGTTCACATTTTTTTTGTAATCAATACAGGTTTATTATTCATCAAGCATTAACAATAATAGAAGAGAAAAGGTAAAAAATAATCTACCTTTAAAATCCTCATACGATTCAAGTAAAATCGTGAACAATCATAAAACAAAAACATAAAATAGAAAATAGAAAATTATAATAGGAACAGAAATAACCACTATAATGTTCTGATATAATAGACAAGATCGGTAAAAAGAAGACTGGTGTCGGAGCCAATAGAACTTTAGAGGCCATTCACCTTCATTCAGAGATATTGTAAGTATGATCAACAATCCTTATGAAATGATAAATCCTTCATAATTATTCTTAGCACACTTAGCTAATCTATGACGATAGTCAGGTAATCCACCTAAATAGTTCAAAGGTTCAATCTTCTTACCAGGAATGTTAGCACCCATATACCAGGACTTAGCTTTGGGGAATAATGATTTATTAGTCAACTCGATATTTCTATTGGTCCACTCTTCCTCATATTCTTCTTGAGGACTGATTTTACTCTTACCAGAATCAAGGACATCTTTAATCAATTTAACAATAAATATGCCTTGACCCTCAACACAACTTGGACCATTACAGAAAGCAGTTGGTGCTTGAGGACCATAAGTATAGAACATATTAGGGAATCCAGCAACACTCAAACCGTAAGAAGTTTGAAGACGCTCAGCCCATTTATCCTTAAGTTTGAGGCTATTCTCACCTTCGATGTCAATTTGATTATAACTACCAGTTAAAGAGTCAAATCCTGTAGCTAAAACTAATAGATCGAATTCAATTTCTGTACCGTCTTTCAGAATTGCACCRTTTTCTTTGAAATCAACAATTGGATTAGCATTCCAATCAACAACATCAACGCTATCACTATTGAAACATTCATAAAAATTTTGTTCCAGTGATGGTCTCTTAGTACCAAAAGGATGAGGTTGTATCTTGGGAGCTAAGATTTCTCTCTTCCTTGGATCCTTGACTCTTGCTGCTGTCTTTCTTTGCCAATAGTCATAAGCAATATCATTTGCTTTTTGATCAAATAAAATATCATTATAAGTAGCAAGCCAAAATTCGAATCCACCAGCAGAAAACAAATCATCAAAGAACTTTTCTCTCTGTTCTGGTGTATCTTCAAAAACACTCTTCGAAGAGAAATCAAATTGCATACCACCAAATGTATCTAATCTGTCCTCATAGAATTTTTCATTCTTACCTGGTTGTTTATCGTTAGGACCATACTTTTCTTGTTGCATTGGTAAACATAAGTTAGGAGTTCTTTGGAAAACAGTAACTTCCTTAGCAACTTCTGCAGCTTCTTGAGTTACTTGAATACCTGTTGAACCAGTACCAATTATAGCAATCTTTCTGTTAGTCATATCAACCCCTTCTAAAGGCCAGTCAGAAGTATGATAACACTCACCTTGGTAATTATGTAAACCTTTGAAGTTAGGGACAAATTTCTTAGCAGCAAACCCAGTACAAGGTAAGAAGAAAGTAGCAGTAGCATGGACACCATCTTGGGTGTGAATATGCCATTTATTTTCGTGGCTCTTATAATGAGCAGCAGTGACAAAACTATTAAGGGTGACATCAGGCCAAAGATTCAATGTATCACCAGCAAATTTGAAATATTTCTGAAGTTCAGGCCAAGCAGGATATTTTTCAGACCATTTCCAAGACCAAAGCTTTGGATTTGATAACTCATAAACAGGAATTGACGAGTCAACTCTTGCTCCTGGATAGCGGTTATGACACCAGGTGCCACCTAGCATTTCACCAGAATCAAAGATATGAACTTTGAGTCCTAATTCTCTTAATTTATCTAAGAAATAGATACCGGAGAAACCAGCTCCAATAATAATAACATCGTATTCATCAACCATTGTGATAGTATATTGTTGTCGTAGTAGTGATTGTAGTGATAGTTGTAGTTTACTGTTAACTATAGATAAACTAATGTTTATTTGCTTTGATCTTCTGATCTTGTAACTTAGATKTATTGATGGTTATCTCAAGTACTATTTGATCTAATTAAAGATTTACTAATAAATTTCATCTCCCTTCAAAATCTTTAATCTAAATGGTAGGATACTTTTCACCTTATATACCTTTGGTGTGCTTTCTGACGAAAGGTGAATCTTATGGCTATTTTCAGCATTTTCTTATATTATACTAGAACAATAAAGCATTTTTTGATTCACTATAACTAATAAGCTCGGAGACTTCTAATGCGATTACTTGCTTCACCAAATACTGCTTTGGTTTCTCCAACACACCAAGCTTCCATCTATAGTAAACGATTCGTACATTACCTCATCTCAGTTGGCTGGTACACATGATCAAACTAAAACTGATGATATGATAAAACAAACCTGGGGTAAATGTATGGGATTTTTGAACGAAAAAGCTTAAAAGTAGGTTTGAGATTCTTTGTTTCATGGTAAATTAAAGGAAAGAAGTCGCTTCGTTGCAAAGTTCATCGGGAGCATGGCAGTAGAAGCAATTAAGGTTTCAGCGAAGATCTACTTCCCGTTCGAAACTCAAAGTTCAATTTGGATATAGTACAAGTGCTTTTCAATTAATGCTAAGTGCATGATTATTAAAATAATCAAATTCCTTTTTCTCATATTATAATACGATATAACGGTATATGATAGCGGAAAACCAAGTYTTCAGGAATAGTATGTGAGATTTCACTCCTCAACAATTTTAACTAGCATTTGAATTATGAAGAACGTAGAAAAAGGGTTTCTTAAACTCAATCTCGTAAATGTTCATATAAGGCAAGTGTTTTCTAAAGTTCACTAACCTCATCTCTTTAATTTCGTATGAGATTCGTCCATAATGAAATTTACCATTTAGGAATATGTAATCAATTATGATCATAAAGGACTAAAGCAACATGATTTTTTTAACATTATCACGGTCCTGCGACACGTTAGAAAATATTAAGGTGTTTCAAAAAAGCCAATCTCCTTTTTTATTGATAGCAATTTGTTTGACTGGAAGGTAATGAATGTTCTGTTCTACTGTACTCTGTTTTTTCCCAAAAATTTTCAAATTTTTATTCCTATCTTCCTCTCGAATCATACGAAACTTTTACAGATCTCGTACTGAAAATGTAGGATGGAAAAACTGAATACGGAAGTAAATTATTGATGATGTGATCAGTATTTCCACTTTTATACATAGGAGCAATCATCAGGATCCTGTAGTTCACCATGAGATTGCTAGTCTTCAATATTATTTCCCATGTAGGGATCATCACGATTTACAAAAAATTATAACATGATACTAAATTGTGTATAATAGCTACATAAATTTATAATATCAAATAATTCAATCGTATGATAACCTGTTGCTAAGTATCAATGTGATGTTAATGTCCTTTCAATCAAGCAGGGACAGCCCCTCCAAGACAAGATACCAGTAAAGTTTTCTGCACCACAGCAATTCTTACAACTTACTCCTCCTTCAGAAACAAAACTGTCAACTTTATGTTCCAATTCAAGCTTTATGAAGTAAAATACATTCTTGAGGTTATCGGAATATCCGCTCCGATCATACTCTTCAGTACAAGATACCAAATACCAAACTAAGATTGCTTTTACGCTATCTTCCCCGCACTTTCTCGGAAAAAATGATGTTCTATCTTCTAATACTCTTTGAGGCTCATTTACAATCCCCTGAATGTTTTTAACTATTCTAATTTGGCGATCATTTAATTATATTCTTTATAGTTCAATTTGTTATTCGCCGTTTTTCAATATCTACCAATTTTCAAGGTAATTATTCATTATCTAGTTGATCAGCATATTATATTGATCATGGTTCCCATTCTTTGGCGCAGAACGGCTGGATCAACTCTCTCTGCTATACTTCTATAGATTCGGATGTATAGATAATAACTATCAGACTGCTTTAGATTATAAGTTATGTAACCCTGGTGAGGTCAAGTAATTATTTCTTGATTATATGACTATTCTTTCAACTTGTCTCTCATTCCATTTGATCCATTATTCCAATATCTTACTTTTCCATCTATCAAACCCTTGAGTAAGTCGGTCAGTTAGTGCAGTTTGTCCCTTAAAAATAGTACGTATCTCTTTACTAAAAGAGAATTACGAGAACAGTAGGGGAAACTAAATACGAATGCTAAACCATGTGCTTCAAGATGGGATGGTCAACTCCGAGGAGAAATCTATAGCAGTAAAGAGTAGAAAAGATATACTGATTATAATTATAAACATATAGATTTTAGATGGAAATAGTTTGCTAGTATTTGAGTCAAACTTGGATGGGTTTGAATAATAGGAGAAATCGGTTGTAAGTGCAAACAAAGTATGACCGAAACTTAACAGATGCACGGCAGAAAAGAACTAGTAATGTGGAGCGGCTTGTATAGTAGAAACATCAAACATTATTTGACTTGAAGATAATACACAATCAAACAGCTCCGCTCCATACAATGAATTCTAATGAGGCTTTTGCTTGAAAACAATATGGAATTTTTTGTAAGAATGGCATCTCAACTATACGAACCAATGGGTCAACGAGTGTCTAGTGCATTTAACGAAGATAACATAACATTTATCACGTAACGTTTCTCATTATATCTTTCGCTAAACAAAAATATAATTGAATAAATGTTTCCCGCTTCTCTCATATCACACACTTTTTTTGTATCCTGATCTATTCATCAATCTACAAAAAACCAAATGAGAGTCAATCAGTTTACGATTAATTCTTCTTCTTAACGTACAAGGTTCAACATTGGATTAAGATAAACTTTATTGAGATATGTATGAACCTTATTTTGAAAACCCAGTTTCCAGACGAGGTATTTCAAATCTTGCTAACGTTCTAACATTACTTGAAGGTAAGTATTTAAATGGGGATTTGCCCACTTATCAACAGTTACAGTTGAACATTTTGATAATAATGAGGAAGTTTTTACAAGACTGACAATCAAGGAAATAACCAAACTTGATGGTAATCAAATCACACACTATCGAAGCGAAGCAACTACCAATATTCTCAATACCAATTAGTCTGCACAATGGCTTTACTATCTGCTGAACAACAGGCTGCACTTAAGACCGAGGTTGATGCCATCTTGCATAAAGTGGTCTCTGGCGATGTCAAAGTACCAGGTGTTGTTGCTGGCATCACTGATAAAGATGGTAACATTCTCTATTCTGGTGAAGCAGGTGTTAGGTCACTTCGTTCAGGCAGCAAGCCAATGACACAAGACACTATATTTGCTATCTACTCAACTACTAAAGCCTTAACTGGTACAGCTGCCTTAAGACTTTATGAAGAAGGTAAGCTTGATCTTGATGCTCCTGCCAAAGAATATTGCCCTGAGTTAGGTGATGTTGAAATAATTCAAGGATTTGATGAAAATGATAAACCAATTCTCACTAAACCAAAGAATGAAATAACTACGAGAATGTTACTTACCCACACTGCAGGTTTTGGATATTTCTTCTTCAATGAAAAATACAATAAGTTACTACAAACTACTGGTGAACCAAATATCCTGAAAGCAACCAAGAAATCTCTATTAACACCGATTTTATTTGAGCCAGGTACCAAATGGGAATATGGGACAAATATGGATTGGGCTGGGCAAGTTGTTGAGGCTATCTCTGGCAAATCTTTAGACAGTTACTTGAGAGAAATTTTGTTCACACCATGTGGAATGAATGATACAAGCTTCATCAGGAATGAAGACTTTCTCGAAAGGCAAGCTGAGATTCATCAAAGAGATTTGGAAAAGCCTGAGAACTTGACACCTTTAGGTGACTTATCACCAACTAACCCAGAAGTCCATATGGGAGGGCATGGTCTTTACTCCACTGTTGGTGATTATCTCAAATTCTTACAAGTTTGGCTTAATGATGGTAAATCTCCTATTACCGGAGCTCAAGTTCTTAAACCTGAGACAATTAAGTATGCCGAAAAGAACCATTTGCCTGTTGGCACCGAAGTTACTCAATTGCCAGCAGTCGTTCCTGAATTAACACACGCTGCTGAATTTTTCCCTGGTGATCCAAAAAGCTGGGGTATAACTTATTTCATCAATGATGTTGATGCACCAACTGGAAGACCTAAGGGATCTTTGGCTTGGGCTGGTTTACCAAATTTGTATTATTGGATTGATCGTAAGAATGGAGTAGCAGGCTATTGGGCAACACAAGTTTTTCCATTTGCTGATCCAACTTCAGTTGGGGGATACTTCGAAATGGAATCTGCTTTATATAAGACTTTAAAAGCTTAGGCAATTTGGATGCTATATGAATATGACGATACGATTTGATTGAAACTTTTCTTTAATAGTTCACGTTTTATGTTATTTTGTAAGTTTAAATTGTAATGATAGGATAGAACCAATCGAGGTTTGGTTCCGTAGAACGAAGGTGAAAGAAGAGTAGAACTTACATGGAACATACATACAATCTTTCGACGACAAGAATTTATGAACAGTTCTTGATTCTGCTGAACCCTTACTAGCTTTATTCTAAACATCTATGCTTCAGCTATTGTATTGGACAACTATGACTTCAATATGGCAATTCCTTTTCCTAGACTTATTTACCTCAGGTACACAGTTTATCGAAAGTCAGTGTGTTTATTCAAAAACTACCCCGCTTTTTCTGTTTTATTGCCTTGAACAATGATTGATTAAACTATTTATTGATTATATAATAAACAATTGTGAAAGCTTTGAAATAAAGGGAGGGAGATCTGATATTGTTTAAGGCCGGGTAATATATGGCATTTTTGATCACTTTTTCACTTTCTGTCCAGGGCAAAGGATAAATGTGGTGGTAAAGTAAGGAAAGAAATGTCTGAAGATCAGTTATCAAAGTCATTGGGATTAATGAGAAAGGGGAGAAAGAAGAGCAACGAACTTGGAGATCAGATCTTTAGGCAGTAAAATCGAATAGTTCACACTTTTGAGTTACATATTCTTGAAAATCACAATGGCCAACGGTTTGTTTTTATCTGAAGATTCTAAGGTACGTCTTTGATACAGTGTAGTTGAAGAGAGAATAAGTATAATAATGGTTTGGAATGCTAACTTTTGTTTTCAGGAGAGAATCACCAAAGTATTAGATGCTTCCATGGTTTTCCTTCACTATGGATTTTTGCCATTAGTTTTATATCTGGGTATGTGTTTATGTTTATTTTGTTGGGCGTTCGTTAGAATTATTGATAGATTTAGACTAATAGCTGTATTTGCAACTGTATACTAACTATGAGATTAGGATATGCTAATAGCAACCCCAAACCTTCATTGATTGCGTAAGTTGATTTCTGCTAAATTTTGCTACATATTTATTGTTCATACTAACCAAATCAGTTTATTGTCACCTTTCGGTAACTAAACTATCGTTATCGGTTCGATATGAATTGAACCACCTACTGTTACTGTCTGTATATAAAGGGAATGTTATTTGTTCATTTCTATAGAGAAAATCTATTTGTAAGAATGTATTAGAATATCTTAGTTATAGGATCTGATGATACCTTAAACACATCCTTGTTTCAATAGTAGTATGAATTGGAGCAAGTTGTGGTGTACAAACAACTCACACATTTGATAGTTCGAGAGACTTGAGCGTTTCCTATTCATCGGCTATTGACAAGTCTTGATCTATGTCCGAATCTAGGCTTTCCAATGTGATACTTATGTGATTGCTGAACAAACGTATTATAGACGTAGTATTATATCTCTTAGATATTCAGAAAGCGACACAGGGTCACTATCTTTGGTTATTCAATGCTTATCATTCTACGTGTAAAGTCCAATAACTCATCTTCACTGACTGTTTTCTTAATCTTTTTATTATTTTGCCTACCAAGTTTATTAGGCGGAAGGTACGATCACTCTAATGGCATTAGTCTTATTATTGAGCAAAGAAGACATTTAATACATTGAAGTAGTATGGCTAAAAGCTCCTACTTTTCTTCCTGCGCATCAAGGTTTTTTATCAGTAACTAAAACTCGTTACTATGGAAAAATATTGTTCGTATTATAGTCGCAGTCTTTGTCAGCATGGATTATTCTTCCCGTGCAATTCAGTGGCTTACGATGGTCTTCTTTGTTAACTCACCACATTTAGAGCCTCAGACATTGCACGTTCCAAGATGCATGGCTTCTAACTTATTGGCTTCAAATTGCAGAGTTTATTTCACCAGCAGGAAACTCTGGCTATTCCCCATAAATTCATATAACGTCTGATATTCGATGATTGAGCGGAAAGTCAACGGCTATCGCAGATTTCTATATACCCAGAATGATTGATCTCCTTTCAGTTTTGGCTCAGTCACCATCATTTCAGTTGGAATCCGAAGTAAGACATCTTCTTCTGATGATCGCAAATCCAAATCAAAGCATTCCGTTTTCGTGTGTTACTTCATTCTATAGCAGCAGCTTACATAATACATTTGAATAAAATAAGTATATGTATATATATCTAACCGTTCATTTTCATTTGATCCCTTTTTTAAACTTGGCCAACTGCCAAAGGGTGGTTGTAGCCAAAAAAATAAAGTTGTGAAAATCACTAAGAAAAATCCAACTGCCAAACGCAGCTTAGTTGTCTTTTTTATGTATTTCATTAGCACATGATGAGAAAACGGCCATATTGACCGATGTCGATTATTATTTTTTTGATCTGATCTGTTAGTCCAGAATAAATAGATGAAAAAGAGTTTGTATTCTATATTCTAAATCAAACCAAGAATACAAAACGATATAATACTAATAAGGGATTGAACTCCTAACAAATACTCTCTAGCTATCTCATTTGCATCTAAAAAGAAAAATAGTAGTTGATCACAATGAGCATAACATTATGAAAGATTCAAATAGCAGCAGCAAACGAAGAGTGACCAAAAGGACTGCAGAGTCCATCTCTGGGCTCACAGCCGGAATTTGCACAACAGTTGTAGTCCATCCTTTGGATTTGATTAAAACACGATTGCAGCTTGACTCATCACGAACAAATAGACTACATATTGGAGCGGTTAAAAGTACGATAAAGAAGATTCAAGCGGATTCTCAGCGGTATGGGAAAAAGAGCAAGGTTAATTTTGTAAGAGAAGTGTATAGAGGATTAGGATTGAATGTTATAGGGAATGCTAGCGCTTGGGGTTGCTATTTTTCTATTTACGAAGAGCTGAAAACAGCTTTGACGAGTCATAAACTGGTATCAAAAGAACTATCACCAGTGGATTATCTTGGATGTGCATTCATTTCAGGTATATGTACTGCTCTCATTACTAATCCTATCTGGGTGCTTAAGACAAGAATCTTATCAACCTCAAAATTAGATTCAGGAGCATATAAATCAGTATTTGATGGTATCAAACAAGTGTTTGCGAAAGAAGGTATCTTAGGTTTTTGGCAAGGTCTTACACCTTCTTTGATGGCAGTCAGTCACGGAGCTATCCAGTTTTCCGTATATGATAGCCTAAAAAAATATCGCATGAAACAAAAACCAAAAATATACTCCGATGCATCAGAGAAGCATATGGACGTACCAAGTCTAGGCACGATTGAATATATCATTGGTTCAGCTGCAGCAAAATCAGTGGCCACGTTGATAACATATCCTCTGCAAGTATGTAAATCAAGGCTGCAAGCTTACGGCTCAAAGCAAATATATGGGGAACGGAGAGTTTTTATTAATATGGTTGGAACAATTTATACACGAGAGGGAATTTTGGGATTTTATAAAGGATTGATACCAAATTTGGTAAGGGTTATCCCTTCTACGTGCATCACGTTCACGATCTATGAACATTCCAAGCACTTATTAACAACAATTTAATGCATATTTAAGGAAATCAATGTACATTTGAAATTGAACAAATTTTTCAAACCATTTTCCGTAATCAAAGTCGCCACTATACATATATACCTATTAGAATTGGTTCTTCTACTGTAATTGTTAATATGTGAGTTTTTAATTCATTACATGATACTATGATAACATTTAATGAGATGAAATTATAAGTTTATTTCAGAGCCATATAAATTAGTAACCGAATTCAGCTAAAGCCTTGGAAGCTTCAGTTTCAGAAGCAGCAGACTTAGCAGAGGCAACCTTCTTAGCAAAAGCCTTCTTCTTAGCATAGTAAGCAGCAGACTTAACCTTTCTCTTTTCTTCCAAACGATCGACAACATCAGCATATTTCCAGCCAACTTCAGCACTTAATCTGCCGACAGTGGTGTATTTTCTTCCTTGCTTCAATCTGAGGACTCTTAGGGCTTGAGGRACAACAACTCTCTTCTTCTTGTCATATGGAGGAGGAACACCCTCGAAAACCTTAAGACGTTCTAAAGCAGCCTTACCACGGGCAGTCTTGTGAGGAATCATACCACGAACGGCCTTGTAGAAAATTCTTGATGGGGCACGAAAGTGGAAAGGACCACGCTTTTGGTTGAATCTGGTGGCCTTTCTGAGGTAAGCGTGGTATTTGAGTTTAGCTCTGAAGAAATCACCGGAAATGTTCAAAGCTTCACATCGGACAACAACAACTTGTTGACCGTTGAGGATTTGCTTGGCAACAGTGGAAGCAAGACGACCTAAAAGGTGTCCCTTACCTATAAGATAGTTAGTATATGATTCAGTATTAGCACCAAAAATAAAACAGAGCGATTAATCGAATGATAGCACGAAACTGACAGTTTACTGACAATCTGGTGGTATTGTAAATCTGTAATATAGCCGCGAATGTTACCTAGATAACGTGAAATAGACCGTTGAATGATCTTATGAACCATAGTGAAGTTTAATATAATTTCTATCGACCGTCAACTAATTCAAGCCCAGATGTTCTGGTGATTAATATTTCATAACAGCTGTAGATGTTGCTTTATCAATCAAATTCTATCCTCTGCTGATAATAGTACGTCGTTTGTCGCTATCATTCAGTCAACATCAATAATTCAGTTGAAACATACCATCAATAACAACAACAGGTTCGAAGGTGCTCATTTTTGATCTTTGATGGTTATAATCTAATCTTCTGATTGTTGGTAACCAAAGAATAAACCCGATGATCAACTTCAATATCTACTGGTAAATTCAATAGTTAGTAGAAGTAAAGGATATAATGCAAAAGAGTTTATCAGCCTCTAACAAGCCATAGTGTCATTTGCGTGGGTGAGTAACACTTGGTTGATTATGAGTCGGTTTGCTTGGTAGAGCATTGTGCGTTTCCTAGAATGGACTACACTTGAAGAGTGAAAATCATAAAATGAAAGTTCGAAAATTGCGTAGACTTCAGATACTTGTTTGGGAAACCACTTTATAAATACGTGACAATGTTATAAAACCTACAGAAGATCACACGAAAACCACATGATCAAAAGTATTAGAAATTTGTTATTGATTATGTAATATTATAATATATAATTGGTCGATAAACCGTACCTTCTCAGCTACACTATTGTGACGGCGATTACAACAACTAATACTCTCAAAATCTATAGAAAATCATTTTTTTTTTTTTGATCCTTGAGATTACACGTTAGTCTCTAAGTAAGAAGAGATCAACAAAGGGTTCAAGAATTGACTTGCAACTGACCATATTACATTTATTCCCCTTTAAATCATTAGCTTAGACCAACTTAAGCACATTTTTCAAGAAGTCAAAATTTGAGTGATAACTTAAGCACATTTTTCAAGAAGTCAAAATTGAGTGATGATAACTAATCAACGAAAAATTCATGAATGAATAATCAAAGGTTTACCTAAAACACCAGTAGTATCCACACTTATTGTTGTATTTAGCCTTTTTCCAGGCTGATTACTAAAGTATAAGTTCAAATCACAATAATAACTTATAGCTTGTGTGCCGTTGACGGACAGTTCCTTGTAGTCAAATGATTGAGTTTCGCATAATATGAACACTTGAACACCAATAGTTCGTGTAATGTATCGTAAGAGAGTCAAAAGGTTCGTAATTTCCCATTGAACTGGAGATTGTTAGTAAACTATCACATCAAACAAAAGTATATATTTAAAGCCCAGTAGCTACTTACCGTGAACATATGTTTTACTCATCGAACTTCTAACCAAATGGTGAAAATTATCAATTACAACAATGTTTCTCTCATCTGATTGTATGGTGTTCATTTTTGTTCTTACAAACTCAGTTAACCCCTTCAAATCGAAGCATCGTATTTTATCAACAGCTGAAGCACAATTTTGTAGACTTCTTCCGTCCACAGATTGGTTTGTTTTGGATAAAGTGTTTTTCAGTGTACTTGCAATCCCTTTGAGTGGAAACGTTCCAGAAGTATCAATCCACGAAACATGAACAGCTTTGAAGGTATCAGTAGATTCAGGATTTCCAATTGATTCAACAATTGCTTCTGAGACCAATTCAATAACGCTCTATTTATCGTTAGATTTCCTCGTCATTCGGATAGAGGGCATAAACAGTCGTTCTCAAGGAAAATGTATAACATACCTGCAAACAGATGGAATACTTGGATGTCACACTAACCAAATTGACAATAACACCAGAGGGAATTCTTGAATTTGGTATCATCACATCTGCATCGTTTCTAGTATCATCGCTACCATCATTTTCTTGCAAGCATTCAATTACAAACCTGGTCAAACAACTGCCACTTGAACTAAACATCGGATACGCCAATCATCAATCATTACTGAACCAGACAAATCAACAAGTCTCAGGCATCCAATTCACACACAGAATCCCAGATCTTTGATGTTCATGCTTTATCGTACAATCCGTACCACTTGTTGGCATAGTTCATCTCTAGCAATGAACTGTTTATCTATTCATTTACATCCGATGACATTCGTGGCATGTGATTTTAGCGTTGAATGTCCTGCATGTAAATGCACAATCATGCAATCATCTACTTATTTGTCTGTCATATTTAAGATTTGTCATGATAAACCGTAAACTAAAACAACGTAACTCAGCCTTGAGTGTCATGTCATGCTCTGACATTATACGATTTCAAGGCTTTCACTATTTTATAGGCTGTGTAGTTCTGCTAACCATTTGATAATGCTTTGAAAAGCAGATAACTAAGAATAAGGCTTGGATTCGTAAGGTAAGATTAAGTATGGATGAATCACGCTACGTTGCAACTACTGGGCTCTGGATCAAAAGTCTTTTGTTTATTGAAAGACTGAAAGCAAGCTCTGGACCTTGTCTTCGATTTGAACTAGCAATAACCATCGGAATTATGGATCTAAAATAGAATTCTTAATTACTGGGATTAGTCGTTGCCTTTTTCAGGTAGTCGTTATTTATTTATTCACAGTATGTAGATTACATGCACATACGACTCACTATTTCATCTGGTTATACTCCAATTCATGGGGATATACATTCATGATTTAATTTGAAAACAACAAAATTTCTAAAACACTTATTCATATAACGACCTACTGCCTTTATTTCCAATCTTCCTTCATATTTATTTCATTCATTCACTCCACTTCTTTCTGCCCAGCCCTTCCGTTCAACCTTCTGTCATCGGGTAGTCCTAGTAATCCTGTACTTCTTGCATAATATTTCCCATACTATTTCCTATTTTGTCCTCCGAAGCTATACAAGGAACCTAACTTTATTTAGCTTCATCTCCAGACACTCCCCTAGATCAATAATCGATTTCGCACCACCGACCACATAAGTGATCATGATAACAAAAAGAAGCTACTAACACCACAGAGACTTCTCTCTCCACCATTTTCATTATTATTGTTTCACGAAATAGTCCAATAGTCTTAGCTATATATTGCTTAGTCCGGCTTTAATCTTATGATAGCTTCCTCACTTGTCTCAGCGTAGGAGATAGACGAACAAGAAGATTGCGAAACCATGAAGATATCAACTAAATATAGCTACTAGTTACTTGATTTATTAAAGAACAAGATAAAGACGCCTCGCATCGTTCATATTTCAACAAGTATGGGTTTATGAAATGAAAGTGGGATCAAAGAAATACAAGTAAATATAACTACGAAAAAGAATATTCCGAATTTATAAATTAGCGAATATTGAAGTCAACATTTGGATTATAAAGGCAAGGAAAACTAATTATTGTTGACAGCGGCGTCATTAGGTCTAAATCACATTATCTTAATTATCATTTGGAGCCGTTTGTTTTGTGCTGTTGGATTCGTTATAAACCCAAGGAAAACAAATCCCATGAACAGAAATTCACGCTCTTGGATTTACTTATCGGACGTTTTAATCGTTATTTTTGCTGTCTTATCTATCCTGCTCTTGTTTTTGATTATTACATATCTTGAGGGAAGTTTGTAAATAGTCTAGAAGTTCAGCTAACAGTGGCAACAACGGATTGCAAAGGGATTCAGAAAACAAGAAGAAAGGAAAAAAGAAAAGAAGACAACAACTTACATACATTTAAACTTATTATCAACCGTGAAAGAAGAAAATAATAAAAGAGAATCAATACATTTCAGGCTTGGGTAGTAACCAACAATCAAGCAATAATCTAACTATATAATGAAAATGGAACAAGAGAATCCCAGTCCAGAAAAGGACTCACATGACATTAGGCTATCATTCTTGTTTATTTCAGGGCTTAGATATGATTTAATAATTAATGATCATTTTCTAGAATTACAAAGTTTGGAGAAGAAGAAACCAGAAGATGTGAAAATCGCAACAATCAGAACTGTACTGAAAGATAATTGGGAAGACTCTTGGGGAGAAAGTCCAAGCGATTCATCATGTATCAGACTTATTCACTTAGGAAGAATTATGGAAGATTCAGGGAAACTGTCCGATTTTAACCTAGAATTATCAGATGTTGTGCATGTTTCAATACGGCCAGCAAATATGACTGCTTCCAAAAGGAAAAGTAAAGAGAAGACTAGAAAGCACAAGAATGCAGCAAATGAAGCAACGACTTCTGCTTCAACATCTCAACCAAGCGTTTCATYTCCAGGAGGGAGTAATTCAAATGATACAACACATTCTCATGGTGGATGTTGTTTGATAATGTAATTTAAGTGGTTGGACAGTTTATATCGGTTTTTCAGATGGTAATAATGAACGAGCAAATCAAAAGTAGTTCTCTGATTATGTGTACAATGTAGGAAGTATGTTTTGCCACCTATAGAGATCGACTAGTGATATTCTAGTCTGAAGACGAATACTGAGAGAAATGGTACTATCAAGTAGTAATCATCCATCTTAGCACTTGCCCATCCAGTATCTATAGTTGCTTCCAAAAATTATTATGAAAATACATTTACTCTCATACGCGTTGTATCATTACGCTCAATTTATAACGTTTTACATAGAATAACTCGAATAAATAATACATACCCTTTCGAGACCTCTAGAATTTAATATTACCAAGTACTCACGTTCCATATTCCTTTGAATAACTTTCCGCCAAAAAATAACTTACCCATATCCATAACGTGACACCTGAACATAACACGATGAAAATACTCACAATGCTAATGCTTACTTTTTGCCTTTGAACCCTTTTATTAAGTCTACATCTTTCAAATCATCAATATCTTTTTCTGCAGTTACATCTTTCCCACTAGAGTTATCTACAACAGTCGGTGATCTCAGTTTTGTAGGACTGAAGTCATTCCTATTAGGAGTTGAAGACAATTGAACAAACTTCCAAAATGCTGGTGAGCTGTTCGGCATGAATGATGAGGGCAATTGACTATTATCATCCACTGAACTTGAACCTTTGGTTCTGGCAACTAAACCCTTTGGAGTTTCCTGTAAAGCTTCAAGCTTTGGTCCTGTGAAGCTACTGTTTCCATTGTTTGATGCATTTGGTTGTTGATACTGTAGCTTAGGAATTGATGACAATGAAATCGATAGAGAATTACCAGAATTATTTGAGGTAGCAGATGGGGTATTCCCCAGTACCTTATTTGCGGCGACATTAGAACTTCTACTACTACCTCTATCAGGCGTGTAAGCTTCAACTTGAGAAACAACCGAAAACCTCTGTGTAGGCGATGGCGACATGAAGTTCAGTACTGATGAAGTAGAAGGTGTATCTAAAGGTAATCCTGAGAAGGTATCGGTAACAGTAGGTGCATTTGCCGCTTTTAATTCATCTACAACATCCTTTTGATCAAGGGAAACTTGTCGAGAGTGAGATCGAGTAGGAGTGGTAGTTTCTGTTCCAGAGAATTTCACAGGGGTACCAAAATTGATAAGCATTTCCGGATTGAATTTGCTGCTACTACTACTGCCACTATTAGAACCCACAGGTGGGCCTGGTGTTAGTGTACTGGTATTCAAAAATGAAGAAGACGAGAAAGCAGGTGGTGATGTCGCCACTGATCCTGAGCTCTGGTAAGAAGGTTGTTGGTGCTCTGATTGTTGTTGCGATTGCTGC
Source organism: Sporopachydermia quercuum (assembly GCA_001599295.1). Lineage (NCBI taxonomy): Eukaryota > Fungi > Ascomycota > Sporopachydermiomycetes > Sporopachydermiales > Sporopachydermiaceae > Sporopachydermia > Sporopachydermia quercuum. Next base: position 809,437 of record BCGN01000006.1, read on the forward strand.
TGTTGATTTGATTTAATAACAGAAAACGAGTTCATTCCACTTGTATTTGTAGACTGTGGCAATGATTGGTATTTCTCCATATGCAATTGTAATGTACGCGAGACAGAAGTTCCTCGTTTGAACTTACCACCTATACCGTTGAAGGTACCAGAGGCAGAGTTCGAAGGGTAAGCAAAATCATTTCGGAATGATATTTCAGAACCAAAATTCTGCTTAGTACTTGAATGAATAGGCGTATCAGTGCTTTGGTTTGAGGATGCAATTTTACTATCATTATTGGCAATATTACTATCACTGTTTGTCTTATTTCCACTTGAAGAGTTTTTGACTGGTTTATGAATAGAATCATTATATCCATTAGCAGCATTGAACTTTTCCATGAACTCTTCTTTGTATGAATCTGCTATTTTCCATTTCATACCTTTTCCCGGCTCATTAATCTTTCTAGGTACCTTTTCAAAAGCTTTATTCAAACTGAGATTATGTCGGATAGAATTCTGCCATCCAGTTTTTGAGAACCTATAGAAAGAGTAATTGGTGGAGATGAAATCATAGATATCACTTAAGGACATCATACCTTCTGGATCAGATAAAATAGCTTGTGTTATCATGGTTGCATAGCTATAAGGTGGTTTGATATCTTTTGCCTCATCGGAGCTCAGATCTTGATTGAAAACACCATTTACATTCACAAGGCCTCTTACTTGAGGTCTAGCAATCATGGCAACACCTTTAGGATAAGATTCTGAATGTGATATTGAGAATGTTGTTGTTATTGGTTTTTTGGGCCCAGATGATGTTTTTGTTTGGGTATTTATTGGTGCGGGAGGTAAATATGTTGAGGTAGACATCCTATCGATGAAGGAATTGGAACTATTAGATGATTTTACCTGGCGGGCATCAGATTGGGTATTGTTTTCTTTCATTTGTGAAGTAACTGATTGGAGATCCTGTTGATTAACCTGTCCTGGAACACTGCTTGCAGAGTCTAATGCGTTGTTTTGGATGTTTGGATTGACGATTCGCAGTGTATTATTTGGGCTCTGTTTGCTAATTGCTGGTGATGAACTAGGAATTGACCCAGTTGGTAAGGAGAAATGTGTCCGTGTAGGATCAGAGAACTTGGTATTATTATTGGTGGAATAATTCTCCTGGGAGACACCGAGCGTATCAGTTCGAGAAGCTCTTCCAGAGATCGTATCGGAGGCAGATATATGTCTTCTATTCTTCGATTCGGAATTTAATTTTGAATTTGTTATTAGAGAACCATCAACTAACAACGATTTTTTGATTGCATCAGCAATCCTTGGAGGACTATCAGGTAAAACAAACATTATCTGTACACCACCCACATCTATGACATTACCACTAGATATAGGCACCACGTTGTTGGAACCTGTATAAGGTACTTTGTCGATCTTCACACCATTTCTGCCCAAAATTCTTATTTGCCATTCTCTACGCATACTATTGAATTCAATTACAGCGTGCAGCCGACTTACAACCTTATCAGGTCCCAAATCTATATCAACTGACCCAGAGTCTGGATCACCCGGCACCCCTGAGTTTCTCCCTATCACTACTCTTACTTTTTGCACGTAGTATGTCCAATTTCTTCCTGCCAGCTTTGCAAACGCTTCTATTTGGTGCAGTGATCTGTTATCGTTCACAGCGTTATTCACAAAAGGCTTATCGTTTGAGTAATCAACGGCTACCTTCAGAGTACGTTTAGGCATCGACAGGTTTGCTATCACAGTTTCAACCAATTCTTGGTCTTGCTCATGACCCATTGGTGAGCTTATTAATTCGCTTATGTTTTTATTGACAGATTTCCGGTTTGGTGATGCTATCCTCTTTACTGGGCTCATTGCTGAGGCATCATCCAACGAGCCAATGTCCATAGATCTTTTCCTTGGGGATGGCATTTTGGTAAACGCATCAAAAAAGAAAAAAAAAAGCTGGTTGTCAACTGCAAATTTAGTTAAGTATCATTAATTCCAAAAGACTTTATAATTTCCAACAACACACTGTAATACTACTGGCGCAGTGATAATAATGATAGAAATGCCAATGTCAATGATGATAATGATATAGCAATAGCTCTATGCTGCCTACTTGTGATATCTTTGACTTGTTTGTGTATTGTGTGCGTTATGTTATGCTTCTGTGTTATTTGAGCAGCAACTTGAAAATTGGTTCTTATATTTAAAACGCGATTAGGCGCTGAAACCTTTAGCCTACAAATACAAAAATAGATATAATACTATCGTTTGTTTAAGCATGAATTTTGATCGCTATGAAAGAAGTTTTTATTGCACTAACAAGAAGGAAAACGCAATATGTAAACAAAGCGCCATTTTCAGAAAATACTCGATTACGCGAAATAAAAATGATGGTATGAGAAGAACATTTTGGATTTATAGTAGAGGCATCTATGAGATGGAATGAGATGTGAACATTGGGTGTTTGGTAGTTCTTTGATGTGTTTCCGTGGTAGATATATTCCAATTAGGGTAGTATCGTAAATTTAAACTTAATTGAACCAGTTTGAGGAATATGCAGAAATATGCAGGATAGGATATGAGGGGAAGTAGACAGAATGATACAACGGTACTCATTATYGAATTTGAAGACTATTAGTTATAATAAAATTTTGCGACACAAAACTCTTTATTATATATTGTTTAAAGTAGCTCTGATGAAAATAAAAGTTACATTCAGGTATCATTTCATCTACATGCTTGCACCGTCTGGAATTCGCTTATCCGGTCGCTATGCAGCACTATGCATCGTTGAAATATATCCTGCATAAACTCTGCATAGGATCAAACCCTCATTCTCCTACCTTATGTCCATCTTGTACTTAGGCTTAGGCCTAGGAGAAAATGTCACCCACCATTTATATGGTACATTTGGGACTTCCATCGTAAGAACAGCAAGGACTAGTGTGATAAGCTCTTATTCATCTATCAATCATCCCAAATCATTTTCTAATAAAGGAAAACGATAGTATATAGTGCAGTTGAAGGTAGGAAATTGTTGAGAACAATGGAGAAATAGTTGAATGTTTGTCAGATAAAACTCAGCAAGTTCAAGCGTCCCCGTTGGTTTTTGATATTTGATACGTGTTTACTGTTTGATGGACATATGAATGAATGAATGCCCGTTAGACTAGTAAATGGATGCCATTAGGAAAAGGACTGCGTCTTGTACCAAAAGAAGAAGCATTGTTTTGTTTGTATTAGTAGGTTTATGTTACTGAGATACATTTAACAGCTCCTGAGAATTGCGGAGAAATTGATTCAGCCTTGTATTTACTTTTATTATTGATATTGGGACTTCGATTGATGTTCTTCTCATCAATGTACTAGTATATGATAGAAGAGTTCTGTTTATCTGTTAATAAAAGGGGAAGCCTGCCTGAATAACGATATCGAGAGACATTTATAGTAGTATCAATTGATGCTCGCAACAAAAAATACTCATTTTTGCTGGGATTTTTTTATATGGAGTTGTCTTTCATTAACTTCTTTGTTTATTGGAGTAAATACAATATCCAACAAACAGGATACTACGAATACGACTTGAAGAACTGGCAAAAGTTCCATTTGAGGATTCATTCAAATCAATCAATCAATACTTAAGACTTAGTGAGTCTGCTCAACAACAATTTACAAATAGTTTGTAGATATTTTAGATATTTTAAATCAACTCACAATGGTCAACCCAGGTTCCATAAAGAAAGAACCTGGCGGCAAAGATCTTGAACAGACCGATGACCAGCCAGGTACATCAAATGCCTTATTATTATCATCAACAATCTCCAACACATCATCCGCAACAAGTCACGATGCTTCTTCTGCTTTGAAGACCCAATCGACGACAGGAGGTAGTTCTCTTTCTGACAGCTCAATAAGTTCATCTATGAAGAGGAACCAAAACCAAAATCAAAATCAAAATGAAAACCAAAGCCAAGCATCCGTCGTCACTGAAACAGAAAGCCCTTCAGGAGATAATTCTAAGTCTCAAAAAAGACGTCGCGTGACTCGTGCGTGTGATGAATGCAGGAAAAAGAAAGTGAAATGTGATGGTAAACAGCCATGTATTCATTGTACAGTTTACAGCTATGACTGTACCTATAATCAACCCTCTAATAGAAGACGATTACCTGATATGCATTTAGCTGAAGTGAAACTGAAAAATGCCCAAGCTGTTCTGAAATTATTTGTACCTGATATAGATGTTTTGTCGCCTAGTTTTGATCTAAATTCATTTCTAGAAGCTTATAACTCATTTGCTAATCAGAACGCTGCTCCATCACCTGGCACTCTTTCAAGACTTTATCTCAAATTATCCAATCAGAATGTCTTTCTAGGACAAAATGTGAGCACCCCACAACAACAATATATATACGGTGGAAGCTCGGATAGTATTGGTGGAGTATCATCGCAAAATGTTACTGGTGCTGCAACGGGACATCGTATGGCTTACCCTTCGTATGGTAAAGTGCCCAGTCCAACAAATTCTACTGGATCAGCTTCTCTGAATATTGATGGGTCTATTGATAGTGCTGATGGTAGGGAAATCAAGATTATCTTGCCTCCCAAACATATTGCACTACAATTGGTCGAAGCTGTTTGGGATAATGCTTGTGTTTTATTCAGATTTTATCATCGTCCCAAATTCATCAGAGATATGGATAACCTATACGAAACAGACCCGATGGACTATACAAACCAACAATCTCGCGTTCTTCCATTAGTGTACTCTGTAATGGCTGTTGGTGTATTGTTTTCTATGGATCGTTGTGAACAACTTGGATTCAAAGACGCTTCAGAAGGATATCGTTATTTCGTTGCAGCTCGTAAACTAATTGATATAACAGATGCAAGGGATATGTATGCTATTCAAACAATAGTCATGATGATCATCTTCCTACAATGTTCAGCACGATTATCCACATGCTATGCATACATTGGTGTAGCACTCAGATCAGCTTTACGAGAAGGGCTGCACAGGAGAATGTATCTTCGTAACGCTAGTCCAATTGAAATCGAAACAAGGAAACGTCTTTTCTGGACTATCCGTAAAATGGATATTTACGTTAATGCAATGCTGGGCTTACCAAGAAGTATATCTGAAGATGATTTTGATCAAGAATTGCCAGGAGAGTATGATGATGAGAACATCACTGACACTGAATATTTGATGCAAGATCCCACAAAGCTATCATCAGCAGGTATTGCTAATGCCCATACAAAGTTGATTACTATTTTATCTCATATCATGCGAGATTTATATCCTGTAAAAATAAGGAACAAGGACAATGTTAATCCATACACGAATGCTCATTCTAAAGTGAATGATTTGGAGAACGAGCTGCGCGAATGGTTGGACCAACTGCCCTTACAAATCAAACCAGGTATGGATCCTCCTCCGGAATATTTAAAAGCTAATAGACTGCTTCATCTAGCATTCTGTCACATTCAAATTGTTCTATACAGACCTTTTATTCACTATTCTTCACCACGATACCGAACACATCATTTACATCAAGAGAAAGCACGCAATTGCGCTAATTCATGTATCAATGTGGCTAGAACAGTTATTTACATTGCTCAAGAACTGGTTTCCAAAAGGATGCTTAATGGGGCTTATTGGTTTTCTATATACACTATTTTTTTCTCTGTTGCTTGTCTTGTTTATTATGTTCATGAAAATCAAAGCTATTATACTACTCATGAATGGCCCAGTGACGAAGAAAGAGAAAAGGTGGAAGAAGTTAAACGTGATGCAGAAATTGGAAAAGATGTGTTGACATATTTGAAGGACAGCTCTATGGCTGCTTTACGCATATACGATATTCTCAATGGAATGTTTGAACAATTGAACCGTCGTACTTCAAATATCACACAGAAATCATATGATAGTAGTAAGAATAACGGGGCCAATACCGAGCAAAATGTGAATACTGTATCTTCTTCTGCTATAGCACCATYAGCTTTGCAACCACCTTTAAGCTCTGACGATGTAGAAAAACTTAAAGAACATCGACATTATGTTACAACAATGGAAGATACAACGACTCCAGCTAATTTTTCCATTCCTAATGCTGGAAGATCCTCTTCTGGTGCTTATAATGCACCGTCTTCTACAAACTCTGTTGCTACATTCTCAACAATTGGTGCCCGAATTCCTAATGATGAAACACGGTATATGCCAGGTTTGATGGATCAGGTGGATCAACAAATTTTCGGACGATTTTTGCCACCTTATATGCTTCAAAACAATAATGGCAATGAAAATAGAAATAATAAGACTAACACTATGCCAGGAAATGTCAATGAGAGCTCTAGTATTGCAGGAAATGAAGGATTATCTGATGGCTTGAACACACAAGGGGTGTTTGGCAATTCTGGATCAAATAAACTCAATGAGGATGGTAATAATAACACTTTATTTGGCTTAGGTACTGTTGATGATAATGGAATCATCAAAGAAGGTCCATTAGATGTTACTGGTTTTACTGAGGATGCATTCATGGGACCAGAATGGGATGAGATTTTGAATGGAAGCAATGGTTACCTTTCTGGTATCAATGGGAATCAGAATCGTGATGTTAGTTGAAGTTTTCACTAATAATAAAGATTCCAATTCCAATTCCAATCATTTAATATCCTTTTTAATATCCTTTTTAGTAACTTTTTTATTTATTTATTTAACTTTTTCTTTTTAAATTCCTTCGATGAATATTTATGTATTACTAAACTTTTTAACTAATAGATCATAGTTTGATAACCAAGTGAAGAAGAGAGAAGCTTGATGGTAGTAGTTGATATGGTTAAATGAAACGCTGAATGAAGTGTAGTACTTTGGAGAAAGAAGAAAAAATTAAGCAAAAAAAAAACAATACCAGGAAGCAGTGGGTTTTCCATGGGACCTCGAAGTATCAATTCCTCTGTAAACTGTGTCAGCGTAGTAAGTACATCAGAATATAGAATTCCGTTGAAGCAAACCATCCAAGAAATCATATTTGGCTATAGTTTTGATTATAAACTCAGTACAGCCAAAAGTTTAAGTATATGCACAACTATGCAGATATCAAGACTACATTATCATTCACTTCATTTGCATTCTAGTATTTTTTTTTTTAATGCAAAGATTTCATTGGGACATAAACAAAGAACAGAACTCGATCAAATTGGCCTTCAAATACAATCTGCAAATGCATTCCAACTGATTATATCGCCTTAAACGAACAGCATARAGTCCTGGATATTCTGAGTATGAACTTTTACTCGAAACTCATATTCGAAACTCTAATTACGGAGAATTTGTTTTTCAACTTCTCATGGTCTCCGAAATATTCTACCARTTCTCTGTCTATCTCATCCATCAAGTACTCTTTCTTCTTCCTCAATAGTTATTTCTATACAAATTTGTTTATTCCTCGTTTTCCTGTAATCATAAAGCTCACTCTCATTGGTACCTATCATACATCCACAGCCACCAGATTCGCGTCACATCATATCGCATCATATTTGATTTTGTGGAATCATGTCTAGACTCCCAACATCATTATCTATCTTCTCTATTGCATTACGCACAGGAGGTGCTTTGTTTCTATTAACGAACACAGTTTACTCGTTCAATGCTACAACTGGAGAATCAATGCTTCCTACAGTAAATGTTAACTATGATTGTGTTCATGTCAACAGAATGTTCAAGTATGGTCGTGGAATTGAGGTAGGAGATTGCGTGGTTGCAGCAAAACCAACAGAGCAGTTCCACTTTGTATGCAAACGTGTAACAGGTCTAGAAGGTGACGTTATACTGATTGACCCGAGCAGATTGGATAATTATCTCACAGAAGACAATAAAATTGTCTCAAAGAAAGATGGAATTTCAGGCAGTGAAATGAGCCCTTTGGATACATACATAGTTGTTCCAAAAGGCCATTGTTTCCTTACTGGTGATAATCTATCGTTTTCGTTGGATTCAAGGACATATTCAGTACTACCGTTAGCACTAATTAAAGGAAAGATAGTAGCTGTTTCCACAGTTGATGTTTCGTCTTTCACAAAGTTTTGGGATTGTTTGAAACATGGGTTTTATACTAGATGGGTTGATAATATTCTAAAGGATGTGTCATGACGTCTCAGGAGAGATACATAGTGATGATTATGAAAAGAGGTTTACTTTCTGAACAAATGAGGTAAATTTGAATAGCCTATGTGTGCAACTAGTGTTGTTTGACTAATGAGAGTCATTAAATGATTCATACATTGTATATTCTCTATGTGGTGTAGAAATACGTTCTTATGGAGATACGGAATATATAGGAAGAGAAGATAGAACTGGTTATGGAACTAATACTATTTAATATCAACTGCGTATAAATCGTACAGTGGTTTATACTGTGTTAATCTTGTGAGTATCAAGCAAGAGCTGAGAATATGGACAAGATGAGCTGTTGATTGAAACTGAGATGTATTTTTTAATTGAGACCTCCGCAAACTCAGTTGGAGAGAAGAAGAAGAAGAAGAAGAATGTGAACCATTCGCTCAAGCTTGATGGATGGCTGACAAGACAGACACCGAAATATTTAATTGGGATTTTGATGAACAAATTTGCAATAGGTTCACTGAATTAACCACAATGAAAATCAGCTTATTCATCAACAAACTGAAAATTAACATGCCAACAGTTGCAACAATAGCAGCAAACAGCATCAGTGGTATCAACTTAAACTAACAGCTCCTACATCATTATAGAATCACACATCGTATGTCTTCGCGGATCACTACTTATTTATATAGAGTAATGCAGGACAGATAGTAAATAGAGGTGGAGCAATTAAAGGAGTAAGAATCAAAAATTATTCTATGTTGAATGAAACGTTGATTGATGCTCATTTACAAAGCAGTTGAAGACTATAAAAGTACCCAGAATTGCTTTCATAATTCTTGGTACATATTACATATGGACTGGATATCTCGAAGAGGTGAAATATCCACTCGAATCGTTTGTTGTTTGAATTTCCAGTATAGATGAAGATAAGAAATGGAAGCTATCAGGAAGATAATGATGAGCTGTAAAGTTTAATGAGAGTTGGTTTGTTCCATTTTGCATATACATTTTAGTACTATTCTGATACTCTAATGAAATATAAGCATGAACGTGTACGGTTAAAATAATATAGAGAGTATAATATGAATGGGAAGATATTTTGATAAATGGACAATGTAATTCTATGAGAAATGTACATATTTAATGAATAGCCGAATGCTATTATGTATATGTTGTATATACATATTAGCTTAAGTCTCCTACTCATTCTAGCAACATAGTTCAACATTCAATAGATTTAAGTTCACTTTCACACTATACAATCTTAATTTTTCAATCATCTAACGAAAAATGCTTTATGGTTCGTGAACCGAACCAAAGACTGGGAATAAGCAAAAAAGCAGCTCTTCCTAATGTAACAAATATACTATCAGCAAGGTAATAACGTATAAATACAACTTCAAAACCGATCACGGTTGTAATGAAAATACCAGCGTACAATCCACGTTTTATCCTTTCATTTGACGACAATGTACAATCAAAGAATGGAAATCCTTTTAGATTTCCTCCCCCAATAGTTACCCATGAGATGAGTAATAAAACAGTTAATACTACTGGTATCATAGAAAACAGTAGTGCTTGTGTTAACGGGATAGTTTCTGGAGCAGAAAGGAAAATGTGGAAAATCTCCGGTTTAGCTTGAAGTCTTTGGAGTTCTTTATACCCTGTTCCATAGTGTTCCTGTACTGGTTGGGATAGTTGCAAACCAGCTATTGATGTTTCGGCAGGAGAACCACTAAAGGAGGCAACAATTGCTCTTAGGAAAAGGGCTTCTTCTCTCATAAGAGATTTTGGAATTTGTTCAAGATGCTAGATATAGTTAGTAAACGAGTAACAGAAATGATACCACCGCTGTCTGTCTTTATATWGTAAACGTAGTTGGTACCTGGAAATGAGCATGTTTTCCAAGCTATTCATATTATTACCACAATACTCCCGTCTTCACCCAATCCTATGAAATTTAAGGTCTATTAATACGCAAAGATCTATCAAATACGTACAATTGTAACCGATGTTTTACCATTCTTTACTTTCCCGTAGAAAGAATACTCTAGTCCTTTCCCATTGGAGACAATAACAGCAGTTTGATGTGGATTTGCTGATAGTTTCGCTGAATCTTCATTTCGTTCATCATTCACAGCTGAGAATGAAATCTTCAAGGGATCAGCGTTAGTTAATGGTATAATTGAATCGTCATTGAATCTAAAATACGTTATGTTAGTACGTTACACGTCAATCGGACGGATAACTTAGTCATAATCTATCACGACACGCCAACAACCCAAATCGTCATAATTCCAAAAGCACCAAAAGTTCTTCTGCTGTCACATACTTGTAGGACTGCTCACCAACTGATATTTCTCCTGATTCAATCTTCCATGCAATTGCTTGACCCAGAAACAGCAGGGATGCAATTATGACCAAGAATGAGGACCCAACTGACCACAATTTCATGTTGAAGTAAATCTGCGTTTGGATTTGGTTTCCCAGAGGAATTTAATGAGATTTAACGGTCAATGATGCTCTCAAAGTACTTGATCCTTTCGTCAATTGATATAGATAAACAATAGTAAGTAATCGTTAGTTTCTATGTATGACAGGTGTTGATTTGAAGTTGGTGTTTGATAGAGAAATACTCGGTTCAGGACGGAAACCATGTTTTTTGGGACAATTTTTCACAGAATCGAAATATCGGAAACAATAACTCGAAATTGTATTAAAAGGAGGGAATGAATATTTTCCGGTTTTGGTTCAAGAAGACAAATGTCACATTTCATGTCATAACCCGAATTTTCTGTTCTCTTTCATGTCTCTCATGCCATGACATGAAAAGTTGAGTGTTTATATGGCCCTTTCTTACCCATTTGCTCCCATCATTAATCCATATCAACTATCAACTATTATTTATTGCTTAATGGTTTCCTCTTTCACCGTAAATATCACTCTGAACTGATTTTCCTTATTTGTCACAAATTTAATTTACAAACAGTACCGATACAACCAAATTGTCTTACCCATACAGTATTGTGTTCTCTCTCTTTCAAGACAGCATACTCACTCACTCACAATGGCTGAAGAACAACGAAAGCTACTAGAACAACTTATGGGAGATTCTCTGAAACAACGATCAGGCAGGGGATACAACTCAAGAAATCACCAGTCAGACTCAATCAATCTGCATGACCGCAAAATATGCAAGTCATATCTAGTAGGCATATGTCCTCATGACCTTTTTACTTCTACAAAGCAGGACTTGGGTCCATGTCCAAGACAACATCTACAGAAACATAAAATGGAATACCAATTCCAACTATCTAAAGGAAAAACATTCCCAGAATTTGATTTTGAATATGAAAAGGACTTGGAGAAGTATATTGTTGACTGCACCAGACGTACTCAGGCGGCTCTAAAGAAATTAGAGAAAACACCAGAAGATCTACAGAAGATATCAAGCATCAACAGAGAGATTGAGCAAATAGACATCTCTATGATGCTGACGTTACAAGAAATCGAAAAATTAGGTGACAGAGGTGAGGTTACTATGGCTGTTGAGCTGTACTACAATTCGCAGCAGAAGAGAGTTGATAAGGAAAGTAAACAGAAAGACCTGAAGGTGTTGGTTGATGTAGGAGGGGGACCTTCAGGACATCAGAAACTACAAGTGTGTGAAGTTTGTGGAGCTTATATGTCACGATTGGACAATGACAGAAGACTGGCGGATCATTTTATAGGGAAAATGCATTTAGGATATGTTGAGATGAGAAATGCCTATAAGGAGATAAAGCAGAAGAATGATAAGAGAAGAGCTGAAGGTAAAGGAATTGTAGTTCCTAGTGGTAGTAACAGTGGATACAGGGATAGAGATGGGTATAGAGACAGAGAGAGAGATGGGTACAGAGACAGAGACAGAGAAGGATATGGTGATAGAGATCGAGAACGAAGGTACCAAAGACGTTAGATAATGGGAGTTAGCGTTGGAAATGATAGGAGATAGTGTACCATACTCTGGAGAGGATATTGATATATTCATCCCTGACAATATAGCGAGAATTTTGACATTTCTAATAATCCAGTTGTACAATTGTCAGATGTAGAGTATATCATCAACAAAAACAATAAGGAACTAGCAGAGGCTATTCGTCTGATGTAATTGTTACTACGAAATCATACGTGAAAACGACTTCTACTTCTTAACTGCTATATTTATGTTGATATTCATACGGCCGATCTTTATTTTGTTCATTTGGATATCTCTCACAGTACAGTTATTAGATACACAACATTTAATGAGAGAATTACGGACACTTTTGTAGTATGGTCGATAGTGCTATAGTATATTTTCAACAGCGCAATACTATAACCTATAATGTAAAATGTGACATATGAAATGATGCATGTATATAATGAATGCTCAGTTGTCTCTTGCTAGTTATTACTATTATTATTATGGTTGCCTTATCATGAGCAGAAATAGTAGAAGAGCGGAATGTTATTATTACACATATTTCTATTAAAATAGAGTATAACAGTTAGTCTCCTTCGAGCTCGGTAAATTTATAAAGCAGCACTGCCAAACGATATTTACGGAAATGCAAATGTAAAATATCAGTTTAACGTTTGCAACAAATGGAAGCCTACTGCAATTACAAGAATTATATTTAACTAAATAAGTAAGAATACAGCTACATTTTTGTATTGATATTCAACTAACTGAACGGAACTAGATAAAAGCTACCCTTCTACTAACATATGAACGACGATCATCCCTTATCATATGCCTATGCATGTTTTTCAATGAAATGATTGAAAATCAACTTGATTTTCAAAGACTTGAAGCAATGCAATCAAAAAGATTGATGCTAAAATCGGTAAGTTCCCAGTGTAAGCAGCTAAACATCATTTACAATATTATTTAGTATAGCTTTTCTTCTTATCTAATGTTAATCACCWTATTCATATTCTCTCTTTCTCTACAATGCCAAGGACCAATTTTATTTATACAATTTTTATTGTTCGTTTATATTTTCTAGTTTGATGTTAGTATAGTTATATAGTACACGATATATCCAAAATATTGACATTATAAGTAATTGATAGGCTTTCAATACATAAAAGAATGAAAGTGCCTGTCAGCGTATAATAGCATCAATATTAATTTCAACATCTCAGTTGATTTTTTCTTTTATTCGTTTTTCTTGTTCGTTTTCTTTAGCAATGATGATAATAAATATAGTACAAAAAATAAGGAGTCAAGTGGCAAATGATAATGATTAATTATTGTAGTGTTATTGTTCTAATAGTCAATATGTCACTGAACAACGATATCACCAAAAGCCAGCTAGTGGTTAAAGGGTAGGGCTTTATCAAGCGAACACTTTATCAACACCAATTACTGATCTGTGAGTCACCACAGTAACAGAAAATTAGTATTAATCAGAAAATCAAGCAAATAAGAGTTACTCCACTTAAGCTTTTCTAAATTCACTCAATACAGGATAAATAGCTTCAAATGCAGTATAAATTTCTTCTCTTTGTTTGGCACCAGTTAAAACAATCTTGCCAGAAACGAAAATCAGCAAAACAATTTTTGGCTTAACCATACGATAAATAAGACCAGGAAATAATTCAGGTTCATAGGACGAGAAAGTGCCGTGAGAGAATGCCAAACCTTCTAATCTAATGGGAAATTTAACATCACAGCTTCCCACAATGTTCTGGATTTTGAAATCAGTGAACTTCGCATTGAAACCAAGCTTCTGGATGATTCTGGCATACTTTCTAGAAGCTAATTTGGAATCATCTTCTGACTTTGCACCAGTCACAACCATTTTACCTGAAGCAAAGATAAGGGCTGTTGTTTTAGGGTCTCTAATACGCATGATGACAGCTGCAAAACGTTTGGGATTGTATTCTGCATTTCTGGCATGTAGGGCTATTGTTTTTAGATCAAGTTTGCAATCTAAGTTAACAGTAGCAACAATGTTTCTAAGTGTACGTTAGTCTTAGCAGTAGTAGAGCAAATGCTACCAAAACTATATACAAGAGTACTTACTGTAACGTAGGAACGATACCAGAAGCTGAACCTTCATCATGTTCAGCATCAATATCGTCCACATTCTCCTTTACTTTAACATCTTCCACTAAAGGTTTTGGTTGATACTCATGATTGAGGTCGTTAACGTTCATGCCTGGGAAAGCTAGAGAGTTGGAAGCTGTGAAAGCTCTAGCTTTTTCTGCCGTTGTAGGCAGGTTCAATGATTCCATATTCATTTTGAATGTATTATTTGTGCAGTATTATTTGTGAAGGATGAACTTTTCAATTGTTATTGGATGGTATTCTATGGCTGATTTGGTCAGTGGAATAAAATACTGGATGCAATAGGTCCGATCTAAATAATAAATTGATCCCCATAAACTAACAAAGTTGACTGTCTTCATTCACACCAATTCTATGTACCGTACAAATCAAATAGCAATTAAGCATTCAATTTGTAATAACAATAACAAGAACAAAGATTTGCTCCTTATCGTCTATGCTAAGTATAAAATGAAATCTCCTGTGGTAAGAAAAATCAACTCAATGACTTCCTAATAGTTAAACCTGCTTTTCAGCTCACCTCTTATTATGCACACGAAAGAGTTATCTAAGAACTCTTTTCTCTACACACTGTTATAAAATGTTATAAAATGTGTATAATCACCACTGAGAGGTCGAGTGTCACGTGAAACAAGTCGCGAAAGAAGTGTACAAATGAATAAATGTCTTAAGATACGCCCCTGGAAGTATTTCCTAAAACAGTTGAAATTTCTTTTTGCACCGCCAAAATTTTTTTTTGATGAAAAGTGGGAATCCTCTTGAATTTATACTCCTGTGAAATTCGGACATTTTACAGAATTCGAGGTTTTAGTCACGCTCTCAAACTTTATTTGTATGTGAAAATACAAGCCGGGTAACTGAAAACAAACTAGGTTTGGAGAATGTCGGAAATGATGGTGATAGAGGTAGAATCATAGGCTACGTATTCAAATGAAGATTGACAATATATGTCAGGTCTGTGAAAGTTTCTGGAATTTTGTCTTTGAAGTAATATGTTGAAGGGAATGTGTTTAAGCAACAATTTATATGCTTCAGGCTACTTTTCTGATAGTTTTGAGAAGGCATGATCAAAGAGGATAGGATAGGAAATGATGATAAATTATAGTCCGGTAAAATCGGAAATTATAGTAATGTTRCAAGTTCCTATGGACAGTCGTTCGGATTTGTTAAATAGCGGAATACGTGATTGTTAATCCGAGAAAGTACTATTCTTTATACTTTAAGGCTGTTTAGTTTCTATATAAAATTCAGACGACAATTTTGTGCTATCAAGAGAATGTCACCACTTTCTTGTTTCTTTCGTTTATACTGCATCTTCTAATATGAATCATACTAATCCCTGATAAGCTTGTCCGAAAGTTTCAACTTTAACCCAACCGGACGGAAGCGTTATCTTTTCTTTCATGTCATATAATTCGTATAGGAACGAAGTCTGGAATATATTCAACGGAGCAGCCACAGATCTGATTTTACCCCACGAACAACTCTATTATATTGATGTCTGATCCCACGCTCAAATTTCCTCCCTCAAACTCACATTAAACTCATATAAACTTCCTGAGGCCAAAAATCTCCCAATCTACCACCTTCTACTTTCCCAATTTCCAATTACATCATCCTTAATAGAAACTTCAAGTCTCGTTTTACTTTTGAAAAAACGCGCTTCATCCCTACATGAAGTTCGCTATCTACGGACCGTTCCTTCTTCTTTAACAACATCATTATTACAGCAATACTAACACAGCATGACGAATAGTACACTCAATAGAATACTATACTCCGTTATATGCAAATTGTCATCTTCATGAAAGGCACTCAGTAGCTTATCACTCCCATCTCTCGTGATCACAAGCTTGCCCAGATGGCTAGCTACCAATTACCTTCACTAACACAGGCTTCCTGCTTGAAAAGTCATCAAGCACTTATTGCTCTTGCTGACGAGTATGTAATGGTAGCTCACGTGTTTTCGAGTAGAATCCAAACTAAACAGCATTTTGAGGAGTATCAAGAAGTACTAAAAGCAGGTGTTATTGCTTATCAAGCAGCTTTAGATCTGGAGGATATTCCACCAAGCTTAGAATGCTATGTCAGATACAAACTAGCAAAGGTATTATTCCAAGAGACATTGAACATTACAGAAGCTGAATATATTTTGAACAGAGGTATAAATTTAGCTGACAAGAAAAAATTCATACAATTATCCGTGACAATGAGATTTCTGATGTCTCAAATTCTTCTTAAGCTTAATGCTAAGCCTGCAGTTAAGTACATAGATTCATGCCGCGCTTTGTGCTCTGACAAGGGATTGAAAAACTGGCAAGACGTGTTTCTCTTATTGAAAGTGATGGTTGAAATTTCAAAGGACAAGATTTACTGTATCAATGTCTTGAACCAAATTTTCACTACCACACACAATTTTGCATTAAAGTATCTAGTGAAATCTTTTATGGCGAGCTTACATTTACAAATGAGTCAACCTCAGCAGGCAGAAGCTTGTTTCAGTGACTTGTCATATATAAACATCGATGAAGGGAAAATACCCAATCAATTGATTGCTATGAATAATGTGAATCAAGTGCTTAGTGCATTACAATTAAGTGAAGTGTCATTAGCGGAAAACCGAATGAAAGCTTTGCACGCTTCCATGGACAATCAACCAATTGATCCCAGGACAAATAAATGGAAAGGATGGAGCGTGTCAGGAAGTTTTTCTGTTAAAATTGATACGACAGACTCACAAGACTTAATATCAGGACAACAGAATCAAGACAACATACCTTTATCTTCATCTACTGGTACAAGTACGATCACCAACAACATAGCTCATGATATTCCAGTAGTCATTTCCATGTCATGGCTGAACCAAGTGGAGGTGTACGTTTTGTCATACCTAGTAAGTGGAGTAGTGGAGTTACAAAGTAACATAGACAAAGGAAAAGCCGAGAAATATTTACAGGAAGGGTTGAAAATGATCTCAGCAGAATTGTCACCCGAACATAGCTCGGTACCCATACAGTCATTTCATGCTTATCGGGTTCGCAAAGCGCGGTTACAGCTTTTAAGGTTTTACCTCCTGTTCTACAGATGTCTATTACGGTTTCTGTCGGGTAAATTTGATTCAGAGCCATTAGAAAGTTTAATGGCCAACTGTGAATCTTTTCCGTCCCAATTGGCACCATTGTTTCCCTCCTTTACCGCTAAGACCCTTTATTTAACTGCACTATATTTGCAGAGTACTGGTGAGATAGCCTCTGCCAAAGATACTTATCAACAAGTTCGCAAACTGGAAACGGCTGCTTCGACAAGTGATTCTTCGGCACAAGAAGCAGAAGCGGTTGCAGGACAATGGGGTATTTCTATTCCAAGTG
Source organism: Sporopachydermia quercuum (assembly GCA_001599295.1). NCBI lineage: Eukaryota > Fungi > Ascomycota > Sporopachydermiomycetes > Sporopachydermiales > Sporopachydermiaceae > Sporopachydermia > Sporopachydermia quercuum. Next base: position 827,032 of record BCGN01000006.1, read on the forward strand.
CCGATACGCGAAGGTTTCAACCGTCAGAAATTTTCTTACTTAGTACGCTAAATTTATGGGCAATTGCCGAAGGAGAGTTAGAGAGACTATTGAAAATTTACGGAAATAATCCCGGGATGAATTTAGGAAATAATAATGCCTATTCAATCAGCCAACAAATCTCTCAACTTCAAGCCGAACGGAATCAATACGCTTCTGAGCTCTCGGGATTGTTCGGATCAGAAGCAGGTAATAAAAACTCCGCTTTCCAACTGTCATATGCTCTTTACAACCAAGTGTTCAATCCTACGACGTATCTTAACTACAACAATTTCCTATCATTTGCTCAATCACAGCTGAAATATCTTGCAAAATGCTCTACTCAACTAACATCTATTGTTTTCTATTTATGTACGGCAGGATCTGATCAAGGACAAGGCAGAAATGGCGAACATTTGGAAAGCATGGCATTTGCAGGTTATGTGCATGCTAAAAAGTCAAATGATTTGGTATGGATGTATATGCTTGGGCAATTGGTTGGAGATATCATGGCAAACAATGGTAAAGAACTACCGGCTACTGCTCAGAAAAACGTTAATAATGAAGTTGCAAATGACTTGTATAAAAAGATGAATGGTAAACAATAGATTTATTGCTGAGGGAATGCTTTTTTTTTTTGTGATTTTGGTTCCTTGATTGATTTGCCAGGTGCCAGTTGATTGTTACGATGTTTGATAATGACGAGACTGAGTACGGCATTTATGTTTTATRAAACAATCTGGAAGAACGCGAGAGGATCATAATTGAATTGAAGTATTCTAGCATTCTTGCATTTTCATCAGTGTAAATGCTTTTCAATCAAGGATATCAGCAATATATGAGTCTCTCTGTGATATAAAGTGAGGCAATGAACGATAAGTTAAGAGCTGAGATACCGCGACAATTGTGACAGATGAGTCTGACACGTAATTAAAGAATATTAATGGGAAATAAATAAATATCGCGGAATCAAAAAAATGTGTATGTACTATAAGAAATTACTAATGTCAAACGATTTTATCATAGATGTTAAACTTCTCTTTGAGTTTCTGTTTTTTTGTATGAATAGAATTTGTCAATGAGTTTGAAAAGCGGAGAAGATAGAAAATAAAGTGTCTCAGTTGTCATGCTTGCGACATACTTTAAATCTTTACATGGATGCCAGAAAAAGGAGCACTAAAAAGGTAAAAATCCCCTAACATGGGAASCACTAGAGCCAAAAACAACACTCATGAAAAAAATATAAAAAGCAGCTCGATTGTCCAAGTAATCTTTTTTATACAAGAAGACCCAGAGTATGTAGAAAAAAGAGYCCATGTCATTGCTGACAATGACATATCACATTATATCCTCTGACAAAAAAACGCATGAATTGGGGACATGCATGAACACCTGAATAAGCTTGCATAGCAATGTATATTGCTATCTATCTATATCTACATTCTCTTACAAAAAAAAATAATTTCATGCTCATTTCCTTTATTGATCATCTTCGTACTACTACACTATCATCTCTATCATTTTATATTTAAATCCTTTCATGGATATTACCTTTCCTTAATGCTTCATTTCGTACATGTCCACGATCGTCAATCTGGACAGTTCCAGTAGCTTCCAATAAACTCACATCTCCCACTAGTAAACCCAATGTCTCTAATACCTGATGAGGATCTAATAAGTGGGCTGTTGCAACAGTCATTTTTGAAGCAGGGCCAACAGTAACAGGGAAAATATGTTTACCGGCAAGAGAGTTAGAACTTGCTTTCAAAGCCGAAGTTTCCAGTTTACCGAGATCGAGAGCTGAAACTGATTGCGATGGTGGCTTAGAATCCACAACAGTTACTAGTTCCGAACCGGATTCCGTAAAAAGCTCAAAGGGTCTCCGGTACTTCTTATAACTTCCGGAATGTTTTCTATAGCTGCCAGAGGAAGATTGGGCTAAGAGCTCCGGATTTTTCAGACTGTTATCGTCTAGAGGCTTATTTTCGCTCTCAGAAAGCTCAACATCTTTTCCGTTTTCTTCTGTCACAGTTACTGTGACATTCTCCACTTCATTATAATATTTTTCTCCAATATCATTCAACGTCTTAAACATATCTTCATCTGTGGCATCATCTCCAAGACATAACACAAAATCTGGTAATTTTGTCTCATTTTCCAAGACAAGTTTCTTGACTATTTCTCCTTTATTCACAAACCGAGGTCGGACTTCTATATTGGCTTTACCAGCCATGACCTCTACGTCATACTTTTTAGCAACAGTTAATTCTAAATGGTTCCGACATTCTCGGGCTTGGAATTGTCCAAAGTCAGGATCGGCCCTTCTATAATGCCATGTTAGAGCTGCTTTTTTAACTTCAATGCTAGACCCCTGTGTCCGTTCGGTGTAATACTGGAATATGTCCAAGACATCCTTCTGCCAAGCCATGTCAACAGACTCGGTTAGATTTTCCCATTTTGTGGATCCGACTTTTTTCAAGAAACATCCGTGTTCTGCTGAGAGTCCTATTGAAGGTAACCTAGAACCTAGCCAAGTCTCTAGGAAGTGTTGATCTCGGCCTGAGATGATCCAAATTCTGTTCCGAGGGTCTGCCGAGAGTTTTTTCAAAAGGTTCATTAACCGGGTAGACGGAATAGCTGCTGCAGGATCCTGCACAATTGGTGTTAAGGTTCCGTCATAGTCAAACATGAAAAGCCGATCACGTGATTTCACATACAACTCATATAGTGCAGGTCTATCTAAAGCAGGGGTCACATGAGATCTTTCTTGAGACCGTAGTTCCGAACCAAGCTTGCTTAGGATCCGATGTGTCCAATGTTGTACGGTTCTTTCCGAGACCCGGGCATATAATCTCTCCTCCCGCTGTTGTTTCTCCTCTTGCGACATATTCAAGCACTCATTTATTCGGTCAGCAACTGAGACTGTATCCCAAGGGTTGATCAGAATTACTCCCGCATCCCGAAGTGCTTCCGCCGTTCCGGTAAATTCCGATAAAAGCATCGGAGAGCAGTTCTCTTTTTGGCAAACGGCAAACTCTAATGACGTAGTGTTCATTCCATCCCGAACTGAAGTAATCAATGACAAATCTGCGGTCCGAAGCAAGGCTAAATACTCGTCTCTGGCTATCCGCATAGCATAATGAAGCACGGGAGTATAATTTAAGGTTCCATAAGTTCCGTTGATAAGCGACACCAATTCGGCAACTTTTGCTTCGATACGATGAGAATGGAAAAAACTAGGAGCAGAAACTTGAATTAAGACCACCTTCCCGATCCATTCCGGATATAAGGTTAAAAACAGATGGAAAGCTTGCAACTTTTGAACTACTCCGCGTACTGAATCTAGGCGGTCTCTTCCAACTATGATTTTGGAGTTTCGGAAAAATTCTCGGAAGGTTGCCGCTTTTGCTGCGACAGAATCAACGGATTCGTCGTCATGAGAGTGATCCGCGTTGAATAACTGTGTGTTTGTAGCAATTCCTTCAGAAAACGGATTAACCTCGGCATCAAGACTAAGAGGTGCGGAAGGCGGATTTACTTTTGATTCCGCTTCCTTTTCCGACTCGTTACTCTCAATCTTATTTTCAGCTTCACCTTCAGCTTTACCAAAACAATCACCTTCAACTTTAGCCACATCAATCCCAATCGGTAAAGCTGCAACCCGAACATGCACCCCAAAGGCATTCACATGTGTCGGAGATGCTTCAACGCCTAGCAACCGAGTACATGCAGAAACAAAATGCCGGGCAAAAGAATCAGCCTGAAATACAATCAAGTTGGCTCCTAACATTCCCTCTAATAATTGTTTCCGTTTTGATAAACATCGGAAGTATTCGGAAGACGGGAAGGGAGCATGTAAAAACAACACAATGTGGGCATCCGGAACACTCATCCGAAGCAACTGCGGAAGTAATAGTAAATAATAATCATTAACCCATATAATATCTCCCGGCTTATATAATTGGACTATCTTAGCAGCATAAGCCTCGTTGAACTTAATATAATCATGCCACCAGCGGGACTCCTCTCGACCATCGGAAGCTTGTGATTGAATATAATGTAAAGCGGGCCAAATGACATTCTCCGCATACCTCCGCCATCGGAGCTGATCTTTTCCGAGAAGCCAAATTGGGAAAATATTTTCGCAACCGGAAGCCGTTTTAATTTTGCTCTCAATATCTGATTTTTCATCATCGGAAAGATATAGTGGGTCATCCGAGCCTTCGGAAGATTCAGGACCTTCACCGGAATGTAATTCACCAGTCCAAGCAACTAGTAAAGTTTCCCACGAGGTCTGTTGTTGTAGAAAATAAAAAGATGAATATAAAGCCGAATTTCCTCGGGCATGGTAAATTTTCCATTCCGAAGGCTTCATAGGTTCTGTTTCAGGTTCGGCACTACAGGTTGGGTTAGGTTCCGCATCCTTATAGATCACGTGGGGAATATTTGTCATGGCTTTAATAATTCGGCCCGAGAAGCCAATTTCGGGAAAATCATCCCGAGAGACAAACGGGAATGATGCAGGTGATGCCGAGATTACTGGGTCGGCATTTGGCTTCGCTTGTCGGTCACTCTCGGTATCAAAAACCATCGCGTTTTCCGTTATTTCCGTGATTGAGTTACTCCAGCTGTTTATCTGAACCCAGTTAATTGCAAACGAATAACTTCCTCAGATATGTAAAGACTTATGATATTATGTCATAAATGGCTGGTGTCTTACTTGTGGTTCTACCGCTTCTGACAATTGGGCTTGAGCCGCTATTAAATCCAATTGTGAGTTAATACGTGTCAATCTTATCGTTGGTTTTCGTCTTATCAGATTTGATAAATAGCTTTTTACGTATAGATAATATTGATGTGCAAGATTAGTCGAATAAGCAGGATAATGAGAGGTCACAACGTGCACGAAGAAGAAGAGAAGAAGAAAAGAGGACAAACCTGGTTTTGTAGATAGAAGGAAGTTATAGTGGTGATGCAATGACATGCAAAAGGATTAGGTTGTGCATGAGGTGACAGAAGGGTCTAAATGAAAAGGAAAAGAAAGAGGGTAAGAGGTGAGATTGGCAATTGATGGGTTAATTGCTAGGACAACTGCAGGTTTGAAAAGGATAATAAAAATAAAAATATATGTAAATAGGCCAAGTGGTTGTTCGGACAACTTGTAGTAGCTATTTCATTATAAGATTGGAGATTGACTTTTCTGAAGAACATTGATTAAGGGGAGTCTCAAAAAGAAAGTCTAATTAGAAGTAATTATGGAATGAAATGCTTTAGTGATAGATGCAGAACGTATGAGTGAATCAGAGATAACGCTACAATCTAACTGAACTGGAGGTTCACAAGATGAGAGTTTGAGAGAATTGCTTTTGCTTGGTATTTCAAACATTCAAACTCATACATATGTAATGTATAATAAAAAAAAGTACTATGTCATAATCTCATCTCTTATCATATGTAAGTCACTAAATGGGGTCTGATGGACATACATCACTCAAGTTGAGCCTTTGTATGCAACTGTTTTGCATAGAGTCCCAACCTTAAACTATTTGGTCTTCTTTCCCGTACTGAATATTTCTATGTGTTTTGCATGTCAATTCATTCAATATTTTTCTTTCTTATGAGTTATTCTTCAACCGATAATGCTTATTAAACTGAGTTATGAATTTTGAGAGCTGAGTTCATATATTCAGCTATSTAGCTATATTACATAAACGACAAACTGATGGAGCACAATATCAGTAAGTTCTCCATATGCATAGTAACGCATATTTGTGCATAGAAGTTTCTATAATTATTATTCCTCAGCATTCCATCAWCTCAACTTGTTAATTGATTAAACAAAACACTACAATAAAGCACTTTTTACAATCACAATTGTTTAGTAGGGACTGTTCTATGAATAGGAATCAAGTGTCAACAGCAAAACAGTTGACTGATAGAGCATACTGCTTAGTTTCGATGGCTGTCTAAAGAATGCAWACAAGAGAGAACTCCATGTTGTATTGTAGAAAATACACTCTATGATCTATCCGGAAATAACTGACGAACTAATCGCCAATTGTATTAAATATGAGCTAGATACATAGCGAACAAATTAGCACCAATGATCAGTTTGCAATTAAGCCAGAATTGACTATGGTAAATTTGCTACATCTACATTTCGAGGAATGTTCACTGAACGCTTGACCTGTTGCATTGTCTGAACGAGTCTCCCTGTGCCAAGGGTATTCTGGCTCAAATGCAGAAACACAATCAACATACTTAACCTATATGATATGAACTCTGATTCTATTTGCGCGCGACAGAACTTTTGTGATAGATAGCAAGCAGAGAAAAGCAGCATTAAAACGTGACCTGGGTTACGATCTATGCGACAAAGATTTGTCACCTTATGATTTTGGGTTCAGTTAGAGAACTATGAAATCCAAGGACACATTTCGGCGAAAACCTTGGAATTTATACTACTTTAAGCTGGCTACATACTGGAACAAATTTGGGAACTATAGTTCTCACCCCTCTGACTCACAGTTTTTGTTTTTCCAAGAGCTCCCAATCATACATTCACATAAGAGACACACATCATGAAGGGGTGACATAMAAATCAGGTAGTCCTTGACATGCACGTGAGCTAAGACTTTTTCTTCTTAATCTCTTTAAATTCTCAGGAACAAGCAAACAGGATACTAAAATACTATAAGTCAGACTCTTTCTACTTCATAAACAGTCTAAGCTCCTAGCAAAACTTATAACTCATCAATCTATTCACGTACTTTCTACTTTAACTAAGAAGCAGTATATCTTTAACTATCAAAACCCTTCAATTCCATTGAAACCAATGAAGCCACATAACATAAATATCTTATAATAATCTTTCTTAGATATAGTATTGGTCCAATTCCATGCACTTGTCAATCTACCATCAATACATGAACCAGCATCATAGAAATTATCAGCTCCCGAGCCATCAAAACCGTGTCTGAAGAAATCGCATAAAACAACTTTCTGTAGTGTTGGTTTACTACCAAATTGTCTTGTCATGTATTCTAATACATGAGGATCATTTTCTTCCTCTGTTGATTTGAGTACTAGATCGATTGGATTTAATATCTTGGGAACTTGGACATACTTATCCAAGAAGAATAAACCATTTGGTACAGCATGATCCCCTAAATGAACCACGCTACTACCGATCCAAGTGCCATTTTTTTTACGAGCTTCACTAATGATTTGATGCATAGCTCTGCTTAACATAGGACAAGATTTCACTCTGTTAAGACCTTGCCCTGTGTTTAAAAGTCTATATCTATCGGAGTTTGCTAGTAGATCTTCGTCAGCAAGAAACCATAATTTGATCATATCTCGCATAATGAATGACCATAATGATAATGATTGTTTAACGTAGTAGTATTGTCTTTCATGATCATGCGATAGCCGAGCTCCTCCACGTCCATAAGAGATTGCTAATGAGAATTTCTTACTACTGGCATCACTACCATCTAGTTGTGGTTGGAAGAATGATTCTAATCTTTCAATCATTCTTTTAACGGGTTTGGCATTAGCATTTATATATGCATGATAATCTCCTAATGAATATAACGCTTGTCGAATATCTTCCTTTGATAACCCAGTATTTCTACCGGAATATTTTGTTGCTAAGTATTCGATTGATCTTTCTTTCTGTCGAATTTCCTTATTAATTAATGTTCTGTTCTTACCAGTGGAGACAATTTCCGCAGTTGCATAAACTATTTGCTCATCATTCAGTAGCGCTACTCTTTTCTTGGATATTTCGGGATCAGTATCGTTATCACCCTTTAAGAATGAGTAAACGGTAATAATGGGCTTATAGAAATCAAATTCCAAATGCTCTTTGATCTCAGGTAGCCGTGAATCCATAATCATATAAATCAATTTACCATATGTATCACGCATCTTTTCAGGGTTCATAATTTTATATCTTCTACCCAACTCAAAAATTTTCTTATACCATTTTTCATTTTCATGAAAGTTCTTTTCAATAAGCAATTCTTGCCCAATTTTTAAATTACTTGCAACAACAAGACCAGCAAGAATTGAACAGATTTCTTTAAGTTGAGCAACGATTCTCTTAGTTTTGCTCGAGTAAGCAATTATATCAACTCTATCAGTGTATTCTGAAACGTTTAAGGCTGCTTCCAATAGTCTCATTAGCTGTCGTTCTTCACTAGTTAAACGTAAGGGAACATATTTTGAAGCTGATGCTATTTTGTCTACCATGATAGCGGTAATAGGTCTCAACTCACCGGGTGAATCACTTTCTTCATTATTAGTTAACTCGCCTGCTGTAACTGTGACAATTGTTGAAGCAATTGAAGAAGAACTAGAGGTAGTACCAGTGCCAGGTGTTGTACCGTCGCTACTATCTTCAGCTTCACGCAAAGCTTTTTTTTTCGCTTCCATAGTAGCATAGGGAACAAAAGTGTCATCTTGAACACCAACCTTATTGTGTTGCTTACCATTTTCCAGTTGAACAATATGCTTTTGACGTTTACCAGTTCTATGAAGGAATTCAAAACATACTTTACAAAATGGCTCATCACAATCCTTACAAAACAGTTCTCGTGGCATATCACCACATTCCACACACAACTCTTCTCCTGCAAAATTCTCTCCATTTATATCATTTCCATTACTTATTTCAGATTCTTCATCTTGAAGCCTAGATTCCATATCCTCATCGAGAAAATCCAGGTCCGCAGCTAGAAGCTCCTGCAACGTTTTCCCCGCCATTTTCACCAATTAGAGCAAAATTGAATACAACAAATCTAAATCAGAACTTCTCCTAAAACATCACTCTCCAATACTATCATCAAATGTTATTTCACCTATTATGCGCATCAGCATGCTTACAATAGGTATTTATAAAACCACCTCATATATTTACATACTATACTTGCCTAAAATTGTTAATACCGAGCATTCAATTGTGACAAAAAAATATTTTCTTGATTACCTTATCGGAAAGTACTTAATGCCCGAAAAAGGCGATGAAATTAACGTTTCAGTGAGCGTCCCATATCTCCTATAGTATAACCAAAACAGTATTTTATTTTTGGTGGGTGTCAATCCTTAAATAGAATTTAGTTCTCAAAAAATTTTTTATTGCACAAACAACGAGAAAGATTTTGTTCTTTTCCCAAATTTGTTTATATAGMGCCCAGTAGTCTTTTATTTGCCTCTGTTCTTCTTACATATTGGAAAAGAAATATATTTTCATTAAATAGTTTTTTCATACTAAAATCGTGCACATTATATGAATTGTTCTTAGTAGACATATAATAGAAGCAAATAAAATTATCTCTCAATGTCATACAACAATAGAAGTTTCGATTCCAGTAGGGATAGAAGACACGGTAGTTCGTTCGCCAGCAGAGGTAACGACAGATTCGACAGAAGAGGTGGATTTGGAGGTAACCGAGGTGGTGATAGAGGTGGAGACAGATTTTCCAGAGGCGGCGGAGATCGTATGGGGGAATTAGGATCTAGTCTCAAACAACAGGAATGGGATTTGGAAAAATTACCTAAGTTTGAAAAGAATTTCTATCATGAAGCTGAATCTGTTGCTAACAGAAGCCCTGCTGAAATAGATGAATTCAGAAATAAACACCAAATGACTGTTAAAGGAAGAGATGTTCCTAATCCTGTTGAAACATTTGAAGAAGCTGGATTCCCAAGTTACGTCATGAAGGAGATCGAGAAGCAAGGTTTCCCCAATCCCACTGCTATTCAAAGTCAAGGTTGGCCCATGGCTTTAAGCGGTAGAGACGTTATTGGTATTGCAGCTACTGGTTCAGGAAAAACTCTTGGTTATACTTTACCGTCAATTGTTCATATCAATGCTCAACCATTGTTGTCACCAGGTGATGGCCCCATTGTTTTGATTTTGGCCCCAACAAGAGAATTGGCAGTTCAAATTCAACAAGAATGTGGCAAATTCGGTAAAACATCAAGAATCAATAATACTTGCGTTTATGGTGGTGTCCCAAGAGGGCCTCAGATCAGAGATTTAGCTCGCGGTGTTGAAATTTGTATTGCTACTCCTGGTAGATTAATCGATATGTTGGAATCTGGCAAGACTAACTTAAGAAGAGTTACTTACTTGGTTTTAGATGAAGCTGATAGAATGTTGGATATGGGGTTTGAACCTCAAATCCGTAAGATCGTTGATCAAATTCGCCCTGATCGACAAACTCTTATGTGGTCAGCCACTTGGCCTAAAGAAGTTCAAAGATTGGCTAATGACTATCTTAAAGATTATATTCAAGTCACTGTTGGTTCTTTAGACTTAGCTGCTTCTCATAACATTAAACAAATTGTTGAAGTTGTCTCTGAATTTGAAAAGAGAGACAAACTTTTGAAATATTTAGAACCTGCTATGAACGAAGACAAGGATTTCAAATGTATGATTTTTTCGTCTACTAAGAGGGTTGCTGATGAAATCACTCGTTATTTAAGGCAAGAAGGTTTCCCAGCTTTAGCTATCCATGGTGATAAAAATCAAGGAGAGCGTGATTGGGTGTTAGGTGAATTTAAAACAGGAAAGTCTCCTGTTTTGGTTGCCACTGATGTTGCTTCCAGAGGTATTGGTATGTTAACTTTTGTTTGAATTTTGTTGATTATCTATCAATATTTGCTACAATWTTGTTTAGGTGTAGTATAAAGAAGGTTATTATTTTTGGATGGTTTATTTGACACTGAAGTCCAAATGAGAAATTTTGTTGATACCCAAAGTCTACTAATTTAGATTGTTTCTGCTGAAGTATTTTAAATGTTTTGTTGTCTGATGGTGTTGTGTTGTATTATGAGATGATTGTGATTTGCTTTTATATTTGTTTTTTGTTGGATATGGTTTGATACCCCTTTTGTTTTAGCTTTTATTTGATACCCCATACAGCGATCAATCATGACATCAAACTTCTTCACCAGGACCTATTTTACGTTAGATTAGCTGATACCCAATTACCCAATTTCTATCGTTAATGGCTTTAGTGTCTCATTTCAAAGCAGCCAGAATTCCAGGCAAATAATATCTCAGTACTTCTGCGATTAAATATATGGACGGTACTCCATTAATATTCATAATCTAAACATCTGACAGCTATAACGAACATCTGTCAATGTCAACAAGGAAAACAAAGGCTTTCGGGATGATTTTTCTTTTTGTCTGTCAATGAAGTTTACATACACCGCYTATGCAGCGTTAACGTGAACTCCTAATGGACATTTGAATAAAGTTCTTCAGAAAGTAGTATGAAAATAAAAGAGGGTTTTACAAAGGGAAAAGAAATCGAATGGTAGTTTGAAGACAATGAAGTAGTACTCTGATAATAGTGGGTTCTACTCAGTCGATTTATTACGCACGTATAAGCATGTCCTTCGCTACCATGAATACTTCCTTGTGACTTTTGATATACTCCTTTTTTATTTGAAGCGTTTTGTTTAGCCATTTCTCTATAAGTGCTGGTCATTGGGTCATTGATTGTTTTCAAATGTAATGATCGAGTGACTTGAACTCCGTTCAAGGCTTATAAAGAATTACGAAGGTTCAGAATTTCGATTAATTATCCGAATTTACCTTGTTGATGTGTACAGTGTATAGTTTAGTAGTTGGGCGATGTCAACCTGTTGTTGATGCTACTTAGGCATCATTTGATACAACACAATGTATCAARCCCTAAGTAAAGAACAACCGGTTGATTAACCCCAAACCTGTTCAGATTCAGAAATAAAAGATGCTTCATGCTCGCTTTATTGCTTCTGTTTAGATTGAGTATTATTGGCATGAAATTTGTTGAATGAGTTTGGAGGACTTTGAGAGTGGGAATTAGATAAGAGTATAGTACTTGTTGACGTTGATTGATTGGCATTTACTGGACATCAGTTAGTTCCTGTCGACAACATCTTCAGCATACGACACTCTGCCTGCTGTGGTCACTGACTGCTAATGCTCTACTTCATAACCTCCTCTTGCTCTTCCGGTTCTGTCATTATAATTGTAGTTCCTTCTTGTCCCTGAGATCAATCATTACACATTATCATTTCATTTYCTTTCCTTATCAGATGCAATTACTAATACAWTATTAAATAGATGTCAAGGGTGTTACTCACGTCTTCAACTATGATTACCCAGGTAACAGCGAAGATTACGTTCACAGAATTGGTCGTACTGGCCGTGCTGGAAGTAAAGGAATTGCTATTACATTCTTCACTGAAGGTAACTCTAAACAGGCCAGAGACTTATTGAAAATTCTCAGAGAAGCCAAGCAAGAAATTGATCCCAAGCTTGAAAGTATGGGTGGATATGGTGGAAATAGTGGCAATAGCCGTTATGGAAGATCTAACGGTAGAGGTAGAGGCCGTGGTGGCTATGGTTCCAGAGGCAACAGCAATAGATGGACTGGATCAAACAATGTACCTGTTGGAGGTAGATATTAATTAAATGGAGAAAATCCTTGCTCTCATTTTTTTGTAAGGTTAACTTCTCTGTTGAATATATATATACATTTATTAATTTGGGKCATTTGAGGGTTTCAATGTTATATTAGTTGTGAGATAGAATAGAAGGAAATGAAGAAGAGAAATAGTTTATTGGGATAGTGCTTTTATATCAAATGTTTCTATTATTATTTATATTATTATCGTTTTGCTATAAGTTTATTAATCAAATAATTACAATCGTTTTTTGAATTTTATTGGAGCTGTAGTGCCTACAATAAGGCTTTAAAGTATATTAGAAATAGTTCTAGTAAAAATTGAAGGATTTCTTATAGGTATTAATATTAAATATGAATGTACCAGATAACTAATCATTATTTATAATGACAAATTTCTGTTAAAAGTATGTTTAGAAAAGTATAGGATTACAGCATTACTATGCCCAAGATTATACAGTTTCATAGGTACTACTTAAACACTACTCTTCATGTGCCATATATTTCATAATAGGTAATCGACACTCTTTTCCTAATAGGAATATATCTCAGCTATCATAAGTTCCAATCAATGGTAAACATACTCAGACTTATTACTATTATACTCAAATATCATGCTTTCCCATCTATATATATCATTAACCTCAGCTTCACATTACGACAAGCCTTCTGCCCAGTTGCATCTACTTCACCAATCCTCGTCTCCCCATCCTGAATCTTCATCAACAGGTATATTTAGTTGCAAACTTGACTTCCCAGACTCAGATTTGAGTTTCTGTTTAGGCTTTTCATCAATATTGCAAAAAGGATTATTAGTACCATTCACCTTTGATGATGATAGCTTCAAACCAGCTTTAGAAGAACTATGAGATTTCAAAGCTGGCCTGTTGAAAGATGAAGATGCAGTCTTATTTACAGAAGCAGAAGGTGATTTAACAGGTTCAACCACAGGTTCTTCATTAAAGCCCCAAGAATCATCAACTTCTTCGTCACTAATAGGATCGTCAGCTTCAATTCTACTGGTACCGTTGCCATAATGGTAACCATTATTAATAACGTTACCAGTGGACCCTTTATTTGTAGCAAAAATCGAGCTTGCACTAGCATTAGTAGAAGAATAATGAAATGGTGAAGCAGCTGCTGATGCTGATGTTGATACTGAAGAATCGTCATCTAAAGCAGAATCCAATTGACCGACAACTGAATTCATTCCTTTAGAAAGACCGGTCAGAGCAAAATTTGCCAAGTTGCTACCAAAACTGCTCGCAGTGGTGGCATTAGAAGTCTTATCAAGACCATTTCCAGTGCTATTAGAGGATAGCAGATCGTCAAGTGTCTTCTCTTGTTCCAAACTATCCGAGATTGGCATTGAAGCAGAAGCATCTTGAATCTTCTTATAAGCAGCATTAAATGCCTTTTCTGCTTCTGATCTCACATAGCTATGTGAATCAAGTAACCCTGGAGCTATAGCTCCAATGGCTTTAGAAGCAACAATTTCTGCAGAAAAAACATCAACACATTTACCAAATGCTTGCATAGCAGCTGCTCTTGTGGTAGGATTCGAGTCTTTCATTGATTTAGAGAAAGCTGTTACCAAAACACCTACACGAGTGCTTTGATTCAAATAGCGCGATAGCTCATATAAACAGACTATTGTTTGGGTTCTTAACTCTGGTACAGGGTCATTCTGTAACCTAGCTAAATGTCTAAGCAAATCATTGTTCAAAGTTCTATCTGCAAGCTTTGGAGCAATTATAACAATCGATTTCAATGTTTCCTCCCGAACTGTAGCAATAGTATCAGAAAAGCCTGTAGCCAAAGGAGGAAACACTTTATCTGTTACTTCATTCTTCGATAGAACATCGATAAACATAGGCAGGGCTTGTAAAAGSATTACTCTGATGGCTCTGTCAGGCACAATAAAAGCTTTAACTAACACAGGAGCTATCATTGTCTTGATCGAATCTATTTCTGGAGAACCATCTTTTGATAGCATATAATCAGCAAACCTTAGGATAAATTCTAACAGCTTTTGAGATAACAATTTTTCTTGTTCATACATCTTCAGTAATTCAGGTATAATCAGGTATTGTAAGAAACCTGAAGGAATATCATTTGGTGCTGTAGTTATTAGTTGGTTCACTTTTCCAAAGAAATCTCTCCTCTGCTCTTCATTCAATACGTGAACTTCATTCGCTATTTGAAAGCATGATACTAAATCAGTGATAAAATAGCCATAACMATCAGAACGGCTATTTCCTAGACCTCTGCGCTCACCATTCTTTAAAAAAGCTTCAATGGTACACCTTTTAGCACTGTTTGATTGGACTAATCGTTTATAAGCCTGTTGAAGCTGCGATGGCATGTTTGAGTCTACTCTGAGCAATTGGTTAGGTGATTCAGGCAAACGACCATAAAATAATTGATAAATGAACAAACCGAGCATCCAGGAGTCGATTAGCGTCAAATGCTTCCTAGCGGCTTCTAATCCAGAGGAGGCAACCTCAGGAGGCCGTCGAGCATTGAATTCTGGCAATAAACTACTGTATCTGAATAATACTTGTTCCAGTTCTGAAGCTCCTCCAGATACGCCAGTCATCAGTTCAAAGCCGAAAAGCTTCCACTCACCTGCTCTGTTGACAAAAACTGTGCTTGGATTGAGATTTGCATGCACTGAGCCTCCTTCGACATTGATGAATTTTAGTGCTGTCGTGACCATATAAATACCAGCAATCAATCCCCCTTGGGTAAACTTGGTTGTGGATAATACAAGAACTAAAGGCTCAACAGGCTCTGTAGCAATATATAAATAACTGTCACTTTCATAAGCGTCCAGAACGGTTAAAACACCAGGTAATCTAGTAGCCCTTATTTTTCTGAATGCGTTCTTAGCTAGAACAGCTTGATTATCTGTCGCAGCTTTCAAATCAAATTCAAAGACGGTACATTCTTTTCCATCGTCTTTTTTCTTGCCTTTGTAGATGCTCCAAGGACATGTTAATTCAGTGCTACCAGAATTATGACTACTAGCTTCATGGATCTTAAGATCAAGCGTGAAAGGCAGTGAAACACCTTTTAACGACACGGAGCTGATTGCTTTTGCCAAAAAGTCCATTGGTGTTTAGAAAGCTGATGAAAGTGAGATGCTTGAGATAAAGTAAGCAATGTAACTGGCTGACATGAGTGAATGTCTGACCAGGTATTCACAGGGGGGACATCGCATTTTCTTTGTCCATAAACACTAGTAAAGAGGATGAAGTATATAATCAATATCGTGATCCTAGTATAATCAGAGGATGGGACGACTCGTCACGTCTATCACCGGAAAGAACATGTCAACACAGGACACRATGAATTAATGATTACGCGATCTAGTTAATAAAAAGTATTGACCTGAATTTATTATTATTCAATTGATAAATAGGAAAGAAGATCACATGATCATATACGGAGTAATAATGGAGACAATACAGTGGATATGGAGAATGGCTATAATTGAAATGTTTTATTATCATGAAGAATAGCCTTTTAAGATCCAGTATTATACAAATAAAGGTGTGGTAACGGGAATTTAAACCAACAATGCAAATGTATGTAAAAGTTATTGTCAAGTGCTTGGTCAGTACCAGACATTAGATTATAGGCAGGTACTGCTAGCACAAGATATGTGCGATAGGATGTTTGAAATATTGAGACTAATATAAACAATCTATGGTTCTTCCGTTGTGAAATTACCTTCTGTAATTCTGTCACTAAATTTACTCTCAACATGATCACATAACTCTATCAGATTGTCAAGACCTTCGTTCAGTGCTTCTACAGCTGTAATGTTACCATAAGTTTGAATTCTAAGATTCATCACTGCTTCAGAAGGATGGGGGACTGTGTAACCGCAAAATTCGACTTCAGGGTTCTTCATTATCATATATCGTAAAGCGTTTCCTAACGTATGATCTTCTTCTTTGATTTGAAATGAGGCTGCCGTGCCATCTTCGCTGTAACCAGATGGAAGAAGCTTAATTTTGGTTTTATCGACAAATTCTTCAACAGATTCCTCAACTACTTCAGAGGCATCATTCATAGGATGATCTTCAGACATTGTAATAAATATTACTAGATTTCACAAGTTTGTTSAATATTTTCTAATTGTCCTAGACCTAACACTGTTTAGYTGCGCTATTGGTAATCTATCTCGTATGTCTTTGGACTTTTGCTTGTTTTATGGTTCCCAATAAATATATAAAAATAGATGTTTTGTATTTTATCTGTTTCAACCGAAGTCAAGTCGTTTGATTGTAAATTCCAATAAGACAGATAATTTACTGACGTTTCTTTAATTTAATGACTGCTTTTTTCTTTATCACTTGCTTTTCAAATTTTTTTGGTTYTTATGTTAAAATCAGAAGTTAATGCTGAAGTTACACCCAAACCTCAGTTGCTAGGATAAGAGTAATTTCCGAGGGGGCATGAAGAGAGTTTATGTGAAGTCTCGTAATACCCCCCCAGAAAATGAGAGCAAAGAAAGGTTAAATAGATAAGAATCTCAATAGTGTTYTCTATTAGTGAATTGGTTGGTTGATATTTACAAGAAACGACGTCGTGGAAAGGTATTAATAATAAATATGTTAATAAGCTGTTTTGTTTATAAATAGCAAGAATTTTGTATAGGTATGTGCTCTAAATCTAAGATCTTGAAGCTATCRTAGTGTGAATGCGAAAGGACTTATGTGATATGAAAGTTATGGGTTAATGATACTCTTCAGTAATACCAAGAAGTTACTAAAGGTCATTCTGTAGAGAACATGGAAGAAGAATCGAGATTTTGAGGCTGATATTTTATTTTGGGACTGAATTGTAAACTTTCTGAATTATCTCTTGAAAGAGCARCWGCTGCTGCAACATCTGATGGACTATCGAGATCTTCTATGTCAACAGATTGACCTTCCCTGTCACCGACGCTTTCTGATATTTCTGGGATGTTTTCATTCTCGACATTGCTTTCCTTACTATTTTCTGCCGAAACTACTAAATTGACTTCATCGTCTTGTGATTCAAATACAACGTGGGATCTGAAGGCTCTTGAATAAATGCTGTAGACTACACTTTGTAGCTTTCTAACCAGTTTTCTTGAAAATGATGCCTTAGACGAAGCTGCTCTGAAACTAACATAAAATAATGATGCAAGCGCTGTAGCCAATACTGCTCCTGAAAAGAAAACGAAAAGAAACGGAAGTATCAACAGAACTAAGCCAGGTTTTATTAATACTCTATTTTCAATAGCAKTTCAAACATTTAGGTAATGACATACTTGTCAGCAGAGCTGAGAACCCGAGGATGGAGGCAGCTGTAGATGCCAGGAACGTGTTTAAACCGAACATTCTTTATTGTTTTTACTTMAATCGACGAGACAGTTTAGATGACTACTCCTGATGTCTTTCCTTTTGCAAAACTAACACTTTGATGACTTGTATCTCTCAGTTTTAGAGAAGATATACGCTTTTTTCGCTCTCAGCGTACAAGAACAATATAATTATTACACTTGAGAAAAATGTTACAACTTTGACTATTCTCTCTGGACATATACCAACTTACATGACCTTCCTTCAAGGATTATCTACAATGTCAATCAGTAATGARAAGCAAATGACGATTTGATCCACAAATATAAAATGAAGTTGTACATTTCCTCGAGAATTTGTACGACCAGTTTTCTTGATACCACAATAGTGAGCAAAAACATGTGATAATAAYAAATATTCACTTAACTACTATTCTGTGTTCTGGGATGTATGCTATYCACTCATCACAATCACTACAATAAAAAAGTAAYCAGCATTCTAAATAAACAGTTCTTCTTTTTCTTCATTGAAATATAATATCAAATAGTACAGAGAATTCATATAAGGACCATGCTCCTCTATACACTTAATGTAATAAGGATTGTGCAAGTCAACTCAATACGATAGGTATAGGTCTATACATGAGTAACAGAGCCAGCAAGACGTTGATTGTAGTTGAAGTCAAAGGGATTAATTGTTGGAGTAGGTAGCACTATCAACACCTTCTTCAGGGAATGGAAGAACAGTGACTTCAAAACGACCTTGGATTTTGTCAAGGATGGCTTTATCTTCGTCAGTAGAAATGAAAGAAACAGCCAAACCCTTAGTACCGAATCTACCAGCTCTACCGACACGATGTAAGTATTGGTCATCATCAGTTGGCATATCATAATTGATAGCCAAGTTGATTCTTTCAATATCAATACCTCTACCAAAAACATCAGTACAGATGCAGATTCTAACCTTGAAATCCTTAAATAACTTATATAAAGAGATTCTTTCTTCTTGACGTAATCCAGAATGAACAGCAATAGATGGGAAACCATTGTCTCTCAAAAGCTTGTTCAAAGCTGTAGCACGGAAGGTAGAATTAACAAAGATGATACATTGATTGAATTCAATAGTATCTAGCAGGTGACTTAGATGACCATTCTTTTCCTTTTCCAACAATTTAATGTAATATTGCTGTAAACCGTGTAAAGTAAGTTTAGTTTCGTCATCAACATAAACTTCTAATGGATTTTGCATAAATTTCTTGCAGATGGGTCTGACATCGGCAGATAAAGTAGCGGAAAACATCATAACTTGCTTGGCAGTAGGAGTGTGGAAGAAAACTTCTTGAACATCTCTTCTCATATCGTTTTGTTCCAGAACCTTATCACATTCATCAACGACAAATGCCTTCAAGTTGTTTAATCTCAAATACTTTTCTCTGACAAGGGCATTTAAACGACCTGGTGTACCAACAACAATATGAGGACAAGTATCCTTGTTCTTCAAGATCTCAATATCTTTAGAAATGGCAGTACCACCATAGAAAACGCCAGTTTTGATATCAGGTAGATATTTCGAAAATCTGATGTACTCGTTTTTGATTTGGAAAGCCAATTCTCTRGTATGACAGAAAACAATGACTGATACTTCACCTGGAACAGGATCAACCATGTTCAAAGTGGACAAGACAAATACAGCAGTCTTGCCAAGACCGGACTTGGCTTGACAGAGAATATCACTGTTGGAAACAGCTTGTGGTATACATTTTTGTTGAACTGAGACATATTAGTATTTAGTGATATTAAAAAACAATCAGATTATTGTTTAAACATTGATCGACAAAAAAGGAAAAGATCAAACAAACGTCAATACTTACCTTCAGAAGGATGTTCAAAACCACAATCAGCAATAGATCTCAAAAGTTCGCCCTTAAGTTGCATATCATTGAAGCCAGTGGAATGGATTCCAACATAACTACCCTTCTTAGTACTGTCATCACCTTCAGCAGCAGCAGCTTCAGTGGTGGCAGTTTCAGTTGTAGTTGGGACAGCAACGTCTTCACTATCGGAGTAGTCCAAAAGTTCTTCTTCGCCTTCGTGTGACATTTTGCTCGATATGTGATTAATAAGTTTTCCCTGATTTAAAGAATCGGTGCTAATAAACGGATTAGAATCATATTCTCTTAATGAGATTTCAAAACAAACTGGAAACGTATCATGAAATGAACTAGAAACGCATGCAAACAAAAAGAACTGAGTTAAGACTAAAATCAACATTGCTGAACTCAATATCATGTGAGTAGTTTATAATATGTCATAAATTAACCGCAACTTTTTGAATTATCATTATTTTTTGCCAATACTGCTCCACCTTGATTCGAACAACACTCAGTCAAAAAAATAAARTAAGTATAATTAAAAAGAAAGGAATATCTTTTGTATATAAAATCGTCTTCATCTCACCAGCCGCTATCCAAAGAACATGTATAACATGAATGTTCAACACAGAAATTAATCATATCTATATCAGCGACTTCGGCAAAACAATAATCAAGATCTCAGTTCAGTTGAAGAACGAAAATGTTGTCTTCAGATGTTATTCTATTTGATACAAATTACCAAACCTCTGCCGCAACAGTTGTTCAAATAACCAGAAGCACAAATCAAATGAGTAATCTTTATCGTTTATTTAATGGATTGGACATATGAATTGCAATAACAATGCCCTGTTCCGAAGGGTGTTCATCATTCGAGAAACAAGTCGCAGATTTTTCTCAAACAGTGGTTATGAAAATTTCATTCMTATGACTCTATCAACTGTCATTTGAAATACCATCGCAATGTACTTGCAACATATACATATAGTAGGTGACAATAAGAGCATGAATTGAGGTGAATTCTGGASAAATGGAAAGCTCGCTATTGGAAATGATGGAATTCATAATAGTGTACCAAAATCAAAAATTGAAAACAATCTGCCATCACAAGTTTAATCAAAAGAACATATTGGTTCCTTTGATGAACTAGAAATTCSTTCTATGTTCACACATAAAACCAATTCATAATGAAAGATCACAAGATCCTTTAACAAGCTTGTTAGGGTGCATGAACTCACTACCATATATATAGTCCCAAAGTATGMATTTAGGCTTATATTCTGATTGATGGCAGCATTATGATGTTTGTTGACTCGTTCGTTCGTTGGGTTGCTTATTRCTTGTTCATTTGCTCTTCTGTTTCTTTCAGTTCTTAATGTTGCAACAAGTTTTCATAGTTCTTTTACTTAGACCTTATATTATTGCTAACGTACCTTTGCAATACACTTGTGTCAAATGTCAAGTTTAGTTGCGATTTCGATCTAGATCAACGATATTTTGTATTACTGGTTTTCAAAGACAACAAGGTGTGTTCTCATTGCCATTGATGGTAAAGTGAAGAACATAAATACAATCTGGCTTTAAAGAAAACATCAGAAGGAATACGCCAGACCCCTAGCSAAAGAGATAATTTGGTGAATGGGTGTTTTGATTACTGCATTTGGTAAACCTAAAAAGRGGTAACACTGGAGATGATAATCAGAAGTGACAGTGWGAGAACTATATTAGAGGCACCCCCAATTGGATATCTGAGAGAACTAACAATAGAGGTYGGCTAAATTCCATGGGTGAATAATTAATCAGTCGATGGGATCAGTAACTGAAGAAGATGAAGAGTAATACAACGATAGTACAGTACGACTAATATCAAAGCTATTAGGTCAAAAGTATGATTGAATTCTAGATATGTAGGCAMACCTCTTAATAAGATTAAAAATGATACAACAGMTACAATATCTGTAGCTTGGTAAAAACTGTGGTACACAGTATGAATGAAGAATATGAAAGAATGAGTGGAGATAAGAAACAGTATGTTTATTCACGAGAAACATCTCTTCCAAACATACTGACCTTCAACCAATCAAGAACAACCAAAATCTTATTTCTAACAGAGAAACACATAGATACATAAGCAGATCTCCAGAAAATATAAGTCATGGTACCACCAGTTGAGACATTACTCCAGTTACCCCAAACCAAATCAGCAACAGCTCTATCGGAACCAATATATGCTAATGAACCTTGATGTGAGTATTCAAATGGAAGTAAAGACCTAACACGTCTCAGTTTTCTAGTCTTGGCTTCAATTTCACCGAGAACAACTTTACGGTCGGCTTCATCAGTTTGTTGAGCAGCTAAAGCTTGTAATTTAGAGACTTCAGCCTCAGTAATATCAGCCTCTTCTAACTTGTTGAATAATTTAGCCAAATAAACACCTTGTTGAGCAGCTACTTGAGCAGTTGGTGCATATTTAGTTGAAGTGCAATCACCCAAAGCCCAAATATTTTCAGCTCCTGAAACAACCAAAAATTCATTAACTAATAAACCTCTACGTGAGTTCTTCTGCTCAGGAATATTAGCAATCAAATCTCGAACAATAGGTCTAGGAGCATTACCAGTGGCCCAAACTAATAAACCATATGGAATCTCTACAATCCCAGGTTGTCCATCTTTAGTAGTTTCCTTAGCAAATACAGTAGTATCAGTAACTCTTTGAACCATAGTCTTGGTCTTGACCTTGATCTTTTCAGCTTCAAAAACTTCTTCGGTATAATCAATCAATTTCTTGTTGAAAGAGGGCAAAACATTAGGTAAAGCTTCAATTAATGTAACCTTGAAATCATCGGAAATATCAGGGATCCATTTCTTCAAATCTTGATCAAAGAAATCTTGTAATTCACCAGCAAATTCAACACCAGTGGGGCCACCACCAACGACAACCATACTTAACAATCTCTTTCTTTCAGGGTCATTCTTGTCCAATAACATAGCTTCTTCAATACAATCCATAATCTTTCTTCTGACTTTTTGAGAATCAGGAATTTCCTTCAAAAAGCATGCATTTTCCTGAACACCTGGGATACCGAAAGTTGAGTTTTGAGCACCAACGCCAATAACAACATAATCATAGTTAATTGTCTTTACAGTGTCTTTCTTACCATCAAATGAACCAGTGATACTAACAGTCTTAGTGTTAGGATCAACCTTAGTAGCAGTACCTTCTAAGAACGTAACTTGAGCTTGCTTTTGACGAACGATACTTCTAATTGGTTCCATAATTGAACGATGTTCAATGGTACCAGTAGGACATGAAGGTAACAGGGGAGTGAACAAAAAGTAATTTCTAGGGGARACAACAACGATATTATACTTGGAAGCATCAATCTTCTTCAATAAGGAAACTGATCCCCATCCAGAACCTAGAATGACTAAAGTCTTCTTATCAGGGTTTGGTGGTGCTTGTTCAGCAGGAAATCTAGTCTTAGTGATAGTATATCCAATGTACACAGTACCACCAATGATACTTAACCAAGTTAACCTCCAGACAGCCTTAAAGAAGCCCATTCTTTTCTTCTTGGGTCCAGCAGGAGGTGGAGCGGTCACAACTGCCGCTTCAGGGGCTTTTGGTTCAACAGGAAGCTTTTGATTGAACACTGACCTAGAATATGACAAGTATCTGGCTGATTGACCAAATACTCTTTGGTTAATGCCAGTATTGGTTAATTGCCTTGCGGGAGTCAAACCACGAGCCACGGTAGCGAAACCAGTYCTAAACATAGCAGATTATATATTCTTCGCAGCTGATTCTTATGTCACTTGATTAAATGCAATTTCCCAGAGTCAACCAATTATTACAATAATCCCTTACTAGTGTATTTGAATCAAATAAATTCAATGGTATATGATTCAACAAATAGTTCTTTCTACAAGGTCAAGGGAGTTTGTTGATTGATGATGTATTTTGATAGTGGGTAATCTATCCTTATGCATACACTAAGAAGTCAACTAATCTTATAATAGCTTCCTACTAATAACTCCTTATTAGTTGGCTGAACACAAACAAAAAGATCATAAAGAAAAGTTTCATTAAATTGGCTCTTGGTAAGCATTGTTGATTTCAAGGGAAGAAGAAAAGGAAAAATGGAATAGTAACAAGACTGTCATASACAGAGACTGGTTGAGGAGGCCTTTAGTTTACCTAACCCAATTATCTTTGCTTGCTCATAGGTAAAGAAATTTTTAGTATTAAGATTTCTTCCGTAACTGGGAGCTTCCCTCAGTAGGCAGACAATGGGCGTTTGCGGAATGTACGGATTGGCTGCAATGGGATTAGAGGTTATTTTTTGTACGCAGAAGTGATGAGATATTCCAGTGTCATGACAAAACAACAGAAGAGGACAAATGATTTGTCAGAGGAGTAAAATAGAGCTTTTTTTTATTAGCACGTGACAAACAATAGGAACTTGTGACATGGATGTGAGTATATAGGAGCGATGATTTATGGTAGTAATTGAGAGAAGATAAGAAATTAAGTAGTGGTTGCGTGTTYGAATTCACGATATCAATTAAGTGTTCAACGAAAAATTGATTTCTCGATGTATCGGTATCTCATCGGTAATTGATTGCTCYAGTATAACGAGCATGAATTATGAAAGAAAAAGTCAAAAGTAAGATGTTTGAAGGACAGGGAAATCAGGSACAGCCTTACCGACAGCTCAATTAAATCCTGAAAAATTAAGACATGGGAGGTGAGCACAACAAAATGATCAACAATTACTTAAATCTAGRAAGTTCTTATTAGTATCACAAAGATAATTCAACTTAATTGCAGGTACTGATAATGAGAATTCAAAAAACGGAAAATGATTGAGTACTAGAATCRTTGAGGTGTACTCAATCACAAGGCGTGGCTTTCATGATGAGAGTAAGTCAAATGAGTTCAATTCAAGTAGACATTTGATTTGGTTCTTATGTTTGCCATATATATTGGTCCTATCCTGACAATCAAATACAGGAATTTTTCAAACCCCTGATACCTTTTTAATCCCTAGGTTCTCTAATTGTGATTGTGATGATAATCTCTCTATTGTACGAAAAATGAGCCATTCTACTGGTAACAGAACTGACTGAGTAGCATCAATTGCCCGATCATACGGTTAGTTATAAGGACATGGTTCTGAATTGAGCTCAGTCGTTCTTTATTATACTCATAATCACTCAATTGACATTATCAGTAATTGTTTTGCCTTGATCTGCTAATGTTTGAATGAATGAATGTCTTCATAAATAGAACAATTGCTAAAGTCACTTGTCTACCTGGCCTGGAGTTTTAATCATTCTGTTCTTGTGGTATCAATTACGGTTGTGACAAGATAATGTCAGACTCCTTGGCTGCTTGTCTTGTTCTTSACAACGCACATTTCTGTCTGTAAGTAAATATCTCTCGGCAGCACTTTCTCATTTGCAATGCATGGCTCGTCCTCCAGTTCTTTTTGCTTTTATGTTTTGCCAACAGATTGATAGCATTTATTGAACATTTTAAATTCTTTYATCAAGGAAAAACTAAGAGCAGTATACTACCTTTRAGCACAAGTATAGCCCCTATCTTTTCTGGATGATCAAGTAGAATCAAAGTGAATCAACTGAAATCTCAAAATAAATTTGCATGTGAATGACAATACTTTACGTATAGCTGTCATACAAATCTTCATTTCCATGTCTTGATAAAATACGGATTGAGACATTTATCAAAAGGAAGAATAAAACTGAAATATCACTGGGATATCAACAATCAATCATATATATTGTTTTCAGATACAACTAACAGATGAAAGCTAAAAGATGACTT